>OZ017739.1:282327213-282567213 GCA_963969285.1 Odontomyia ornata | reverse complement strand
ATTACAATCCTTCTTTGATACTCTGGGCACTCCCACGAGTCTGATCTGTGTGAGTGATCAGTATTCTTATTATTACCCATACATTTGTAACAGTTCTCATGTGTGCTTTTGCATTTCTTGAGCTCATGCTTTCCACCGCATTTCACACAGATTTGTTCTGCTTCGCATTTCGACGTCTTATGGTCGTATTTTTGGCACTTGAATCATCTCGTAATGTGAAAGTTTTGCTGAACAAAAAATGACTCATAATCAATGTTAAAATATTTCTTAGCTAATCTTTGAGACATGCTTCGATTTTGCCTCAATAATGTGTAACCATTTTCCGTTTTTTGTCTGTCTGGCATGAATGAGCTCCATTTTTTCTCTATTCCCAACATTAGAGCTTAGTGCTTGTATTTCCTTTTGTAGTTCCTCATTTGTAAGTTAATAGTAGTAATTATCCAGCCCATTTAAAACCAGTCTGGATCGACGCATTTTTGTCTCGGTAATGTCGTACTCATCCTGCATGTTATCCAGGGTTAATCGGCGTTGGCATTGGTCATTGTTTTAATTATCGCCCCACCATTGCAAATAGACCGTTACTGTTGAAGAGGAATCTTGCAATTTGACGGTCTTATCCTAGACTTTAAATCGGCAAGCGTTTCATCTGATGATGTATGCTTTTTTCGCTTGATTATGATCCCTTTCTGGGACATGACATCTGAGCGGAGCTTAGTTTGAGGCGTCGTATGGTTTTTTACCACCTGTGCATAAGTTGGTAGATGCGTGGCTGCCATTTTTTAATTAAAGAACTGACATTCGTTTTTAATTCTTTAATATTACTTTCTGTTCCTCCTTGGATTTTTGATGTTAAAGCTTACACGTGGCGCAACATCCATATAACATCATCTGATATCTCCTTGATCGTTTGGAATCTCTCTTTCGACATCTTTCTACACTTCAAGTGAAACCACTTGAAACACATCCCACCATAGCCTATCGCTGAGTGAGCATCTTCTACAGGTTTCCTACATTTACCACATTTCTCCCTTGATGTTTTTGTGGCCATTACTGGATTCATTACCCGCGATTGTATTAAATTTATTTTAATTTCCTCGGTTGCACTTATTTTTTCTCTCCGATTCCACTTCACGAACGATCTTTAAATTTTCTTTTTATTATTTTATTAATATTTAAAATAAACAAAAAAAAATTTATAAAAAAAATCACCAATAATTAACAATAAAATGTAAAAATAACAAACTTTCACTGTGCTACATGAGAATCTCTCTCCTCGAACTACACGAGGATCTCTCTCCTCGTAGAATGAAGACAATGAATATAAAAGATAGAATACAAAAAACAACCGTTAATTTATTGTTCGAACAAAAAATGTAATGCTCTTACTACTTATCCTTAAGATTTTCGAAACGTCCAGTGCAGCTCCCTTCACACTTCACTTCACAAATCACAATTTAATTCAAACTAATAACCACTCCGAACAATATCACTTCATGAACGACTTTTCTTCGTACAGCTTGATTATATGTCACAGTGAAAACTTCCATATCTATATACATATATCTATATATATATATATATATATATATATATATATATATATATATATATATATATATATATATATATATCTATATATATATATATATATATATATATATATACATACTCGTATATATATATATATATATATATATATATATATATATATATATATAAACATATATACATATATATATATATATATATATATATATATATATATATATATATATATATCTATATATATATATATATATATTTATATATATATATATATATATATATATATATATATATATATATATATATATATATATATATATATATATATATGGATTCATGCACGAATAATTCTGCGAGCTACTGGTGCAATTGTTTTCACAACCATTAAGAACATCAACAAAATGAATTTACTCGAAACCACGAGAACCCACCAAGCATGATCAACATCTGAAAGTGACGTCACTCCATTCATTAACCTGCTCGAATATACTAGGTACCTCTCGGCAGAACATTCGCCAATGTGCGAAAAATGGGTTGTTAATGGCTAGAGACCCTATATAAAGGCGAGCTAAATGAATGGGAGGATCATTCATTAGAACCGCGATAATAAAACAATGCGAAAGTGTGGAGTGAGAATTGATCGAGTAATAGTAAAGTGATTTTCGTTGATTGTGAAGTGATCTTAGAAGACACTTGCGATAGAAATTTATGGACAATTGGAAGTTAGATTTTAACAGTGAAAATTAAAATTGTGAAATAGAGCAAATAAGTGATTGTGCATTTTTAAGTAATTTAATAAACTCTTTTAATTTAATTTAAAAGACATTGCGTTTTCACTTTCCCAGAACATTTAAATTATTGGCCGCGAACCATAACACGCGACAGTGGTGTCAAGAAGTGAGACAGAAAAATTTGTAAGTGAAATATTTTTAAACATTTTTAAAGTGCACAATAGTGAAATGTAACGTGGAAACGGTTTAAAAAAAAAAGAAACAATAGCCGAAATAATAAAACCACCACGAAGCAAACATTAATGAATCTACCATGGCGGGTGAGCCCCCAGATGCGGAAAAAGGTCCAGAAGGTGGTGAAGCCAAAACACCAAAACCAAAGGAACCAGAAAATATGCTGGTCCAAATGTTGATGCTGATGCAGCAAGAGCAGCGACAACAGTCATCTAATTTAACTGCGAAGCTAAATGAACAATCAGCGAAGCTGCATCAACAAGCGATCGAAATCATCACCGATTTGAAAGCAGATTTGCAAAAACAGTCAACCGAAATAAAATTGCAGCTCGGTAATCTGAACAAACAAATTAAATGCGTCGAAAAAAAGGTTTACCAGGTCGAGGAGAAAATTAACCATGATATTAGCCAGGTCGAGGAGAGAATAAACCATGGTATCAGCCGGGTCGAGGAGAGAATCAACCTTGAGATGGAAAACATGAAAAAGGAATTGGAAGCAGCGAAGGCAATAGTAACCATCTCACCAGTCCCGCTTATAGCCGCAGTGCAAAGCGCATCCAGAAATGTGCAAGCACCAATATTCGATGGGCAAACAGTCTAGACTATTTACAAAACCCAGTTTTAAGCAGCCGCTCGCATAAATCACTGGAATCAACAGGAACGAGCAACTGCATTGACTCTTGCTCTGAGAGGCCCAGCTGCCGAGCTATTGCAGACCACCCCGTCGAGTTGCATTTAAACCCGGCTGCTATAACAAATGCACTGGACATGCGTTATGGAGACGATCATCTGAAGCAGATTTACCGGGCACAGCTACGGCATCGGATGCAGAAGTCTGGCGAAACCTTACAGCAGCTAGCCCAAGACATTGAGTGCCTGGCACTTTTAGCTTATCCAGCTTACGACCCAGAATATCGAGATGGCGCAGAAACAGAAGCATTCATCAGCGCCTTACAAGACCAGGAATTGCAACAAGCTGTGCGTTTAGCTCAAAAGCAAACAGTCAAGGATGCATTGGCTTATGGCCCGAACTTTGAGGCAGTGAAAAATGTGACTCGTACCATTGCCCGGGTTCGCAAGGTAGTGGCAGACGAGTGCAGGTGTGAGCGCGTGGAAAATGAGCGAGAGCCGCAAGTAAATAGTGCGCCTAGATGCTGGGATTACGGTGAGAAGGGGCACCTGCAAAGAGACTGCAAGAAGCAAACAAAACGGTGCTATTGTCCAGAATGGTGGAGATCCAGACCGTGTCAGCAGGCTAGAATAGAACCCCATCAAACTGAAGGGGCCAACTTCATGCGACAGACGTCGGCTAGGAGGATCGACATCCCCAGCACCCCCATCACCCCCATTACCGTGTCAACGCAACATCGTAGAGAAGCAGACTTATGCCTTCCTGATCAAGTTGATGCAGAACATTGCACCATAACAAACGACACTGGTGCAACCCGATCGATGATCTGACCACACCTAGTGAGGCCCCAACTACTTCACAAGGGCAGAGTTCATGGAAATACTGACACCCTATCTCGTCATCCATGTCCAGCTAACTGCAAGCTTTGCCAACGGGTTAAGGAAACGCAGCCGACCGTTGATCTGCGATCGATAACGGAGATTCAAAATGTCCAGTTAGCTGATGAAGACATCGGACCATTGCTCGAATTGAAGGAGACAACTGTGTGACCGGAGCGGAAAGACGTTTCAACGCATGGCGCAACCCTGAAAAGCTATTAGACACAATGGAACTCCCTTCAGGTAGAGGGTGGCATACTCAAGCGGAAATGGGAAACGGCGGATGGCAGCTCCTATAGGATGCAAACTATACTTCCCAAAAGCTGAATCCACGATGTGGTTAAGAAGATACACGAAGGATCCTCGGGAGGCCAACTCGGTGTTAACAAGACCTTAGCGAAATTGCGGGAAAGGTTTTACTGCTTCCACGCTCGAGAAGACGTAGAGAACAAATGCAAACCTATAATGTGGGAGTACCATTTGAAAGGATTGCTGTTGACATCGCAGGACCCTTTCCTGAATCTGAATGGGGAAATCGATACACGCTGGTTGTGGCCTATTATTTCAACAAGTGGCCCGAGGCCTACCCCATTCCCAACTAAGAAGCAACTTCTGTAGCCGAACAGCTAGTGTTAAATTGGGTCAGTAGGTACGGCATACCTTGTGAACTACATTCAGATCAAGGTCGAAACTTCGAATCACTAGTTTTTAAGCGAAATGTGCGAGCTGCTGGGAATACGGAAAACGAGGACAACACCGCTGCATCCCCTATCCGATGGAATGGTCGAACGTTTCAACGGCACTCTCAATAAACACCTGGCCAAGATGGTTGACAATAACCAAAGGGACTGGGACTGACACATTCCACTATTTTTGATGGCGTACAGAGCTGCTGAACATGCATCGACGTTCCAAGCCCCAGCCAAAGTCATTTTTGGAAAGACTTTTCGTCTGCCAGCTGATATAAAGTTCGGAACACCACCCGAGAAACCCCAAACCATCTCGGAGTACGCAAATGAGCTGAGACAGCGGTTGAACCAGATGCATCGGACATTGCGAAAACACCTTGACTCGGCTACTGACCGCATGTAGACCAGGTATGATCTCAAGGCAAATTCTACTGGCTTCCAGCAAGATGACTTGGTGTGGCTATATAACCCGCAACGGCGAAAGGGTAGATCTCCAAAGTTGCAACATAATTGGGAGGGACCATACCGAGTTACAAGGTGAATCAACGACGTGGTATACCACATACAGGAACACCGTAAGCCAAGAGCCAAAATGAAAATCGTGCACCTGGACCGTCTTGCTCCATATTACATCCAGGGGGAATTGACTACAACTGGCGACACATCTTTTCGGGGCGAGAAAAACTGAGGTGGGGGCAATGTTACATGCACGAATAATTCTGCGAGCTACTGTTGCAATTGTTTTCACAACCATTAAGAACATCAACAAAATGAATTGACTCGTAACCACGAGAACCCACCAAGCATGATCAACATCTGAAAGTGACGTCACTCCATTCATTAACCTGCTCGAATATACTAGGTACCTCTCGGCAGAACATTCGCCAATGTGCAAAAAATGGGTTGTTAATGGCTAGAGACCCTATATAAAGGCGAGCTGAATGAATGGGGGGATCATTCATTAGAACCGCGATGATAAAACAATGCGAAAGTGTGGAGTGAGAATTGATCGAGTGAAAGTAAAGTGATTTTCATTCATTGTGAAGTGATCTTAGAAGACACTTGCGATAGAAATTTATGGACAAGTGGAAGTTAGATTTTAATAGTAAAAATTAAAATTGTGAAATAGAGCAAATAAGTGATTGTGCATTTTTAAGTAATTTAATAAACTCTTTTAATTTAATTTAAAAGACATTGCGTTTTCACTTTCCCAGAACATTAAAATTATGGCCGCGAACCATAACACGCGACAATATATATATATATATATATATATATATATATATATATATATATATATATATATATATATATATATATATATATATATATATATATATATATATATATATATATATATCAAATGTTGTTCAACCATATTTCTAAATTATGGCGCATCCTCACTTCCATGTTGACTCCTCGTTGCTTTCCATGTCTGCCGGTTTTCAGCTATGCTCATCCAAGATGTGCCGGCTATATTCTTTATTTCATAGTCTCATTGAACGTTCGGGCGTTCTCTTGGTCATTTGATTTCTCTTGTGTACTACTGCGTTATTCTTGTTGTCCATCTGCCATCCGTCATTTTCACCAAGTGACCGGCCCATAGCCATCTCAAGGATTTCGCTCTTTGTATCACGTCTGTTACTTGGGTCTTTTCCTATATCCACGATAGTCTCTTGCAATACCTTCATTTGATGCCCAGTATGCATCTTTCCATGGCTCTTTGGGCAATCCAGAGTTTCCTTGTTATCCCTATTGTTGGTGCCCAGATTTCACTACTGTATAGCATAACTGGTAGGAAACATTGTTCGAAGGTTTTCTTTTTCAAGTTAATCTTCATTTTAGACTTGAACATAATCGAGTTCTTTCTGAACGCACTCCATGCGATCTTAATTCGTCGTTTGATTTCAGGCAGCACTGAAGTGGATTTGTGTATTAGTTGACCAAGATATACATATTTTATGACTTCTTCTAGTGTGATTGTGTTAACTTCTGTATGTCTTATATAAACATTGAACATGATTTTGATTTTGCTTAGGTCCATCTTTAAGCCTACTTTTGAGCTAGCCATGTTGAGTTCATTTAACTTTTCCCGCAATTAATCTTGGCCGTTAGCTATCAGGACTTTATCGATCTCAAATGGTTGAAGTGCTCCCATCCATGTTCAATCCTTTATTCCCCCCAATGTAGAGTCCAGAAGATGCCGTCTATCATGCCACTGAGGAGCGTTGGTGATATCAACCTGTTTTACCCCTTTTTGGGTTGGAAACTCTGGAGTGTTTTCTAGTACGTTGACTTTAGACGTGATATTGTGGTAGATGTTAGCAACTCTTTCCACATATGGTTTGTCTAAACCTTGCGTTATTGATGCATTTATTATTGCATCAGGGAATATTGAATCAAAGGCTTTCTCAAAATTAATGAATGCCAGCGCTAGGGTTGCTCATATTCATTTGATCTACTTAAGACTTCCCGTAATCTGTGGATATGGTCTGTTCGATATCTGTGGCTGTTTGTATTCAGTTGCTGATGAGTTTCATGTAGACATTTTAGAATTTTTATTGGTCTGTAGTTTCTGATGTCTTCTTTGCTGCCATTTTTGTGGATCAGTATTATATTGGCGCTATCCACAGTTCATGTCAGAACAAACACAGGAACAGTTCTCCGATCAAAACGTCTTCCAAACAAAATCAAACATCCTGAGGCGCCCAAAGTGTTATGGGGGTTTTCCGACGGAAAAAATTTTGACCAAGATCAAAAGACCAATCGCAGAAATGATAGATGGCTATGTTCAAATCCTACGGAGCTTCTTGTTGTTATGCACACAAAATTCCCAGCCATTGTTATGGTTCTAGGTGTTGTCAGCAACGAAGTACATGTTATGCTACCACACTTTTCTACTCAAGGACTTCGAGTGAACTCTGCTGCATACATCGAGGTTTTGGAGACGGTAGTGAAACCCTGGGCAGACAATGTAAGCGGAGGGACACCATGCATTTTTCAACAAGACTCTGCTCCTTCACATAAAGTGATGGCCACACAAGATTGGATGGTCGAAAAATTTCATGACCACATAACACCGAACCTATGGCCGCCTAGCTCCCCAAACCTTAATCCTTTGGATTATTACGTATGGGGCGTCCTCATAATACCACTTCTTCGCTGAAGACTGCTATTAATGCCGTTATGGTCAATATGAGCAAGGAGCATTTGATTCGGGGATGTAATCGTTTCCGGACCCGGATCGAAGAGGTCATTGCTGCTAATGGCGATTTTAATGAATAACTTTATTACAATATTTTAATTTCTAGTTCTAAAAAAATCCTGAAATTTCATTAAATTCTGTTAAAAACACAAGCTTATCAATTGAAACATGGGCGCTGACAACAGGGATAGCGAGGAAACCCTAGGTCGCCCAAAGAGCCATGGAAAGATGTATGCTGGGCATTACACGAAAGGATCGCAAGAGACTATCGTGAATATCGAGAAAGGACCCAAGTAACAGGCATGATACAAGGATACAAGGTATTTGAATTTCTTTAATGTTGGCTCAGAACTATCTCTTGCTGAATTTGCTTGATTAATTTTACTTCATTCAAAATATAAACTATATATTTTTAAGTCTACATTCATAGAACTTCAATAAATGATTATATAAATTAAGATTCTAAAATTGTTAAGATTTACAATTCTTTAAAATTTCACTACAAACAGCTCTGACCTCTGATCCTTACAACATAATTTCTATATTGGAAATGAATTGAGTATGTTTTGTTTCTTGTCTATTGTATTGCCCACTAACTTTGCGAACGAGATCCTTTCCTTGCGAGTGAAGTGTGGTATCCAGCCACGTGGTGTTGCTTGATTCCATATTATATTTCTTGATATAAAGAAGTGGATTCGTTGCATTTCGATTTGGTTAATTTAATTTATTGTTACCCTTCGCTGGGTTGCTTGCCCCTGATCGACGAATAACTTGTAATTATACGTCGATCAGGGGACAATAGAGGTAGGGAAAAAATATTTGGCAGCCCACAGCCCATCTGCGCAGGTTGGGCGATAGTTTACATTTACAACAAAACTTGGTGCGTAACACCTATACCTTTGTTGTTTTGATATGCCAACTTGCAAGTGGTTATTATTTATGATCTGATCACCAAATTTTGTACATGTAACTTCTAAAGGTTGCGAGAAAAACTGCTGTTACTTACAGATGGACTGATTTCAACAGGGTTTTGTAAGTATTACAAACCCCTTAAGCCGAAAGCTATTGCATTGAAGTCAATGATTCTCTTTATTTGATATCCACAGGCCAATTACTTTTTTTCTTAAAAAGCCGTCGGGCATGACCTTTTTGTGTGAGCAGACTCGTTTCAGCTCCTTTGAGTCACAGGAATCGAAACGCGTCTGCTTACAAAACAGAACCAGGCCTATAGCGTTGATTTTACATTCTACATTAGGAAACTAACGAGACTATGATTTGAGATTGTAGACGTAAGAACAGCAGACAAGAGGCAAGTTTTTTCAAGAAGAATTTTTAAAACAACTAATCGACAATAACGGAAAAATTTAATGATTTCCCAATACGATTTTTCCGATAACTGCATACAGATTTCATATCAGAATTAATTGTCCACTTTCACGAGAGCAAAATATACAATATCTTTATAGTACAAGGTGGGCCAGAAAGGCGTACGATTTTAAAAACACTCTTGCGTTTGAAGCTTTAGAGAGGGGACTGCGCGTGTGGTGGGGTTAAGTCGCTTGGTTCTCGGAAATTTAGTCGCGATGGATCACTTCACCGGAGCGCAACGTGCATTATGCGTTAAACATTATTAAAAATCACAATTCGTGCGCTATTGTTCGGCGTTTATTTCGGCGTGAGTTTTTTCAGTGTCCGAAAGAAAGTGTGATTCGATCGCGGGTCAGAAAGTTCGAAGAGACTGGTTCGACTCTCAAACAGAAGCCTGCAGGACGCCCAAGGTCAACAAGAACAGAATTATCGGACCCTACTTCTTCAAAAAAACAAGGCCTATCTGTCACTGTAAATTCTGACCGATACATAGCCATGTTAAGGGATTTTTTCTTTCCACAACTGCAACAATTTGAAGCCTATAATCGTGTGACATGGTTTCAACAAGATGGCGCGACATGCCATACAGCTAATGCCTCTTTGGCGGTCGTAAACGAGATGTTTGCTGGGAAACTGATATCGCGCCGAGGTGACATTGCATGGCCTCCTAGAAGTCCGGATCTGACGCCACCGGACTTTTTTTTGTGGGGATTCCTAAAAAGTAGAGTCTACACCAATAACCCAGCCACGATTAACCAGTTGAAGACCAACATCCGGGAAGAGATGGCAGCTATTCCCCGTGCAATGTGCCAGCGAGTTTTTACCAATTTGAGGGTCAGATTCATAGAATGTTTGCAGCGGGATGGTGCACACCTGGATGACGTTATTTTTAAGAAATGAATTTCCCAGATGTCAATTTTTATAGAAATAAAAATTTGTATGTGAATTGTACTCAGTTTTTTTTTTAATGATTTTTTCAAATTCGCAATTCTTTCTGGCCCACGGTCAATATTTGTCTCAATAAAATGAATGGCTAAGTTTGACAAATTACAGCAATTTCCTTGAATTCTGCAACTATTGTAGACTACCCTTAGTTTAGTACGATAAAGATCAAATAACCATCCCACGTCTTAGTCTTAAGGTGAATTAAAATAAATGGAGAATAATTTCCGAGAAACGAAATCTTACACTTTCCACCTACATAAAAACAAAACATTAACAAGTGCACATACACGTCTCTCACCACTAACTATGCTTGTCACAAAACATACAATATCCTAGAAGTGGGTATCATATGTGTATTGAATATTATGGAAACAAGTATGAAGAGAACGTACCATATTGATTGGGTATAACGTCAGGATCCGTATCATCGCCTTCAGGTGGATCTCCAGGAATAGCTGGACTATGTCGATGTGTATCATTTTCACCCAATGGTGTCGACATTGCTCCGTTTGAATTTCTCGTTGTTTGCTGATGCTGCAAATGCTGTTGTTGCATTACTGGATGTTGTGGATTTAATTGGCAGTCTGACGGCATTATTGGTAGTTGAGTATGTTTCGTTGATTTTAGACTGAGTTCAGCATTTCTGTAGGGAGAACAAGAGGATTTTGCAGTGTTATTAGGAGCTATCATAACTTTGAACATTGAAAATTAATAAAGTTTCAATAAAATAAAAATTTCAAACTATTGTAAATCAGCTTTAAGACTGTTCAATAACTTTCGCCAAAGAATTACACCTTCAAAAATGTATTTTCATAAGATGTGAAAAATGCTTATGTTGATACCAATTACATAACTAAAAAACTTCATACAATGCACTTACTTGTTTGAGTATCGTCTATAGAGTGCCGCTAAAATAATACACGCTGCAGCAAACAAAATCGCCGCAAAAAGAGTTAGCCCCGCTAGAAATGGCGACAGTGGAACTGTCAAGCCATTCGACGGACCTGAAAATATTAAAGGAACATTTAATATTTTCCCTTATATGGAGATTTAAGCTTTTAAAGATTTTTATCAATATTATTCATCTACTCTTCTCAAATATTGGCACATTTGAAATACTAATTTCATAAAATTATAAATATACCTGTATTATCAGCTACTGATGAAGACTGGGCTAATATGCAATTTAAAACTATCAACAAGTTCCATAACAACTTTTTGCATTGCCAAAAAGTAATTGATATATCGATAAATTTGCTTTACTATAACAGCTTCAAGATGGTCTATGTTGTAAAGTTAAGAAGAAAATTGAATTTTTTTACTTTGACAACTTTCCATAAGTCCAAAGGACCAAGGTTGTACATCGATGGCGTGTGCGCTCAAGCGATAGCCAATTTTATACCTAATCTATGATTAGGCTGGGGGAAAAAATGACAACTTTAAAATGGTTCATACAGCAAGAAAAACACAACGAAGGGCTAACACATGATAATTCTAGATCATTGAGTAATTAAATAATACTGGAGTGGACAACCACGTGACAATATGGTTGCAACATTCCCTGCGACCACTTTTCCTACTGCTACGCTCTTGTTTACAACCTTAGAGAGAGCCAAATTGCACAAGCAAACATGGCTGCTGCTCAATGTAAACAAATTTTCATACAATACCAAAAATTTGCTTTCTATTTGAAAAACCTTCAGCATTGTATGAAAAACATGCAAAACATTAATATAATAACTACTCACTTGTGAAAGGAAACACCTACAGATCCTTTTCCACTATGATTTTTTCACGAAGGCACTAAATATTTCATTTTGAAATTCTAACTTAATTACACAGTGTCACACGTTAAAATAACTTGAATCACAAACTCTAATCGAATGTTTAAACACTTGGTACGAATTTAGATCGCGAACACTTTCCATAGTTTTAATATCGGAAAAAATTCGCGACGAAACTTGCAAATTGGCCAATTTGGCGTCCAATTTGCATCAGTCAACTTGACAGTCAGTTCACACTTAGTCAGCTTTTGGAACAAGAAAGTGACCAGCAAGAGGCAGACGGGGAGGAAATGACAAACTGTTCACTTGGAAGAGAACAGAAACCGGTCGCATGCTCTCTCATGCATTTTATATGAGCTTAGCCCATCCAGTTCTTATTAATCTTAGTTCTAGATAGTGTCATAAAGGCAACATACTTGTAATATACATGGGTAAACAACGGATACCTAAACATGTTATCTTTAGAACATACGAAGGATGCAGATCAGTGGGGAGGTCAAAAATTATGGTCTGACTCTGTTCACGAAGATAGCTTTTGGCTGTTGTGCTTAGCTCCATATTTAAAGAATGCGTTCAATAGATTGAATGAACCTGAGGCATCCTTTCAAGCTCTGGAAAAGTGTTGAATTGCCAGATCAAGGTTATCTCGCTGCATTGAGTCGTAAATTAGGACGCATAGAGATGGAAACGCGCTTCAGTAAAATCCACTCTAACGTCACGTTTAAAGGCAAGTTAAAACCTATTTATTCTGATAGCCTTAGAATAAGACTCAATGATTGAGTCGGAACGTACGTAAGGCCTAACAAAATTTATGTTTTATTCAGAACTATTTTGTATGTCAAGGTCGAAGGAAAAAATTAATCTTGTTTTCTGTTTGCAACACAACCGAAAGTAAGTTTAGCAGTTATTAAATTCTCTATTCTTGTTTAAATGTAACCGATCTTTCCATACAAAATATTCGCAACTAATATTTTCGAATCATTTTTGCCATATGTTAATGTTAATATTACAGAGAAGAGGAGCACTGAGGGTTGCATCTCCATATCCTACAGTTTCCGATTCAATAGAGCTAGTCACTGCAGGCATGATATCTATCGCTCTCCCTACTTACGAGCACCTTATCTACTTGCGACAAAAAGAAGACACGAGAGAGACAGTTACCCGTGAGGTAGCAGTCTTGGATGAACAGCACAAAAGGTAAATTCTATCTGACACAGCTCTTGTGCGGGTATGGGTGCTTTCCGTCTTACTTGCAGAATATTGGTAAACCACAGTCGCCTAACTGCGGTTTTTGTCCAGGAGAGGAGGACAATGCCTGTCCCTTATTTTTTCCATGTGAAAGATGGGAGAGGCCACAACGAAACCTCTACAAGAATACGGGATAGTTCCCTCCAGACAGTCTAATTAGAGAGATCTTTGCATCGGTTGACAAGAAGAACCATGTGTTACATTATGTTCAAGCAGTCGAGCACGTTAGAGTTGTGGAATTCCTTCCCTAGCGATCCCGCTTGCTCCCTCCCCACCACCAACTTGAAGGCACTCCATGACGGAACAAAACGAGGCTCAGCCCAAAGAAGTATATCTAATTGTTCCAAGCTGGGTTCTCAGGTTGACAGGGGAGTGTTGATTGGATAATTCAGCCGGCTTGCACGTCTAAAAGCTCCACATTCAGGGCATAAATAGCCTTCACCGCCCAACTGCAAAAAACTAGAACTAACAAATCACACTTTTGAGAACGAATTTGACCAAATTTTGTCGCTTTTGTGACATTTTCCAGATTTTCAGGCTCAATCTACTTAGACAAGAAGTCAAAAAAACTTAGCATCTGCTAAAAACGAAGCATTAAATAGACGGTAGCTTATAAAGCATTAAGAAGCTTTAGAGCAAATTTTATTTTTGCCCATATTTCTGGATAGAAGCTAATTTTGTTCTCTAATTTCATATACTTTAGTTCATCCTTTTAAGGGCATTTTAGATAAATTTGGTTTACTTCTTTTGCCAAAAGTTTTTTATTTTATGATTTTTAAGTGACGACATCAACCCACAACAAAGTGAAAATACTTGGTCCAAACTAAATTCCTCCTGAATTATGGATGAAGTTTTCCAAGGGGCAAAAGAATTTCGAAAAGTGTTAAACTGCTTCACAACTGTCACCAAATGAACAACAAATATTAATCTTGAGCTCAAAATCAGAATCAATATATAAATCTACAAGCTGCAACTTCAACCTCCGGGAAGTTTCACACTCAGGAGTTAACCCATGTTGAAATGACCAACTCTATGTAGATTTGAACAATCTTTAATAACAAACTTGCACTGCCTCTAATATGAATCATAATTGAGAATTTACAATTGGTCTTTAGGATTGAAAATACTCATCTTTTATACTATGCGGAAAAAGCTCCTTAAAAAAAACATAACAGTTGAGTGTTTGATGTGAAAGAATACAAAAATGCCCTTTTTAAGTAGTAGTAAGTGTACTGTTAATATCGGTGATATTCTTCATTAGACACCCCATAAAATGTACACATAATCAGCAAAAGCATGCTGCTTATTTCAGTAATTTGTGAAAATTGAAATTTACTAGTATATCGAGTACTGAAGCGGCAAAATTGATACTAAGGTCACAAAACTACAAGGTAACGAGACTTTTGTCATAAAAATTTTTTTGGTGGCACCACCTGTAAATGAGATAGTGCGTTACATCCCCCCTGACTTCCAGTGAAAATTTGGTGACATTTGGTTCATTGGAAGCGAAGTTATTGCGTCTAAAGTGAGCGTATGTTTGTGTCATCGGTACAAAAATGAGTTTCAAACAAAGAACTTATATCAAATTTTCTTATAAAATCGGAAAAACCTTTACCGAAACATTTCAATTGATGAAAAAAGTTTATAGCGATGATTGTCTATCTCGAGCTAGAGTTTACACGTTTCAGAGATGGTCGTGAGGACATAAATTACGATAAACATACGGGCCACCCAAAATCAGTGATCACCGAAAACTCCATCAAAATTGTGCGTGAATTTATCAAAATGAGCCGAAATCAACGCTAAAATTCATGAAACCGGAGTTGAATACCTCTAAAGTATCGATTTATCGCATTTTAACCAATCGTTTGGGCTTACAAATCCACACAAGTTAACTGATAAAGTATGTTCCAAAATAAACGAGACTTTTGTCATAACTTTTATTTTATTTTTTGACTCGAAATCGCATTTTAACCATCAATCACTCACCCTATTCAACATTCGAAATATATCACTAAAGAGGCGAGAAAAGATGAGAACTTCCTTTACAACATTATAAATGGTCAAGAAACGTGGTGTTACCAATATAAATCCGAAGCAAGCGTCAAAGTGCTGAATAGAATGGCCAAGACGAGCCAGTACCCGAAAATCGCGTTTAGTCCACAAAGAGTTCCCGCCAACGGGCCACACCGTCAATGCGATTTTCTATCTTGGCGTTTTGAAGCGCTTAGCATTGCATTCGTCGGATTCGGCCTGAATACCGCGAAGGAAGAAGCTGGCGTTTATTGCATGACAATGCACCATCTCGTCGATCCACTCTTGTGACTGATTTTTTTACTCGAAATCGCATTTTCACCATCATTCACTCACAGTATTGGCCTGATATGGCTCCCTGTGACTTTTAACTATTCAGGACATTCCATTTGGCCATGAAAATAAAACGCTTTGCGTTCATATAGAGCATCCGATATCCTAAAGGACATTCCGGTCAATGACCTGAAACACTCTTTCGAACAGCTTTCGGATCGCACAAAACAGTGTATTGAGGCCGGAGGAGACTGTTTTGAATAAATAAACTCGAATTCCTCAGAACAAAGTTCCTGTCGTTTTTATTTTAGCTCGGTCTCGTTTATTTTTGACCACACCTTGTATTATAATTCACCATTGCTCAATCACCTTCTTTTTTTTGCTACATAATTTTTAGTAAGTCCAAAAATTTTAAACGCAGTCAACGATTGGTTGTAAGCAATTCGTATCAAAGCGAAATTCTTCCAAATCTGGCTGATCAATATTTACGCCCTGACCGGAGAAAAGGACGAAAAACGAAGATAAATTCTACAATTACCTGGAAAGATTAGTCGACTCATTGTCTACAAACGACTAAAAATAATTCTGGGTGATTTCAATGCTAAGGTTGGCAATATGATATCTCCTCGGGGAATGACTGGAGGATATATATCCTCCACGAAGAAACAAAGGACAACAGCCAGCATATGATTGACTTTACCTACAGTGGAAACCTAGTCATACTATTGGTTTGCTACCCACATCAACGCATTCATAAAATGACCTGGGTATCACCGGATGGCAACACACAAAACCAGATCACCCATGTTCTGATGCAACAACGTTGGGCCTCGAGCAAACTTGACGTCCGTACATACCGAGGAACCAATTGTAACTCAGATCATTACTTGATCAAATTAACTTATTGTTGTCGCTACAAAGAAGAAAGGTTCCAGATGGCGTCTGTGGCAAAAAATTTCATGGAGACCCTCGAGAACCAGTTGGCTCGCATCATATCAGACGCATCGTTAAAGACAAGCAACGAGCTAAGGATAGAAGTGAAAGCGGCTATCAGAACCGTGGCAGAACAGACGATCGGGCATCAAGCCCAACGCAAGAGAAATGATTGGTTCGATGAAGAGTGCCAGAATGTGTTAGACAAAAAGAATCAGAAGTACAAAGTTTATATACGTAGAAAAACCAGGATGAAGAGAGAACACCGTGAAAATCTCAGAAGAGTGGCGAGTAAGATAACTTTAATTAGGAAATGAAAATACTATGATGACCAATTGAGAAGTATGGATATTGAGCAATAACACAAGACAAGCATACAAAGTAGTAAAAAGCCTGAAACGTAGTTATCAGCAAAAAATTATGTTCTGTGATGATGACATCGGCAATACGAGTATTATCGCTGATGCCATCAAGATTAAGAAAAGATGGGCATCATATTTTAAGAACTTCCTTAATCCTTCGCATAGCTCCAGAACATTGGAGCCTATAGATATCTGCGGAGAGCTTCCATTGGCCCCATCAACTCCAGATGAATTTGTTCCATCATCAAAGTTCAAAAGAATAAGAAAGCGCCGGGCATCGATGAGGTTCTAGTGAAGCTCATCAAGTATGGTGGCAGCAATGTTCATAAAGATATCTACAAAGTTAGTCAGCACATTTGGCAACAAAAACATATGCGAAAAGATTGGAGACAATCAATTATATTCCCTATCTACAAACACAATCTACAGTGCGAAAATTATAGAGGCATATCACTAGTTTGTACAGTGTACAAAATATTTTCAAAGATATTAGAAGATAAAACCGGATCATACGAAAACAATATTATTGGAGAGTATCAAGGTGGCTTCAGAGCAGGTATATCAATAATGGGCCAATTGTTCACAGTCAAGCAGGTCCTAGAAAAATGTTGGGAGTTCAACATAGACGTAATGAAAGGGACGAAATTTGCCCGAAAATACAGCTCGCAAAAAAACGTATTCAGTTTTGATGATTTTGAAGACCAGCTGTATACACAGGAAAACAAAGCTCCTAGTATAGAAGTCTGCATCCGCAAATCTATTGAATGCCTTTGAGCGACGGGTCCTGAGGCGAATAATCGGAACGAAGCCAGATGTACTGTAGGCTGGAGACCAGTGGGAAAACTCAAGAAACGCTGGTCTGACTCTGTCGACATAGACAGTTCATTGCTCCTCGGATTTCGAAATTGGAGGACGCGGTCAATCGACCGAGACAGTTGGAGGCGCTATTCACAGGAAGCGAAGGCCCGAAAGGGGCTGTATTGCTACGAAGAAGAAGAAGAAGAAGTCCAAAAGCTTAGCAAAAGTAGGATTCAATTCTCTATTCTTTTTCAAATGTAACAGATCCTTTCATTCAAAACATCTACAATCGTTATTTTCAAACCATTTTCGCCATACGTTAATTTTAATATCTGCAAAGCCTAGAATTCAATTATCACCAAAACTTAATTTATTATAACAGATACATCAACAAATCGAAGAAAAATCTTTACCAAAGTCGCAAAATTGAATTTTACTGGACGAAATTTGTCTTTTCCCGTCATTCCATTGATATTCTTCTATTTAGATATTCTACAATAAGCTCAACTTTTATCGATCTTCCCGAAAAAGTGGTAGACGAGCAAACATTAGCAAGTTGAGAAGGGTTTTGTTCTCAAATGACGATATGCTGACATCAATAATGAATAAACTCACGATCAACTTTAGTGAAATCCAACAACTCAAACATACTTTCTTTAAACAATAAACCGTATTTTATTGCAATTTTAAAAATAATTGCTGACTGAATGAAATCTCAGATATTTTTGTTATTTATTGTATCTCAAAATTTGAAGACTATCCAAGCTTAAGTGTAATTTCTACTTTTATGGAAAAACCAAATGGTAGAAAACCCACATGTTCTTTTTGTTACGATCGGATAAAATTAAAATGGCTACAACTTATGTGGAGGTGATTCATTCCATTACAAATAACTGTGTAAAACTTATTTTTAAAAAACTACCCGAATATCAAATTTCTGCGAATTTGCTGCAAAAAACGTTATATTTACCAGTACTACTACTTTTGACAAAGCTTAAACCTAGGGGAAGAGAAATCCCGAATCGTCATCTGCATATCGTTCATTATGCATGCTTTACACAGCTGAGAAAGTGGACCTATCTCCTCGGCAGTACGGTTTTAGAGCAGGAGCTTCTACCATTGATGCAATTGCATAGGTGGTAAACGCGGTCCAAAAGGCAGAGGCATATAGCCGCGCCAAGCGACGGATCGTCTTGTTGGTGACCCTTGACGTTAGAAACGTTCCCAAATCCATAAGATGAGTGGATATTCTCGATATGCTGGAAAATGTTTTTCAAGTTCCCAATATATAATGCAGATTCTCAGAGACTACCTAAAGGACCAAAGCATGTTTATTAGACGACACGGGGTCGGCATCTAGGAACTACCTAAAGGACCGAAGCCTGCTCTACGACACGACACAGGGCCAACGAAGGATGGAAATTACGTCGGGTGTTGCCCAGGGATCTATTCTTGGTCCGGACCTGTGAAACGTGTCTTACGACGGGCTACTGAGACTTGAGATGCCAAATGAGTCGCGCTTGGTCGGCTACGCGGATGATGTTGCGGCTCTGGTCACTGGACGCACCGTTGAAAAGGCGCAACTTAGGCTAGGTATGCTAATGGGCTGAGTGAGGGACTGGATGACTGCTCGCGGGTTCAGTTTAGCACTGGAGAAAACTAAAGTGGTCATCTTGACAAAAAAGAGAATCCCTAGAGTAAGGATGATCAGTATTGGAGATATGCGAATCGAACCAAAGCCATGGGTGAAGTACCTAGCGCTACTGATTGACTCAAAGAAGAATTTCTCTGAGCATATCAGGGCGATGGCTGAGAAGGCTGCTTCAGGAGTATGGGCTCTGAGTTGACTTATGGCCAACGTAAAGGGACCCAGCCCATCAAGAAGACGCCTCTTGATAAGTGCTGTAGGTTCAGTGCTACTGTACGGAGCAGAGGTATGGGGCGACGCTCTCAGTAAGGAGGTTTACCGAAAACGCCTGGCACAGGTACAGAGAAGAGCGGCGCTGAGGACTGCATTTTTGTATCCGACAGTGTCTGATTCGGCGGTGAGAGTGATTGCAGGCGTGATACCTGTCGGCCTCCTTGCTAGAGAGCGCCGCGGTATTTACCTGCGTCGAAACGAGGATGCGGGGGAGATGATTTTCCGTGAAGAGAGACAGCCTTCACTCAAAGATTGGCAGCAGTCTTGGGGGAATTGCACGAAGGGAAGGTGGACTGCGCGCCTCATCGCGGATGTGAGACCGTGGCTAAATCGAAGGCATGGTCTCACATCCGACCCAGCCTTTGAGCGGGCATGGGTGTTTCCAGTCTTACCTGGACCAGATTGGTAAGCCACGGTCCCCCGATTGTTGGTAGTGCCCAGGAGAGGAAGACAATGCCTGCCACACATTTTTTGCGTGCATAAAATGGAACAGGCTGCAAAAAGCCCTCTACAGGGAGACGGGAGAGCCCACCCTGGATAATATAGTCGTGCTCATGCTCAAATCGGTTGAAAAAAGGCACCAGGTGGCACGCTATGTGCGGGTTGTCCTCAAAGATAAAAGGGACTCACAACAGTCGGGGGTGTTGGGGCTGGGGGATCGCTTGTCTTGCACTTCCTCTTCCCTCTCGCTTCCCGCTAGAAGAGGGATCCCCCAGCATGAGGGCACCTCACGGCGAAATAAAACGAGACCTGGCCCGAAGTAATGTGTCAAACCGTTCCAGGCTTGGTTCTCAGGTTGACAGAACAGGTGGTTAGTGGGTAGTCCGGTCGCCTTTTTGCGAACATGGGAGTGGGAAACCAATCTTGAGCGAATTTAGACTTCTAAAATACAGAGTGCGGCAGCATCACTTCCTTATTAGGGGTTTGTAAAATAATTTTACAAAGCCCTACTAAAATCGCGTCCTGTCTGTCTGTCAGATCGTATGTCGTAGCACTTTTTCTCGTTAGAAACATCAAATTTTGTATGCAGGTGCAAAGTGGTGCTCTCTTTGAAGTTAAACAAACAAAAAATTTATAAGGTTAAATACCTGGGGCCTGCCTATAGAGAGAAGTGGCCCCTGAAGAAAAATTTAATCAAAGGTAGCCGATATGGGTACCAAATGAGAGGTTTTGACAAGAGCTTCTCAAAACAGGTCCTAAAGGTACAGTTTTTGCTTCGAAGGGTGCACAGGGAGGGGAAAAACACGAAAAATTTGTGTCCCACTGGCAATTGAAAACCTGAGAATTGAAAAATCTGAAAAAAATTATGGAGCTAGGTGTTAACGAGCACAACAACAACAAATACCTTACAAGTAAAAATTCGCTCAACTTTGTTAACAATAGAATGATCTTAAAATTTCACATTTTCCCCAATAAAATCGTATAGATACCCTTGAACTAAACGAAATATGATATTTAAGTGGTCGTACAAAAGGTCCTTAAACTTTGTAAGTTTGATAAAAATCGAATGATACACACGGAAGTCATCTATCTGGGTTAATCTTCAAAACTATGTAAAACAAACTTTAGGTATGCGCTTATGCAAGTATTTTAAAAACAAATAACATTTTTTTCATTCATACAATGGGTTGTATTAAGTTCTGAAAAAAGGAAGTTATGTTGCCATATCCTGTATTTGCTATAATTGTACTGGTAACAACGGACGACCATGACTTTGCCCCTATTAAAACGCACACTCTTTACCAGGAATTAATAGCTTGTATAGTCCAAATTAATTTAATATTCAAATTTTAAACAGCAACTAACTTGTTGTACAATGTCTTATATAAATTGTTGAATCAATTTTCAAAGTTATGGATGATAAATATAATTTAAATCATTCTTCCAAATTTTTAATTGTTAGTTCATTTGATTGTTAAAGTATACTTCAAATAGCATTGAAAGATACACTTGTATATTCTTAAATTGCCAAATAAAATCCATGGAAATCACGTGAACCGTAAGCTTTTTTCCTCTTGTAATACACAATTGCATCCCCCAACAGAATACATTTGAGAAGTGGTTTGTAACTTGAAGCTCGTATTTAGTCCATGCAACTTTAAGCTAGAAAACGAAAAGAAATAAGCTTTGTTGGCAGCATTTGCCCATTTTCAGAGCTTGTTTTTTCATATGGTCTTGGTGTGAAAACATATAGACTCCTCTGTTATTCATAGGTTCAAATTAATTGCCCTTTAAGGCAAAGGTTTTTTCAAGCTTAAATTATCGGAAAGATTTTTGCTACTAGAGAACAGAAAAAACATACCAAAGTATTAATGAGATTTCTGCTGAACTAATGAGCTTCAAACAAGATCTCAAGAAAAAAATTGTACTGACTTTATGAATGAGTATATATTCAAAGGAAAGCAATACGGTGGAAGTGATGATAGTATATCAGCAAGTTTGTATAAAATTCAATTTGCAGGTCTTGTCTAGCGAATGTATCAAAATAGACCATTTACTATTTTATTTACCTCATACACAACAGTCATCTTTTCATTTTCTATATTGCAGTCCAACGAATGTATTACCATAAGCTATAGCTTGACATAAAGTCATCGTATATGACTTCAGGGAACTTATTCCCTAATAACACCTTAGTTCAATGGTGGATGGCTTGCTAAAAAATTATATTGAGCATAATTTACAGTCATCTAAAAAAATAAACTGCAGATAGAGATGTCAAAAATAGTGCCTTAACAGTTTTAAAATCAAGAAATAATTCTATTATCACTAATTTTGATTGCATATCAATGGGTCATACATATACTTTGCATAATGTTTGCGACAAATCCACTTAAAAAATATTTCCAGGAAGCAAGATTAAGCGTTTCCGTTTTCCACTACTTCAGGTGTACTATATCAAGATTGACTAGATAGGTAAGAAGCCCATCGAAGCTTTATACATCCCTAAGTCGTCTTTGACTCAGAATCATGGATTACATAGAAAAATAACATAAACATCTGGTTAGGCTACTGCGATATGCTAATGCAAGGATTGAAGGGATTCCGGATAAAGAAAGCAATTGGCACATCAAATCCCCCTGATAAAGTACATGATGTCTTGAATAATTTTCCAAGTTACCACTTTTGAGTCCGGAATATTTTTTCAATCCATAATATATAGCAAAAACACCTTAACTTCTCTTGAAATGGCATTGAAGCAGATTCTTTTCAGTACAGGTGATTTTCGATTGAGTCCCGAATACACCCTTATACATGAAATCCAAGGGATAAGACTTAACGTTCATATTTCCATTCACACAGCTAGATAAGAATTTAGCGCAAGGCTGTGTCCAAAGAGGAAAACAGAATCGAAATGAATTTTCCGAAAATATGTAAATAGATACACCATATCTTTCACTTACCTGTAAATTTAGCTACACCTTTAAATGTTATATCGTCAATGATAGTCGGCTCGGATCGTCCCTTGGCATTTACGGCAAACAAAATAATTCGATACGAGGATCCTGGTTCTAAATTGTCGATAAAGAAATTCACTGGAGTCCTCTGGAATGTAAAATGTAATGATCACCTTTAGCACGTGTGCGAAGGGAATGCTGAATTTGTTTTCTGAATTACATCATGAGATGGGAACATAAAGCTATCAGAAGCACATTCAATATTCATGTGTGCAGTTTAAATGAAGCGCTAAATATTTCAACAGCATGCATATGACGGGTAGAATAAGTTGGTAGACATTTAATGACAAAGCTTTGAAAATTGCTTCAATTGTCGTATAGATGGCAATTGCAGATGTTGCAGCGTATCTATCACATTATTTTCAAATTCTTGCCATGATATCGAATGAAAACTGATTGAAAGATGCTACTCACCGATAAGCTCAAATTCCGTGCCAAGCGAAGTGATGGCATTTCAACGAGCTCCAAGATGAATCCTTGCGGAAGACCTCCGTCGAATCCTTCAATACATTCAACTTGCAACGATTCGGTTGACTGATTTGACACTGAACAGTTCTGAAGTGGAAATGGTCGACCTAAAAACAAATCAATACATAATATCTGAATTTCACAGGATGTTAAGCTGGAATGGAGTTCAAGTGGCACTAAGAGTATTCGAGTTAGATTGTGAAATGGAAAATTTTAAATCTGGCTCTTTTCAAGTATGTTGAGCATTGTGATAATAAATGATGGCAAGCATAATAATCGTATAATATAGAAGACAAACATCGCAGATGTAAATACCTACGATTATTTTAGGCTAATAATCTCACGTTGAAGTTACTTTTATATTTTTTATGCTTTCTAGTTGCTTGTCCGTTGGTCCCTTTATTTTTCAGCATACTACAATTATTTTTCTCCGAAATTAATGCAGCTACAAGCACCAAACGTAACATATACACGATTAAAAGTGATGGTTTTTTTAAAACTTTTTGGTTCGAAAACTCTCCAACTTTCTTAAGAAGGTGAGGTGAACCTTATAAAACTTTTTTTTAACAAAACGAGGTAATACGGGACATCAAACGAAAGATCTTGGTCATATTTAGCCCACCAGTAAAACTGAAACAAAGTCACAGCTGCTTCAAATGTAGTAAACATGATTTTTTCTTGAGCCCAGTACTTAATGTAGGTACATTTTATACAAGATCATGTAAGTATTTGTTGCATTTATACATTGTTGACATAAGAACAGAGCTAGTGTTTTATAGTTTGAGTAAAAAACCCATACTAGAAGAGTTTACTCCTGCATGCTCAACTTTTTTTGCGTTAAATCAATGCCAACAATTAAAATCTCCGTTGCATACCCAGCTGGAAAATCGAAACATAGGTACCCTTATGTTTAAAAGTAGAAAATAATTTGATTTACCGCGATTTCGAAAGTCAAACACTGTTTTAAAAAATGTTACGTTATAGAAATACTTCTAATCTAGGCCATTTCAAACGATTCTATGAAAACATAATCAACACTACAGTTGGTACTAAAATACGGAACTTTAATTACTTTCCAGCCTTTGGAGCTGGCATTTTAGATTTCAGCGTTTGCTTTTGGATTGCTTTAAAATAAAGTTGTTTTAGAGTCTCATCAACGACCATACCCAATCTCGTTCAAATCAGATCTTAACTCTGAATAAAACAAAAATATTCGATTTTTATTGGAAATGGCAGCTAAAAATATGCTTTAAAATTTTTGACTTTTTGATTCATCATCTGTGTTTAAAATGATTGAATTTGTCGAAATATTTCACCCTATATATATATATATATATATATATATATATATATATATATATATATATATATATATATATATATATATATATTCTCACTGCCGATGGTGCTGTGAACTGCTTGATTCTTATTGGTTGCTTCTTCTATTTTGAATGGCTGGATTGAAAAATACTTGTGAACAAACCTTTGGAAGATGTATATTTTTTATAAAACGCAAACAATGTTTATATCACAAAATTTTAAGATACTTTTCAGGACTACTTTTTTACTTTTAGCACTACAGCCCCTTTCGGGCATTCAATTAGAGATAGTTGGATTATCTAATTATTTTGGTCGAATGTATCGGCACTCTGGAAGATGATATGGTGAGTACCATGCGTTGATTGTATATCCGCGTATCCAGCTGTGATACGTTCTGATTCGAAAGCAGTACGTATAATAACTAAATGGGCTTATAGTCCATCCGAAGAATCACTCAAAACAAATTTCGTTGTCGCCAACTAGACTCGAACAAAGGATCTTTGGCTGGCGGGGTGACTGATCCAACCACTACACCAAACAGGCTATTTTATGGACTAGACAATTCACAATTTGTAAGTGTGCCTATTTGGCAGGTTCAGAGGTCATTAAAACTTTTAGTCAATCGCGCTGACAAGATTGCAAAATGAAAAGCATGCACTAAAAGCTACAATGTTATAACGTGTAGTATTATTATTTTTCAGCAAATATCAAACGTTAAGATTCAGCAAGTATCAACAATCGAGCGTAAGTAAATCTCAAACATTCTCCCCATTCCCGCCCAACGAACGAGCATAGATTAAATTATTGGGAGAATTTATCACTATGTTATTATATTGATTCTTAATTTTTCTTTTCTCACTTAATGTAATAATTGTATGCGTTACTCAGGTTATTCCTTTCTATTTAATCATAATGAATAATCATTCCTCGTTGAATATAGTAACACATTGATTTTTATATAATATTGTATTTTACATATTTTCTGGTTATTTCTATCTATTTCACCCATACTAATAATCATTTCTTTTTAAACGTCATTCAATTTTTTTTTCATTTAATCGATTCCAATAGCAAACACTTAGGGATCAGTTTCTTCAACTCAGAATGAGAAATTGTCACTGAGACAGTTCTAATTAGCCCATTAAACCCAGGACGCGTATATACTATTTCTAAAGGCCATTTACCGGGCAACGTTATTTCATCTCTCATCCAGACGATGCCACCAATTTCTAGAGAACATTGAAGCTTAGTCTATTTATGCCGTAACTGTTACGTTCTTTAAACCAACAGTTCCAAAAACGTTGGACTGTTTGGGAAAGTAATTCCTACCTTGGGCTTAAGGAATTTTAGCTTCTCGGAAGTAGGGTTCTGTAATCAGATAAGATGGACGTTGTATTAATAAATACGATGGCGTTGTACAATTCGAGTCGCTTACATCGTCCAAAAGCGGTATCAAAGACATAGAGTTAAGGATGACTTCAACTCTACACAGTAAGGTTGACAGTTCGATAAATGTTAAAGCCTGATCATCGACCAGACGGAAAACGTGAATATTTCATTGATTTCACAGCACTTTTCCACAATCTGCCGAAATATAGGGCTCCAAGAGGGTTTAAGTGTCACTGTGTATCTAAATCCAGCAGCTTAATCTGAACCCTTTCATTTCAATCCGAGGCACCTTGGAACATGTTCCTCAAAACGGAATCTGCTCCAAAAGAAGTGCTCACTGATCACTGTAGAGATGTGCACACTAACCTCATTAAGTAAGTAAACGATGGAATGCAGCAATGAAACCCAAACTGCCAGAATCTTTTACTATTTCTATGTGAATAAATATAATGTTTTGCAAGTTTTGCAAGCAAATAAACTACAATGAGCTTTCGACTTAGTATGAAAAGTTTCGATTTTATTGTTCAAAATTGCTACACTCACGTATACTTGACTGTTTTTGACAATTCTAAACAATATCACACAATTCTGAACAATTTTTATAAATCAGAAGACCCATGAATTTCAATAATTTTGATTTGAAGATTGAAAATGTTAGAAATTTCATTTTTCTATTTCAATCAATTTTTTTAGGAGTGAAATTGAATTGAAATGGGGCGAGCTAATCTTCCTGCTTCAGTCCGACATATGTGTTAAAGGCATCAGTAACTTGGTTATGAAATCGGACAACCTACTCTAATACTTAGGTGTATTATCTGATTTTATTTTCTAAGATCTTTGCAAATAGTTTGTACGCCATAAAAAGTAGCGATAGGCCCACATAGTTTTCGCACTGTGGCTTTCCCACCTTTATGTTGATAAATATGCTCATATATATATATATATATATATATATATATATATATATATATATATATATATATATATATATATATATATATATATATATATATATATATATACCTGTATATAAATTGTGATTCATAACAAGTGTACACATTTTTGTCGAAAAAAACGCATAGTTTTTGTAAAGATTGAGCTGTAATGTTTATTTATTATGAAAATTTGGTCCCTTACAATCAAATATAAAACATTATTTCGTACATATACTCGTATGTACCTCGTGCTGCTTTACAGACTATCAAACGATGATTGTAATTTTCGATGACATTTTCGCACATTTCCAGCGTTATTAGGCGTATGTTGGCTCGAATATTGTTTTTTAATGCTTCAGTAGTCTAGGGAGCATCAGCAAAAAACACGGTCCTTCAGAAATCCCCAAAGGAAGAAGTCACACGGAGTAAAATCACACGATCTCGCCGGCCAATTTATGGGTCCATTTCGTGAAATTATTCGATTTCACGTAGAGCGCGAAATGTTTACACTGGCGATTCATTATTTTTGTGAAAAGTTTTAACAATAATAAAACGTTCAGCTGATGTGTCCGACGCCATGATTGGAATTGTAAAAGACCAAACTGTCTATATATATATATATATATATATATATATATATATATATATATATATATATATATATGTATATGTATATATATGTACATATAAATAAACTCCACCGTAGACGGTTTCAAGCCAGTTTGAAAAAGGAGGAGGAAACCCCCTTGTTTCCTCAATCCACAGCTTTCTTGATTCCTCATCCCAAACCCCCCAATTCAATGGTGACATATGATCTCGGGGTCGCATATGGGTTTTACTAGTTCCCCAATAATGCCACATCAAATGCCGAGAAATGCTAGTAACTTTAAAAACATCTACAGCTCTGCTACTAAATCCTACTTATACCTCCTTTGTGGGGACTTAAGCAGGTGAAGGCGAATTTTCCGCGCCTGATAACGCAATCGAAGTAATAACAATGCCTCCGGGATGGAGGTCGGGCGATAGGCTAACTCTCCGTCCCTGAAAAAGCTTAAAATCTTTCAAAGCCAACAGACGGGCCTCGGTATGGATTTGACTCACAGCAATGACCTCGCGATTGGAAAAAGGACTTTGGCATTAAATCCTAAACTGCCAGATCACTCAATTACCCTGGCGCTGTTAAGAACCTTTTACAACAGGCCAGTCAATTTGAATTTAAAATACTGGCAATCCAGGAAACGAACTGGACTGGAAATTTTATTCAAGACATGAGATGGCACACAATATTCAAAAGTGGGAAGCCTACTGGAAAACGAGAATCCGGAGTTGCCTTTATTGTGGATAGGGAGCTCAAATCGCACGTCATTGATTTCAAGGCAATGAAAGAACGGTTGTGTGCGGTCCGTATCAAAATGAAATTCTTCAAAATCCAGCTTATCAATGTTCATACCCCGACTAAAGAAAACGACGAAAAAACGAAGAAAATGTTTTACAATCACATGGAAAGACTAGTCAACTCATTGCCTATAAACGACACAAAAATAATTCTAGGTGATTTCAACGCTAAGGTTGGAATAAGATATCTCATCGGGGAACAACTGGAGGATATAGCCTCCACAATGAAACAAATAACAACAGCCAGCGTCTAGTCACAGTTCGACTTGCTTCCCACATTCACAAAATGACCTAGGTATCACCGGACGGCAATATACGAAATCAGATCGAACATGTTCTGATCCAACAACGTTGGGCCTCTAGCAAACTTGGCGTCGGTATATACAGGGGAGCCAATTATAACTCAGATCATTACTTGATCCAATTAAACAGCGATGTCGTATGTCAAAGGCATATTCGACAAATCCAGCCCACTACAAAAATTTGACATCGAAAGGCTCCACATGGCATCTGTACCCAAAAAGCTCAAGGAGGCCCTTGACAACCAGCTGACTCCCATGAATGCAGCTATCAGGACCGTGGCAGAACAAACGATTGCACATCAAGCTCGGCACAAGAGAAATGGCTGCTTAGATGGTGAATGCCAGAATGCATTAGTCAAAAAGGATTAGGCATGCAAAGAATACGTAATAAGGAAGACCAGGATAAAAAGAAAAGACTATGAAAATCTCAGAAGAGTAGCAAATAAGATGTTAAGAAATAAAAATGGAAAATACTCTAACAACCAACTGAGAAGTATGGATGTAAGTTTAGTGAGCAACAACACAAAACAAGCATACAAAGTAGTGACAAGGCTAACACATTTTTATCAGCCCAAAACCACACTCTGTCCGGATGACATTGGCAATATCATCGCTCATGCAACAAAGATCACGAAAAGATGGGCATCTTATTTCAAGAAACTTCTTAATCCTCCAGAAGATCAGAGCCTATTGAGGTTTCCAGAGAGATTTCATTGGCCATACAAACTCATGATAAAGTTTGTTCCATCATCAAAGCCCAAAAAAATAATGAAGCACCAGGCATCAGTGTTCATCAAGCTATTCACAAAGCCATCTAGCACATTTGGCAGCAAAAACATATGCCGAAAGAGTGGAGTCAATCAATTATATTCCCTATTCACAAAAAAAAGATGACAAGTTACAGTGCGAGATTTATAGAGGCATATCACTACTTTGTACGGTGTACAAAATATTTTCAAAGATCTTAGAAAATAAAATCGGATCACATGCCAAAAGTATTATTGGGGCGTATCAAGGTGGTTTTAGAGCAGGTAGATCGACAACAGACCAATTGTTCACAGTCAAGCGTACACGAAAAGTGCTGGGAGTTCAACATAGACGTACACCAAATTTTCATTAGCTTCAAGCAAGCATACGAGAGTATTGATCGTAAGATACTGTACCACATAATGCGTTGCTTTGGCATCCCAGCCAAATTAGTCCATCTTAACAAAATGAAAATGACGTCGACGACGTCCCAAGTCCGCACCAATAACTAACTCACCGATGCCTTTGCCACAACCATCGGACTAAAACAGGGAGGCGTGCTGGCCCCATTGCTATTCAATTTGGCTCTAAAGTACGTCATACGGAAGCTTCCTGTCGATACGCCAGGCAAATTACTATGCAAATCAAGCAAAGTAGTAGCCTATGCAGACAACATTAGCATTCTGTCACGGTCATTAACAACTGCCAAACAACTTTTCCTGAAACTCGACAGCAAAGCAAATCTAGTAGGGCTATAAATCAACGAAAATAAAACAAAGGTCATGATGCAGTCGAGGAAAAATACGTCAAATATACACAATATTACACTTGGCGAATACAGTATCAAAAATGTTAGCGAATTTGTGTATTTAGGCGCCAAAATAACGAAAGGGGGGGCAATGAAAGAGACCGAAACGCCGAAGAATACAGCTCGCAAATAAAATATTCTATTCAGTATTGAGGATCTTGAAAACCAGCTGCAAACACAGGAAAACAAAGCTCCAAGTATACAAATCTGTGATAAAACCTGTGTTATACTATGGGTGTGAAACATATACCCTAACTCAAGCATCCGTAAATATATTGAATGCCTTTGAGCGACGGGTCCTGAGGCGAATAATCGGACCGAAGGTTCACACGGACCAATGGCTAATTCGATACAACCATGAGCTGTATAAAATTTTTGACGAACCGGAGGTCCCAACGCTTGTAAGGCTGCGGAAGCTGCAATGGGCTGGACACATGAATCGTACGGACAAGCAACGGATACCCAAGAAGGTATTCTTTGGGAAAACTGAAGGGCGAAGGCCAGTGGAGAAACCGAGGATATGCTGGTCTGAATCGGTCTACGAAGACAGCTCATCGCTGTTCAGATTCCGGAATTGAAAGACGCGGTCAATGGGCCGAAACAGTTGGAGCCGCTGTTTACAGGAGGCAAAGACCCAAGAGGGGCTTTAGTGCTAAGAAGAAGAAGAATAACATATAATTTCAAGTTTTATCGGGATTGGTTGAGAAACTTTGGCTGCGTATAAAATTCTTCTTAAACACCTTAAAATATTTTCTTGCACTGCATATTTTGAGAGGCACCACTTTTGACCTACGTAGAAAATTTCCTCATTCTAGCTCATGTGGTTTGCGAGAAAACTTGTTGTGACGCACGACCAAAAGGACGGACGGACAGACAGACAAGTCACGATTTTATAATTTTTTATGGTGTTTTTAGAAATATTTGGCAATATCCTAAAAATGTTCTGCTTTATAAATACTTCCAAGTTAAGTAATTTAAAACGTTTCCATGAAAAAATTCATTATTTCAGTTGCTACTAAAAACGCGAATCATGCTTGCCTTCTGACCTTTGGGGGCAGCCATTTTGAATGCATGCATTTGATTTTAGACTATTTTAAATTTTTGTGTACTAGGACCTCATCAATTAATGTGCCAAATCTCGTTCAAATCAGAGTTTCACTCTAAACAGGGCAAAATTATTCAATTTATAGTGAAAATGGCAGCTATAAGTATTAGGTTTTAAATTTTCGACTATTTTATCTTGCATTCGATTTTAATAACTTTTTGCATGATACAAGAACTTAGTACAGAGATCCATAAACTCAAGTTTCATCTAAATCTCTTGGAAAATGTGACCACTAGAGAGCCACAAAAACCTGAAAAAATGCATATTTAAACCGCCGCCATTTTGAAATTTGCTCATGCATGATCACCAAAATGTCAAAGTCTCTAGATCTGAAATATTTCTATCTTAAAATCAAGTTTCATATAAGTCGAATCAAAATTCCCTTTGAAGTTATGAGCTTCCACTGGCCGCCATTTTGTTTTTTGCGACCTTACCTCTAGTTTTTTTACATCATTCTTTAGATACTTGTAATATTTGGAAGGGGAAGTGTACGAACTTTTTGTTCAACTTTGTTAATAATAGTACGATCTTCAAATTTCACATTCTCTCCAACAAAATCGTATGAATGCCTTTAAACCGAACCTTACACAGGTCCTAATACTCTGTAAGTTTGATAAAATTTGTATTTTATTCACGGAAGTTATATCCATTTGAAATATCCCAAATTAAAACAAATATAACACATTATTTTAGTATTTTATGGACTTTCCATCGAACCAGACACTGCAGTTTTGATTTGATCTTCTTAAAATTTCCAGATAAGATCGATGACATAAATGCTTTTGGGATTTCATGACTTAAGAGGTTTTCTTCAGTTGAAAATGGAACAACGATCGATTTTCTTTTAAACGAGCAAATTTCTGTGACATGTTTCCTGATATTATTCTTTGCTAGTGATTGCATTTTGTAAGTTGAGTACGAAACCCTTCTGACATGAGCGTAGGTCTGTCTACCCCACTTGTTTATAACTGAGCATGATCTAGAATTGACTTGAGAGTTGTATTTTTCGTTACATTATGTCAAAAAGTAGCTTTCATCTGACAAAAAGTATTCAATTAACGGAAAATGTTACTACTATTGTAAAAAAAAGAAATTGAGGAGTGAAGGATAAAGACCAAAGATTTAATGTCTTTTCTAAGGCTCCATAAAAATTAAAAACAAGTTCGGTAGACAGACCTACGCTCATGGCAGAAGGGTTTTGTACTTAACTTACAAAATGCAGTAACCAGCAACGAATAAAATAAAATCAAGAAACATGTCAAAGACGATTTTATTGAAAAATTTGAAATTCGAGGATCATACTATTATTAAAAAAGTTGAACGAATTTTGACTTCTGAGGTATTTGTTATTGGAATACCCATAAATATCTACCTTGATAATTTTTTCAGATTTTTTAGATCTCAGGTGTCTATTCGCGAGGGCGGAAGCACATTTTAATGTATTCCCCCCCCCTGGTCCCCCATTGAAGCAAAAACTAAAACTGTCAGTTTAAGAACTGTTTTGAAATGCTCCCATAAATAACTTTCATTTGATACTCATATCGGCTACCTTTGATGAAATTTTTTTTCAGGGGCCACTCCCCTATACTATAATCATCGATTCAATGCCAATTTTTTCAAATCCTAGAATGTTTACAAAGCCCTTTTGCTAGGAGCTCTCTCCGGCCTCCTTGATTTGTTTCACTTATGAGTATTAATTGTAGGTACTCATCTTCAGTCATTCATTAAATTTAATCAAGTGTTCAAAGCATGTACCTCAAACGTTGAAGTTGGGGCAAAATAACTCAAAATTATTCAATCTTCGCATTTAAAACAGCCACTATTTTGTTTTACGATTACTGATACCACTAACTGAACCGATTTGCAAAGATATTCATGATACCTATCATTCCTGCAATTCTCATGCAAATCCTAGCAAAGCTGTAGTGTCTAAGTCGGTGAAAGGCACATATGTTTCCATAGTAATACAGCGCATATTGTTCCATAGTAATACAGAAAATTCAAATCGCTATAACTTCGTTAAATACCATTCGATCTTTATGAAAATTTCAAGAAAGATCAATCTTATAGATAGTCATCTGTGTGTTTTATTGAATTTAAGGGTACCGTTAAGATCTCATTCAAGAAAACGTAAAATCGATATATCATACTATTACTAACAAAGTTGAGTGAATTTCGACTTCTCACGTATTTGTTGTTGTTGTACTCATAAAGGCCTACATTCATGATTTTTTTCAGATTTGTCGGATGGAAGGTGTCCAATCGCGAGGGGGCTACGTGAAAAGTTCCCCTTCGGTAAAGATAAGGCAATTTTAAGACTTGTTTTGAAAAGACCTCATTTAGACCTTTCTAATGATACCCTTCTTGACTATCAATGGTGAAAAACCCCCATAAACCCCTTTGAAAAAATTTTCCACTATTGAACTTTCAAAAACTCACCACTTCTGACCTTTCCACAAAGTTTCATTGCTGTAGCTTCTATAGTTTTGGAGAGAAAGTGCTGTGACCTACAGACGGATGGACGGACGAACAGACGGACACAGGTCGTGATTGCAATAGGTTTTGGTTTTGTATTTTAGTAGACAACCCTAAAAAAGATCCATCTGCAGAAAAAGAGACGTCCGTGTATAGGCCGGCTGGCCGACCCTGTACCGGATACGGAGAGTTGACTGTCGTTGCATATCGGCTATAGTTTTAGCATGTCATAATGTGTGAAAGTGAGTCATTATGTAGTTAATTTTTTGTCACTTTAACCATTTATTGCTCAGTTCTATCTAGGTGATATTGAATCAGACCAAAGATATAACAAAATTTAGGCTTGATTGATGATGATGAACCCTAAAAATATCGCTTGAAAATCGAGGCCGGAATTTAGGCCTGATTTTTCGAACTATAAAATGTGCCTCTTGATTTTCGAACTTGTTTATGTTAGGCATGCCTAATGTCCAATTGATTACGTGAGGCATCCAGCATTTTTCATAAATAGACCCTAATGATAATGCGTAATTTAAAAAAAGTCAAGTTTGGTATGACTCTTATGCATATTGTGCGCCACGCCTCCATATGCAATTCCTCCGCTTGCATAAATCAAGTTTGTCTTATTTGGATAATCTACATTGTTTCCTATTAAGCCTTTTTTTAAAAATTAAAGATAGACTAGCAGCTTTCATTTTCAATTTTCAATCTAGACGTAAACGTATGCAATTATAATATATAATTTCAAAGAGCCCTAATAAATGAAAAATTAGAAATGAATTTTTCATTATAAGCTTTGTGTTTTGTCGGCAATTATATGAATGTCTACTAACCTTTAGCAAGAAACCTAAAACATGTTTTGGATATATTAAAGGATTATAAATATAAGCAAAACCTAATTCCGTCTCATATTTTACTTAGTGGAAGTTGTGAATTCCAACATAATTTCAAATTTTTTTTATATTTTTCTCTTGACAGAACTCCAGAAACTAACCCAAAGTAAGTTCAACCCATTTAAGTTCTTTATTCAGCTAGACAGTATACTCTGAAGAAAACTTGGACTACAAGAAAACTTTCTATTTGGGTTATGTAAAGCCCATATAAATAAATTAAGGAAAAACATCCCCTTAAATTGAAGTTTCAAACCATCTTGAATTCTTAAAGCAATTGCCATGTTAATTTAATTCTGAAAAACCCAGAGTAATGTTAGAAGATATTCAGATAGGCTATCATTTATTATTCAAATCAGGAGGCATCCTGTTTGAATTAATCGGTTCAATTGTTTGATGGTGGATGTTTTTATAAATAAAAACACATTTTCAGGCTATTCGAAAATATATCAATTTTAGATAAATAAACAAATTAAATATATGTATTAATTTGAAATAAATAAATCTGTTGCAAAAATTTATTCCTCCTAAAGTAGTTATATATATACCTTATTCATATAAAAAAATTCTATGCAGCAAGCATTTGGATTGCATGATACAAAATCTTCGTAAAGGGAAAGAAATAAAAAATTAATATTTGACTAGTGATTTCCTTCTGAGAGAATTTGATATTTACTCGTAATTCCTGAAGTGCAGTGAATTGAAGGTACTAGTTTTGTTGGAATAACTAATAAGATCTTAGAGAATCAAATATTTAGAGTAATTATTTGTAACTCATTTGACACTTAAGAAACTTCAAAGTACTGTATTTCATAAGTTGTCCTCGGATATCGCGTATATGTAATGGAGGTATTTGTTTTTAATTCCTAATAACGGTAGTATATTTCAAAGAATTATGTTTTGCTCATGAAAATATAAAGCTATTAACTACAAATGAACGATTTTGACCTATGCGAATGATGTGACATGATAATATTGATTGTAGGATGTTAAAAGCTAGTTTACACAGAAATTGCTGGAAAAATTCGAGCTGTTGGGACAACTTAGTGATGTGTCACTCAAGAACAGCCGAGAATATTGCTGCTGTAGCCGAAAGTGTTGAAGAAAACCTATCTTTGTCCATTCCTCGTCGTTTTTTGGAATTAGGTATTGCACAAACGTAATTACACCGTATTTTGCATAAAGATTTGGGTCTTAAGGCTTTATGGTCAGTTAACACAAGAACTCAAGCCGGTCGATAATCAATAACGTCGTGTCTTTGCTGATTGGGTCCTTGAAATGCATGAAAATGATCCGGAATTCCATCGAAAAATCATATTGAGTGATGAGGCCCATTTCCACCTTGGTGGTTTCGTCAGGCAAAAATGTCGCATCTGGGGCTCGGAAAGCCCAAAAGTTCTTGTTGAAAAGCTTTTCTTTCCTCAACGTGTGACTGTTTGGTGCGGTTTATGGTCCGGCGGAGTCATCAGACCTTACTTTTTCGAAAATGAGGCGGGAGCAACAGTTACGGTGAATGGATTGCGCTATCGAGAGAGAATTAATAATTTTTTATGGCCGGAATGGAATGATATTGATCTGGATAACATTTACCTTCAACAAGACGGCGCCAGACGCCACACAAGCAACGAAACGATTGATCTTTTACGGGAAAAGTTTCCGGGCCGTGTTATCTTTCGAAGAGGTGATCACATTTGGCCACCGAAATCTTGTGATTTAACACCTTTTGACTTCTTCCTTTGGGGCCACGTGAAAGAGAATGTCTTTGTCACCAGCCCAGCATCAATTGAAGACCTCAAAGGCAGAATTCGTGAGGCTATCGATGACATAGGGCAGGCACTTTGCGATTTGGTTATGGAAAATTTCATGAAAGGATATGGTCCTATAAGCGTGGTCGTGGTGATCAATTTGCCTAGTGTTATTTTTCACTACTAACAGTATACCTTCCTCTTTATAATGAAATAAACGTCTGATCATTTGTATTAAAAAGCGGCATTTTTCTTTTAATGTCAAAATAACACCTCTTATTGGAAAACCCTGTACATTAGAAAACAAAGCTCCAAGTGTACAAATCTGTGGCTTAGCCTGTGCTGCGCTGCAGATGTAAAACGTGAACCCTTACTTAAGCACCCGCCAACTGTTTAATCACGACGAATTAAACTTATTTGATTAAACTAACAAAAGTTGGCAAAACGTCAAAAGACTGAACGTTAGTCGTTGTTTTTTAATTTAGTTTTTTTGAGTTTTTAGGTGAATTATAATCAAAATTTGAAATAATATAGTTAGCTTGGATTGTTGCACCACGGAACTTGCTGTTAATTACTTGTAAGCGATTTGACGCATGTATAATAATTGTTAAATAATAAAAACAATTTTATTCGTACATGAATATGATTCATTTCATTAAACGGACCTAAAGACGATGTCCAACGATACAATCGTATCTGTGCATGGTGCCTCGGATGAGATATTTTTACGCTGAATAAAAAATATCTCAAAAATTTATAAAACCTAAATTGTTATAGACACTGAAAATCATGTTGATTTAAGTGTGATGCGACTCGTCATTTTTCACGCTTCAAACATTCAATACAGATGTTCTACTAATTTGTGATTACCAATCATAGTTTTGAATCAGCAGTCATTAAAATTATATGGCAAGATGCACCCGCAACTAGACGAAAGATTGGAAGTATGGACGTCGAGAGGTTCATTAAGGTCCTCTTGGTAGATTTGGTAGAGGGTGATTTGCAGGGGTTATGGGAACTGGCAATCAAGAGGTAGTGAACTCATTTATCAGCATAATCGCAACTGCTTACAGCGCTTCTATTCCCCAGCAAAAACTCTGATACGGCAAGCCTTCAGTATCAACTAAAATCTCTGAAAAGCGAAAGGAGTGTCGCAAGCTTTAGTATGAGGCTCAACGGGCCTGGAACTGCCTTCGCAAATTGATTAACAACAGCAAGGCTCGCTGCTGACAAGATCTAGTGAACAATGTCAACAAGGATTCGTGGGGCATGGGCTAAAAGCTGTACATTGTGAAACAGCTTTCGAGTGTCCACTCTTTACACAGCGGGAACTGCAAGAGACAGTCCTTTCACTGAAAGCGAAAGCGTCAAAAAGCAGAAGCATATAGTCGCACCAAGCAACGGATCGTCCTGTTGGTGACACTCGACGTTAGGAATGCCTTCAACTCCGCTAGATGGGTGGATATTCTGGACACGCTGGAAAACTCTTTTCAAGTTCCAGAATATCTAGTGCGGCTTTTGAGAGACTACCTGAAGGACCGAAGCCTGCTCTCCGACACGACTCAGGGCCAAGGAATGATAAAAGTTATATCGGATGTTGCCCAGGGATCCATCCTTGGTCCGAACCTGTGGAACGTGTCTTACGACGGGCTTTTGAGACTGCAAATGGCACATAAGTCGCACTTGATCGGCTATATGGATGATTTTTTGACTCCGGTCACTGGAAATATCGTTGAATAAGCGCAACTTAGGCTAGGTACGCTAATGCGTCGAGTTGAAAACTGGAAGACTGCCCGAGGGTGCAGTTTTGCACTGCAGAAAACCGAAGTGGTCATCTTGACAAAAAGAGAATCGCTAGAGTAAGGATGATTGGTATTGGAGACATATTAATCGAATCGAAGCGAAGCGGCAAAGTACCTGGAGCTACTGATCAACTCGGAGATGAGTTTCTCTGAGCAAATCAGGGCAATGACTGAGAAGGCTGCTTCGGGAGTATTGGCTCTGAGTCGACTTATGGCCAATGAAGGGGGACCCAGTCCATCAAGAAGACGCCTCTTGATGAGTACTGTAGGGTCAGTGCTTCTGTACGGAGCAGAAGTATGGGGTGACACTCTCAGTAAAGAGGTATGCTATACTGGAAACGCTTGGCACAGGTGCAGAGAAAACGAGCACTGAGAATCGCATTTTTGTATCCGACAGTCTCTGATTCGGCGGTGAGAGTTATTGCAAGCGTGATACCTGTTGCCCTCCCTGCAATAGAGCGCCGCACTATTTACGAAGTGAAGATGAGAGGGAGCTGGTTGTTCCCGAGAGGCGAGAGCGCTCACTCAACGATTGGCAGCAGTCTTGGGTGAGCTGTGCGCCTCATCCCGGATGTAAGACTGTGGCTAAATCGAAGGCATGGTGAGACTGGCTTCTATCTAACCCAGTTTTTGAGCGGAGATTGGTGTTTTTAGTCTTACCTGCCGAATATTGGTAAGTCACGGTCCCCAAATTGTCGGTTTTGCTCAAGAGAGGAAGACAATGCCTGCCACACTTTTTTTGTGTGTTCAAAATGGGACAGACTACAAAGAAACCTCTACTGCAAGACGGAAGAGCTCACCCCGGAAAGTATAGTCGCGTCGATGCTTGAATCGATTGACAAATTGAACTAGGTGGCACATTAGCTTTGGGCAGCCCTAAAAGATAAATGGGACTCACAGCAGCCAGGGGCGTTGGGGTTCGGGAATCGCTTGTCTGGCAATGCCTCTTCTCTTCTCCCTTTCCGCTAGATGAGCGGTTCCCAGCTTAAAGGTACCTCGAAGCATAGCAAAACAAAACCTGACCCGAAGAAATGTGTCAAACGGTCCCAAGCTACGGTCTCATGTTGACAGGCGATGTGTTTAGTTGGTGGTTCAGTCACCTTGTTTCGACCATGGGAGTCCCACGCTCTGTTCCTAAATGGGCATTCACCACCCTACCACAAACAAGAAGGTTGTTAGATCCTGTGGGATTGATAAATCTATTTTTCATTGTGCCCAAGATATTTTTGAAGCGAACCCGGTCCCGCAACTTGAGATGAGATTAACTATTGTCAACAGACTTTTGTACAAAATGGCTCCAAACTTCGGAAAGTTTAACAGCATTTAATGACCCTCAATTTCCATGGTGGTTACACTTTTCACCAACTGTAAAACGATTTAAGTTGCCTATGTTTTGCGATGTCTCATTGCATGAACATGCCGTCTGTTTGTATCAAACATGAAAAGGGTAAGTTTTACACTAATAAAGGGTTTTCCATTAAGGACATAACAACTTTATATAAATATTTCAGATATTAAGTTCAAATGTATTGTAGGTGGAGTGCAAGCATTATATTTTATGAATGAAATTCGATTTGAGTTACGAGTATATGACCACCAAGAGCCCATTCACAGCAATTGATTCCTTGGACTCAATTTTCCACTACTCTGGCACACATTTCGACCGGAATGTTGGCAATTTCGCGTTGGATGTTGTCTTTAAACTGGCTTGTTGGCATGGACCAATGACTTGATAATAGCACTATGAAAAGAAATTCAATGGCGTAAGATCACAGGCACGAAGTGGCCAGTCGATCGGACCATTTCTCGAGTTAACCTGTTCACCAAATTTGCCTTTCAACAAATCGATTCTGAGGCGTGCTCTGTGGCTAGTGGCACCGTCTTGTTGAAACCACATATTGTTGATATCAAATTCATCCAATTCTAGTCACAAATAATCTTTCAACATAACACGATACCACTCTTCATTGACGGTAACATGACGGCCGTTTTCATCCACAAAAAAATACGGGCCAATCACACCTCCGCCATGAAAACCGCACCAAACAGTAATTTTTTTGCGGATGCAATGGCGTTTTCTTTAGCTGTATTTTTTTAACCTTTTTCCTGTCAAAGCTGTTAAAGCAACTGTGTTTTCAGTAAATGGATTCTATCATTATAAATTCAATCCTTTGTTATTTTTTCGCATAGCCCAACATACTTTAATTCAAAATAAATTCATTTTAAGCGGCAGCAATTTTGCTCTCATACTTCTAATAACAGTGTCTGCAAAGGACTATCAAAATATTTATGCTCTTTATTTTACCTAAAAGCTTTGGGCAGATCCAATCTAAACTGTAGGTATGTTTCGATGCGAAGACCACAAAATAAAAAATCCCTATATTTTCTGGGAAAAATTTCAATGACCATAACTTCCGTCAATATGACGAAATTTTTTTTTCAACTTACAGAATCAAGGACCTTACATAGGACCAATTGAATTAAATCCATGCATTTTTATTGAAAAAGGTAAGGAAGCTTCGATTTAGGTGTTATTTGTTATCATTGCATTCATAAAGATCTACTTCCATAATTTTTTTCAGATCAAATTGGTCCAATCTCGTGGAAGTTATGGAAAAATTTCGTACATATCTGCTTCTCTTGACCATCTTGACACTGACTCAATTATTTTAAGAACAGTTTGGAATTCTTTTAAAACTCAATAAAAATATTTTTCACCCCAAAACTTTAAAGACATCATCACTTGCGACATTTTCACAAAATTTAGAAGTACATGCAATAGTGATAGTGTCCGCTCCATCTGTTTGTCGTTTTTCACTGAAAATAACTCCAACAAGTCAAATCGCGTCTGCTCACAAAAAAAGCAAGGCCCGACGGCTTTTCAAAGAAAAACAAAATATATTAAAATTCAATATTTAGATAAATTTTTTATGCTGCAATACCACTTGTAAATTTCAAAATTTTTCCTATTAAATTGCATTCTACGTCTAGTACTCGTTGCGTGTAGACGTGTTTTCAATCGCTCCTGTCATTAATTTTAAAAATTAATTAATTTTTCACAGAAGTCAGTTTCAAAAAATGAATTAATTTTTTACGAGCCAGTCAAAAGCATATTTTGATTTTATTGGGAAAGCATTTATCGTCGAAGGCATCGACCCACGGAATCAATAAATCGAAAAAAGCAAATAAACCGAAGACTAACTCGGGACTGCTGTATGGAGGAGCCTGACGGCTTCCCTCCGTTGGGGGCCCTGAGGAGAGTAACAATTCGAAATGGGCGGCAAGTGTCAATAAGCGAAGACACAAGAATACCCAGGACTCACAGATGGCGGCCGTAAGACTCAAGTAGTCGAAGATAACCAAGAAGTGAGTCGACTTCAAGCTAAAATACAGGAATTGGAACTACGACTGAAAATATTCGTAGATATTTACAAGAGACCGAAGAAAGTTCAAGATGCAGATCCAATACGACAGATAAATATGGAAACTAAGCAGAAGAAAGCTGTCAAACAAGTCATCCCAGAAGAAGTACTAAGTGCTGGAGGCACTAACGATAGCCAGAATCACTATGCAGCGTTGGACGGACTCCAACAAGAAATGGACGTTGCCGAGTGTACAGAAGGTAATGCTAGTCAAGGTAATGATAATTTTATACTTTATTTAAAAAATAAAAATAAGGAGAAGAAACCAGCCCGTAGTTCTGCTGGTTCTCCTCAAAAAGTTGCCAAGAATACAGAGAAAGTTCCGCCAATTAATGTGTTCAGTCAAAGCGGAAAGGACATGGTTCGGCTATTGGCAGCCGAAAACAAATTGATAAATTTCCAGATTAAACGAATTCACTCCGAGAAGTTAACTATCAGAACGAAATCACTGGTCGATTTCAAATCAGAAAAAAATGCTTTAAATTCTGGGGAGGTTCCACATATACCCCGAAAAGCGAGAAGAACAAGACCTTCTTGTTGAAGGGCTTGGACTGCGGAGAAGATACCGTCAATCTTCTTCAGGTGCTCAAGGACGCAGCACCAAAAATCGAGTTTATCTCCGTTAAAACAGTCGCGACAAGAAGGTTGATGGTAGAAAAAAAATTACCACTTTATTTAGTGCAAATATCAAATAGGAGCAGTCCAAGTGCTCTTCAACAAATCAGATACTTGAATTTCCGAGTGGTGAGGTGCGAACACCTCCAGAAACAAGAAATCAACCAGTGTTATCGCTGTCAGCAATTTGAGCATTCGGCTGCCTATTGCGCCATGCATTACCGATGCGTTAAATGCAAGGACGTGCATGCTCCTGGTAAGTGCAAATTGGTTCAGACGGAGCCAAAAGAGAAATTGTACTGTGTTAACTGCGGTGTTTTTGGTCACCCGGCATCATATCAAGATGCGAGAGTAAAATTTGTCCCAAAGCAAACACAACTACACCGCAGTGTCTTAGCTCCGAACTTCTTCGAGCCCGGAGCATCATTTGCACAAGCTGCTAGAGGACCAGCAGAAAATGCGGTAAATAATGTAAATAATGAACTGCTTCTCAAAATTTTACAGCAACTAAATTCTCGATCGGAGAGAATCGATAAACAAGATACGAAAATTAATCTTGTTTTTCATCATTTAAGGGTTTCAAATGCCTCAAAATAATTTTTCATCCAGTCACATTCCCATGCGCAGTATTCGTCTCATCCCGGTCAACTTTCACTCCATTGTTACTATACATTGGCGTGATTGTCTCCTTGAATTCATTGTTAAGCAAAAGCCTGACATCATGCTTCTCACCGAAATCCACCTCAATTTATGGCACTCTGACATTCAAGGATTTTGAATTCGTAAGAAACGATAGGATAATAGCTGATGGCACCGAAATATTGGTTCGAAGACCCTATTGTTTCCAAAATATTGAGAAAGTCGAATTCAAAAGCTTCGAATCTCTTGAAGTGTCCGTTATCAAAATCTCACTGCCAGATGGGGATAATCTCTTCGTTATCTCTGCCTATGCAACTGGTGATACCGTTCTCAACCTCAAGGAGGAACTCAATTCCTTGTTTAAAATACTCGAATTGAACAGGCTGCATAGTTATTACATTCTTGCTGGTGACCTGAACGCCAAGCATATATCATGGCTGAACGCCACTAATAATCCAAGAGGTGTATTCCTGAAATCGTAGATAACACAGAACCAAACTGAATACAGATGCAATCTCCATGGGTCGGAGTTACCAACATACCCTAGGACAAATTCATATTTGGACCTTTGCATTGCTGACGCAAGAGTTGAATTCAGCTTTAATAGTCCCCAACGGAAACTGCAGGTGTTTTCTTATGATAGTGACCATAACGCAATCGTAATGGAAATCAATCATCAAAGGGATGATTTCTTCCTCATTCCAGTTCAGCACAAAAATCATCGGTTGAATTTAAAAAAACAGACTGGGGAAAAGAAGTTTCATTGGGAGTACCAGTAGCAATGTCCCCCTTCTGATGGTGGCAACTCTTGCTTGATGGTTCCTAGTGACAGGAATCTAACCAACGATGAAATAGATGTCTATTTGTTGAAGTTAGAGAAGCTGACGTTGGAAACGATTGAGAAAGTAGTTCCCAAGATTAAACATCGAAACAATATGGGAGGATATAAAACACCAACCATCGCAAGGTTGAAAATATTGAAAAGCCTTCTTTTCACACGCGTCAACAATATTTATCGATGATTTATGGACTACAATCATCCCTCGTTAGCTTTGTTGAAATTACGCCTGAAGAATGTCCGGAACTTAATCCGTTCATACTTCAATGGGCGGAAAATTGGTGGATATTAGCCAACAGGACCCAGATTGCGTTTTCGTGAAAGTGAATTGCATATTCCGCAAGAAGTCTCGAGGGAAGGTATCGAATCAATGTCACTACTGATGAGAAGAATCTTCTCGATAGGGCTGGTATCGAAATTGATAGTACGACTCCACATAGAAATGGAAACAGGATTATTCGTGAGGGATTGCATAAACTTGCCCTGATTGGAACACATTTTGAATTGGTTCATCTACCAAACCCTGAGACAGGTAATGAAATATTTTCAGAGGTCGTTGAAGCAAAAGTTTCCAACTTCAAATCAAGCCTGAACGGCCAATCAATTCTTCATTTCAACGAAACATTAACATCTGACCTCATACCGAGCTTAAATCTTATTGATTATTTTGTCAGCTATGAAGACTTGTGTTTAATATTTCGCAGGATAAACAACAAGAAATCATGTGGTACTGATGGTATTCCAAATGTAGTTCTCCGACATTTGCCTAAGGTTGCTATTAGGAATTATTGCAAATTGTTCAGTAACATGTCGAGCATCATATTTCCCAAATGACTGGAAAAAGGCTAACTATTTCCGATCTTGAAGAAAGGAAAAGAATCTTCATGCCCCAAAAGCTATCGCCCAATCAGCTTGCTGCCTAACATCAGCAAGGTGTTTGAAGTGATACTTAACAGAGCATTAAACGCCCACATTGAGGAAAATGAGTTGATGCCGAATTGCCAATTTGGTTTTCATGCCAGGCATTCGACCACACATGCAAAAACGAAAGTAACCTCAGACATCTGTTGGAAACTAACTGACGGACAATGCGTTGGAGTATGTCTCATTGATATGGACAAAACTTTCGATATGGTGTGGTTAGATGGACTGGTTTTCAAACTTCTTCAGGACAAGTTCCGAGACACCTAACCCCCATGATGTACAATATGTTATACGGAGAATCGTTTGCTGTTACTGATGGAAATCTAACAACAATGCGCGAATCAAAGTCAAAGTCAAAGTCAAAAGCGCTTTATTTAATACTAATCGTTATAAATTTTAAAAGAATATAAAGCAAATTCCAAACAATAACAATCAAAAAACTTAATGGCCCAGATGGCTCTCTAAATTTGTATGTTATCGTTAACTCATATCATCAAAAAAAACTATAGCAAATTCAATTAATTACGATTATTACATATTTTTAAAATTTAATTGGAAAAAGGAGAAAAAACCAACCAACACTATCCTAAAATTATTTATAATCAAAACACAACAGTGAAACTTTGATCCTACACCTAATATGTTGTAACTTATTTCTAATAAAATACAATCAAAAACTTTAACTTATACATAAAAAATCAATAACAATGTTCCTAACCTAAGTGTTTAATCTTATCTCTAACGGAATATAGTAAACATAACATATACCTAACCTATACCTAATTTTTAACAAAAACAAACAACAACACTAAATGTAGCAATAATGAGCTGAAACTCAAAAACTAAATAACGAAGAACACCAAAACTGAAAATAAATACGAATAATTTAGACATTGTCATTCAGCCACCAATACCTAGATTGCCCCGTCTCAACTCGATCAGCTTCAACGAATCTAGCAAATGAGTATCTCCATTGAAATCGTTGGTCTCGTGAACTCAAGTTCGGAGGATATTTTATCTTCTTATCGGTGGCCCGTCGATATATGTGATATATGACTGGGACGCCGTCAGAATCAAAAACATATCGATTCATGTCCAAATACACGAATGCTTCTGGAGGAATGAAGCCAGTAGCGAGGCAAGTCGCTATATACCCGTCTGTAGGGTGGAGCGGCTGTGAAATCCAAGGGTTTTCACTCACAGTCACAGATCTTGCGATATGATTCCGAAGAAGTTTCAATATGAAGATATCGACCCTCGTCACTTCAGCAGTTTGATAAATTCTCCTATTCGATATATAATGTTTCCAATCCGTCTCAGGCTTTCTGTACAAACAAGTACATGCACGAAGACATTTCCTTTCGAAAACTCTTAATTTTTCCATAGTACTAGCACTCTGGTTGTACCAGATCTGACATCCATATGTCAAAACTGGTCTAACCAGTGTCTTGTAATAGATAATTTTGACCTTTTGATCAATGTATCTGGAATGAAAGAGCTTTTGAAGGGCCATGACTACTTTTAGTGCCTTACTGAGCATGGTTTTCACATGTTCAGTATAGTACAGATACTGATCGAGATAAACACCGAGGTATCGAACACAGGGTTTATGTGGAACCCGTTCAAGACTACCCTCACCAGCCATGATGTGGAAATCTTTCCAATTACGTTTCAGGTCTTGACTGACCCCCTGCAGCGTTGTCCGAAACAAGATTGTTTCACACTTTTGCGCATTGATTTTCATTCGCCAATTGTCAGTGTACAGCTGTACATCATTGAACATTTTTTGGAGATTGCTCTGAACTATCGTAGCTTTTCAGTCTGCCGTATAGATGATCAGATCATCAGCAAACGCTACCAATGATCGCGTTGGCGAGACGTTAAAATCAAAGCCGTTCAATAGCTTGCGAATGAAGATTGAAAAGAGCAGAGGCGCAGTAACTGTTCCCTGCTGTAGACCATTCAAGACCTTGAACTCGCGCATTGTTGTCAGATTTCCATCAGTTACAGTAAACGATTTCCCGTATAACATATTACACATCATGGCGACAAGGTGTCTGGGGAACTTGTCCTGAAGGAGTTTAAAAATAAGTCCATCTAACCATACCGTATCAAAGGCTTTCTCCATATCAATGAGACATGCTCCAACACATTGTCTATCATTTAGTTTCCAACAGATGTCTGAGGTTACTTTCGTTATTGCATGTGTGGTCGAATGCCTGGCACGAAAACCAAATTGGCAATTCGGCATCAACTCATTTTCCTCAATGTGGGCGTTTAATGCTCTATTGAGTATCACTTCAAACACCTTGCTGATGTTAGGCAGCAAGCTAATTGGGCGATAGCTTTTGGGGCATGAAGATTCTTTTCCTTTCTTCAAGATCGGAAATACCTTAGCCTTTTTCCCCTCATTTGGGAAATATGAATTGCTCAACATGTTGTTGAACAATTTGCAAAAGTTCCTAATAGCAACCTCCGGCAAATGTCGGAGAACTACATTTGGAATACCATCAGTACCACATGATTTCTTGTTGTTTATCTTGCGAAATATGAAACACAAGTCTTCATAGCTGACAAAATAATCAATAAGATTCAAGCTCGGTATGAGGTCAGATGTTAATGTTTCATTGAAATGAAGAATTGATTGGCCGTTCAGGCTTGATTTGAAGTCGGAAACTTTTGCTCCAACGACCTCTGAAAATATTTCGTTCCCTCTCTCAGGGTTTGGTAGATGAACCAATTCAAAATGTGTTCCAATCAGGGCAAGTTTATCCAATCCTTCACAAATAATCCTGTTTCCATTTCTATCCGGAGTCGTACTATCAATTTCGATACCAGCCCTATCGAGAAGATTTATCTCATCACTAGTGACTTCAAGATTCGATACTTTCACTCGAGACTTCTTGCGGAATATGCTAATCACTTTCGCAAACACGCCATCTGGGTCCTGTGGGCTAATACCCCTCAATTTTTCCGCCCATTGATTGCTGACCTCACTCCTGAAGTATGACCGGATTAAGTTCCGGACATTCTTCAGATGTAATTTCAACAAAGCCAACGAGGGATGGTTGTAATCCAAAAATCGTCGATAAATATTGTTGACGCGTGTGAAAAGAAGGCTTTTCAATCTTTTCAACCTTGCGATGGTTGGTGTTTCATATTCTTCCATATTGTTTCGAAGTTTAATCTTGGGAACTACTTTCTCAATCGTTTCCAACGTCAGCTTCTCTAACTTCGACAAATAGACATCTATTTCATCGTTAGTTAGATTTCTGTCATTCGGAACCATTGAGCAAGAGTTGCCACTATCAGAAGGGGGACATTGCTTCTGGTACTCCCGATTAAACTTCTTTTGAAGCTTTCCCCAGTCTGTTTTTTTGAAGTTCAACCGATGATTTTCATGTTGAACTGGAATGAGGAAGAAATCATCCCTGTGATGATTGATTTCCATTACGATTGCGTTATGTTCGCTATCATAAGGAAGCACCTGCAGTTTCCGTTGAGGACTATTAAAGTTGAATTCGAGTCTTGCGTCAGCAATGCAAAGGTCCAAATATGAATTTGTCCTAGGGTATGTTGGGAACTCCGACCCATAAAGATTGCACCTGTATTCAATTTGGTTCTCTGTTATCCATGATTTCAGGAAAACACCTCTTGGATTATTGTTGACGTTCAGCCATGATGTATGCTTGGCGTTCAGGTCACCAGCAAGAATATAATAGTTATGCAGCCTGTTCAATTCGAGTATTTCAAACAAGGAATTGAGTTCCTCCTTGAGCTTGAGAACAGTTCCACCAGTTGCATAGGCAGAGATAACGAAGAGGTTATCCCCACCTGGCAGTGAGATTTTGATAACGGACACTTCAAGAGATTCAAAGCTTTTGAATTCGATTTTTTCAATATTTTGAAAACGATAGGGTCTTCGTACCAATATCCCGGTGCCACCTCCCTCATCACCTATTACCCTATCGTTTCTTACGAATTCAAAATCCTTGAATGTCATGGAGTGCCATGAATTGAGGTGGGTTTCGGTTAGAAACAGGATGTCAGGCTTTTGTCTGGCAATGAATTCAAGGAGATAATCACGCCGATGTAAAGTAACAATGGAGTTGACGTTGATCGAGATGAGACGAATCCTATCCGTGGGAATGAGGCTGGATGACAACTTATTTTGAGGCATTTGAAAGTCCTAAACGCTGAAAAACAATGTTAATTTTCGAATCTTGTTTATCGATTCGCTCTGATAAGGAATTTAGTTGCTGATAAATTTTAAGAAGCAGCTCATTATTGCCACTTACATTATTTATACTATTTTCCGCATTTTCTGCTGGTCCTCTAGCGGCTTGTGCAAATGATACTCCGGGCTTGACGAAGTTCGGAGCTAAGACACTGCGGTGTATTTTTGTTTGCTTCGGGGCAGATTTCAATCTTGCATCCTGATATCGGGAGCATCCTCGATATGATGTTGGGTGACCAAAAACACCGCAGTTCACACAATATAACTTCTCTTTTGGCTCCGTCTGAGCCAATTTGCACTCACCGGGAGCATGCACGTCTTTGCATTTAACGCATCGGTAATGCATGGCGCAGTTGGCAGCCGAATGCCCAAATCGTTGGCAGCGATAGCACTGGTTGATTTCTCGCTTCTGGAGGTGTTCCCACCTCACCCTTCGAAAATTTAAATACCTGATTTGCTGAAGAGCGCTTGGACTGCTCTTATTTGTTATTTGTACCAAATAAAGTGGTAAGTTTTTTTTTTCTACCGTCGACCTTCTTGTTGCGAATGTTTTCACTGCGATAAACTCGATTTGTGGTGCTGTTTCCTTGAGAACCTGAAGAAGATCGACGGTATCTTCTCCGCAGTCCAAGCCCTTCAGCAAGAACGTCTGGTTCTTCTCGCTTTTGGGGGTATAGGTGAAGTGCGGAACCTCCCCAGAATTCAAAGCATCTTTCGCTGATTTGAAATCAACCAGTGATTTCGTTCTAATTGACAGCTTCGCAGAATTTATTCGTTTGATTTCGAAATTTGTCAATTTGTTTTCGGCTGCCAACAGCCGAACCATGTCTTTTCCGCTTTGACCGAAGACATTAATTGGCGGAACTTTCTCGGTATTCTTGGCTACTTTTTGAGGAGGACCAGCAGAACTACGGGCTGGTTTCTTCTCCCTATTTCTACTTTCATTATTTTTATTTTTTAAATATAAGATAAAATTATCGTCTTTATTACCTTCGTCTACCTCCATGTCCTGTTAGAGTCCATCCAGCGCCGCAAAGTAGTTCTCGCTTTCGTTGGTGCCACCAGCACTTAATACCTCTTCAGTTATTATTGGAGTTGCAGCTTTCTTCTGTTTTTCGATTTTTCGTATCGGACCACTCTCTTGAACTTTTTTTGCCGTCTTGAACATTTCCTCGTACGTTTGAATTCTTGCCTTTAGCTCTTCGATTTCACTTCGAAGGCGACACACCTCCTGTCTATCCTCGAGCACTTGCGTTTTACGACCGGCATCTGCGGTATCCTGGGTGCTCGTGTGTCTCCGCTTGTTGACACTTGCCAATTTCACACCGTCACTTTCCCCGGGGCCCCCAACGGAGGGAAGCCGTCGGGCTCCTCCATACAGCAGTCCCGAGTTGTCTTTGGTTTGGCCTTTTCTTGGTTTATGGGTACGGTTGGTCGATGCCTTCGACGATAAATTCTTCCCCAATAAAATCAAAACTTGCTTTTGACTGGCTCGTAAAAAATTATTTCAATATTTTGAAACTGACTTTTGAGAAAAATTAATTAATTTTTAAAATTAATGACAGGAGCAATTAAAAATACGTCTACACGCAACGAGTGCTAGACGTAGAATCCAACAATACGCGAATTCAAGGTCTTGAATGGTCTACAGCAGGGAACAGTTACTGCACCTCTGCATTTGCAAGCTATTGAACGGCTTTGATTTTAACGTCTCGCCAACGCGATCAATGGTAGCGTTTACTGATGATCAGATGATATATACGGTAGACCGAAAAGCTACAATAGCTCAGAGAAATCTCCAAAAAATGTTCAATGATGTACACCTATACACTGACAATTGGCGAATGAAAATCAATGCGCGGAAGTGCGAACCTCAGTGTTCATTTCGACCAGTACCTGTACTATACTGAACATGTCGAAATCATGCTCAGTAAGGAACTTAAAGTAGTCATGGCCCTGCGAAGACTCTTTCATTTCAAATACATTGATCGAAAGGTCAAAATTATCTGTTACAAGACCCTGGTTAGACCAGTCTTGACATATAGATGTCAGATCTGGTACAACCAGAGTGCTCGTAGTATGGAAAAATTAAGAGTTTTCGAAAGGAAATGTCTTCGTGCGTGTACTTGTTTGTGCAGAAAGCCTGAGAAGGATTGGAAACATTATATATCGAATAGAAAAATTCATCAAACTGCTCAAGTGACAAGAGTCGACATCTTCATATTGAAACTTCTTCGGAATCATATCGCAAGATCTGCGACTGTGAGTGAAAACTCTTGGATTTCACAGCCGTTCCACCCTACAGACGGGTATATTGCGACTTGCCTCGCTACTGGCTTCGTTCTTTCGGAAGCATTCGTGTATTTGGACATGAATCGATGTTTTTGATTCTGACGGCGTCCCAGTCATATATCACATATATCGACGGGCCACCGATTAGAAGATAAAATAACCTCCGAGTTTGAGTTCACAGGACCAACAATTCCAATGGAGATACTCATTTGCTAGATTCGTCGAAGCTGATCGAATTGAGACGGCGCAATCCAGGTATTAGTAGCTGAATGACAATGTCTAAATTATTCGTGTTTATTTCAAGTTTTTCTGTTTTTCATTAATTATTTTTTGAGTTTCAGCTCATTATTGCTACAGGGTGCGCCAGAGAAACTTACTTATTTGAAAGGTCAATAAAAACAAAATTACTTCAGTTATTGTTTTAAATTTTTTTTATTTGAGAACACATTATCCCAATTTTTTTCATGCAGTCTTGAAAATGACATCGGATAAATGGCGACCCCCATTGCGCATACACTGATGAAGTCGATTTTTGAAATTCATATACACTCTGTGCAGCATATCAATCGGTATGTTGGCAATGGTGTCGCGAATGTTGTTCTTGAGGTGTGCCATGGTCCGTGGTCGATCGACATAAACCAGGGATTTCAAATAACCCCATAAAAAGAAATCGCATGGAGTCAAATCTGTAGAGCGTGCCGGCCATTGGAGATTGCCTCTGAGAGAGATGAGGGGGTCGGGGAAATGTTGTCGCAACAAATTCATTGAGTCTCGTACTGTGTGTGCTGTGGCTCCATCTTGCTGAAACCACACGTTCCTAACGTTCATTTCTTCGAGTCTTGAAAGAAAAAATTCCTCGATCATGTTCCTGTAACGAGCTCCATTCACGGTAACTGCGCGTTCGTTTTCTTCAAAAAAATAATGACCGATTATTCCCATTACCGACATTGCACACCAATCAGTAACTCGCTCGACTGGAGGAAGAAACAAACTTGGGAACTTCCCCCTCCAGATGCGCCCCCTCTCGCTCCTCTACCCGCCTAACTTACCGTGCGGGAATTTTTTCAAATAAGTAAGTTTCTCTGGCGCACCCTGTACATTTAGTATTGTTGTTTATTTTGTGTTAAAAATTCGGGATACGTTAGGTATATGTTATGTTTATTTTATTATGATAGAGATAAGCTTAAACGCGTAGGTTAGGAATATTGTCATAGAATTTTTTAGTATAAGATAAAGTTTTTGATTGAATTTTATTAGAATTAAGTTAAAACATATTAAGTATACGATCAAAGTTCACTGTTGTGTTAAGATTATAAATAATTTGCTATAGTTTTTTAAAAAAGTCTGTTTAATGATAACGTATAAATTTAGAGAGCCATTTGGGACATTAAGTTTTTGTTTGTTTATTGTTTGGAATTTGCTTTCTATTCTTTGAACATTTATACCGATTAGTATTGAATAAAGCGCCTTTGACTTTGGGCTTTAAGATTATCTTCAACGAACAGGAAAACTAAAAGATAGAATTTATTTATTTTTTTTTACACTTTTATACCCCCTAGAATGCTTTTCCTCTTACAAACTTGATGATTCATCAAACAAAAAAAATTATAGACAGCTTTAACGATTTAAAGCGTATAAATTTACAAGATATTATCTTCTTATAACTGGCAAAGTCTCTTATTTAAAATGTTGTTCCTACTTTAAGCAGGATTAATAAATATAAACAAAAAACTTTGTATGCACCGAAGTGCAAATCGAATCAAAATGTATGTAAGGCAGTAAAATGAACATGTTTTACTCTTTTTATGGCATATGCCATAATAATCAGGACAACAAGAACGCTTCGAAAGTACGTAACTTTTTTGAATCTGCTCCTGAAATGTTCATACAAGAACTCAGCACTTTTAAATAATTCTTCAAGATTATCTCAGTGGCATCATAATCTTTTATATTATGACTTTAAACAAAAACATCCTCTTCTGACTAGTTTTCAAACCAAACGAGTTCTCAACACTCTTATCCGTTGTGTAGCACTTCGTCATAATTTAAAATCTTCATCCGAGACGACGGAGAAGACGTCGCCGTTAGCGCTACAACTACTTACATTTCACCTCAAGTCCTAGAAATTTCTTTTAATAATTCAAAAGCCATAAAAGCTAGAGAAAAAGAAAATTGCAACAGAAACGACGAAAAGCTGTCAGCATGTGTCCTTGGAGATTTGAATTACCTGCAGCAACGATTTGAAAAATACACGGTGACTTCTGTACTCCGATCGAGTTCCTTGCCCAACATGAAATGGTACCGTAATCAAGATCCGAGGTCGGTGTATAGTTGAGACGTGACAGTCCGGTCTGTAAAATGATAAAAATGATAAATTATTTTCGCGAATTGTTCTTCTGCTATTTCATTGTCTCTCTAGACACTTATAACTATACTCGTACATTGAATAGATACACGACAGGAAAAGTATTCTTCTTACTCTTGGTCACATTGACTGCATAAACTGACGGCTTCTATGGGAAGTCATTTCACGAGAAATAAAGTATTAATCGGAACCGCGAGTCGGATGTTTAATCTTTAACAATTTTTCAGCAGCAAAATTCCGAGAAAAAAAGTGGACCCTCTAATTTCATTTAGAATAATAGCTTACATTTTGCGTTAGCTTCTTAGCTTTTAATTTCGGACAGAAAATTGACTACTGTTTCTGGATCTTAAAAAGTCGTATCCGGATGTAATGTTTTGGTATATCATTTAGTGAGAAAGTTATTTTACACTGTAATTCTCTTTAGATGTGACTTTACAGCCTAAAGACAAAGGAGCGTGTTAAAAGCTTTCTCGTAAGTTCCCGTATTCGGTGAATACTAACTTTGGCAGAAATAAATTTTCCTCAGTTTTCATTTCAATTTTCTTTACATTACTTTTGATGTTGCATTGGAAGCACGGTACCATCAACACGCTTACAATTTATGCCCCCCAGATCTCCACTGCAAATTCAATCCGGGCCAACTACTTTTTCTACGTCCAACTTACGATTGTGTTAACTTTAGGAAAAGTAATCAGATAAAGCAACACTAGCCTTTGGAATGCATTTTCGCTGTTTCTAATCTTCTTGTAAGGGGATGCAAAGATGCCCACGGGAATTGAGCAAGAAACGAGTAATCTTGACTTTATTCCAGAGAATGAAAATTGAACAAGTTTTCCACTTACCTCGCTCGATTGTAGCCTCGCGGGCAATTCCGTTTGTTCGCCAGACGAGTTAAATGTCCAGTGGAAGGAATCCGCTGGTGGAGAAGCATCTACCTCGCATTTCAATGTAAGGGTTTCATGTTTTAGTGCTCCCAGGAGCTCCTCGTGATCAGCTGAACACACTGGTGCGTCTGTAAATATAAAATCGGAAAGAACATTATACGATAAGGAAGGAAAATTCTATTTGAAAAACGGTGTGAAAATTAACTAGGAATATAATTGAATTTGACGTCTGTTTTCTAATGAAAGTCGATAACTGCTTAAACATAAGATTTGCTTTTTCCTCTTTTGTGGTGTTCTAGTTGCCTTGATATGATTCAGGTCAACATTTTAAATGAAATGGAAACATAACATGAAAGTTTATTCAGCTGGATTGTGTGATTACGTTTTTTTCAGATCTCTCTAGCTATATTAAATTCGAATAATGTTTGCATTTCCTTTGCTACCATATTTTTAAAAGCTTAATGAAATCACAATATACTATCCTATTAACAGGAATAATGCCGCCACCAGACATAGATTTGTTAGGTTAGAAATGTTGGTCTTATTTAATTTTTTATGTTCAAACATTTCATTGAAAGGGTGTCTCCCAATAAAAAATGTAGTTCCTGAAAAATATGCATCAAAACTGCTAATGCTGCTTAATGAAGGATAAGCTTCCCCTAATAAGAAGAGAATATTATGTGAAAGTCGTCTTTACTGTCCACAGACATTGTTGTCTACTTCCGGCAATAATTTAACTGACAAATACGAAAGAAGAAGGAAAGGAAGGTTAGCTTCACTTAGAAACAGGAAAAAAAGCCTATTACCACTGAAAACAAATATACTCAGCGAACTTTTAGGTCCGTTAATATTGACATCTCTGGCAGGGCAAAAGTGAACTGAACGGAAAGAATAAAGTCAGAAGTATGGGAGACAAAAATATATCATTAATGGCTAGTAGCAAATACTTGTATAAATTCTGGCACACTATAGGCCATCTTCAAAATACCTTCACGCAAAATTTCAATATCAAGTTGATTTTTATGCTTCTCTGTGGTATAATAGTTTGCTTATGCCATTTGACAACTCACCTATTTGCAGTAACATGGGGGCGCGCGAGCCTCAAGTTGTCACCCGCTGCAACTCCAGTGGGTTCCTGCAGCAAGATGCTGTACATGCCGATTGAGCAATATTTGTTAGCAGAAAACAAAAAATTACAATGTTAGCAGCAAATCACCATCCATTGCCAACCCATTTATTGTGGCAACCAGAGCGAGGAAGAGGGATCTCCTAGCTTGAAATGCCTCATGGCGTAGCAAAACGAGACCTGGCCCGGAATAATGTGTCAAACAGTTTCAAGCTAGGTTTATAAGTTGACAGATCAGTTGTTAGTCGCTCGCGATCATGGGAGCCCCACATGGCGTTCACCTCCCAACCACAAAAAAAAAACATATTTTACATAATTAAAATATATTTCATTCGGTCATTTAATTGGAGAAGGTCGTTATCTAAACATACAGCTCCTGTACTATGATAACCCTAAAACGATCACCAATAATGTCAATCATGTTTCAAGAAAAAACAAGCTAGAAAATTGTGCTATAAAAAATCAGTTAGGCAGAATTAAACTCATATTAGAAGTGTTTTGTCCCCAAACTACGATATGCAGACACCAAGAATAAATAAACTCAAGAAAACCTTTAATGACATCGATAAAAAATCTGTACTGGATTCAGAAAGAAACAATTATTTCTCCTTTTAAACCTGCTGCCATTATGTTTCAATATCACTAAGAATAATTAACTGAATGGAGTCTTAAATTTTTTTTTGTTTTGTATTTTATCCGAAAATTTGGGGTAGAAAAAAGTAGTACTCGATTCGATGGAAAAACCGAAAGGTAGGAAAATAACTTATTATTTTTGTTTTAATAGGATAAATTTCAGATTGCTCTTACTTCCATGAATACGATTAGACTAAATCGAAACTTAGAGAGCATAAGGACTTTCTTTGGACTACTTAATTTTAAATTTAATTGCACCGACATGGACTTAGTGGGAAAAATTTCATATTTATAAATTCTACTATTATCCACAAAGTTCAGCGAATTTCAACTTCTAAGGTATTTGTTATGGTTATTTTATTTAATCCTCCGGACTTATCATTAATTTGAATTTATGAGATGCTCCCTAAGTCATTTCTTAAAAACCAATAATGAGTTTGCGTTTTTCACTGTTTCTGGAAGATTGTTGTATATACGTAGAGCATCATTCGTTGCATCGTTCTTTAGTCGATCAGTTCTAGCGTAAGGTATTACAAAATCGTTGGCATTTATTGAATTATATGGATTTATTTGTGATAGTTCTATACAGGGGTTTCGTTCCGATGCACTGGAAATAAGACATTTGAAGATAAACTTAGCTTTCTCCATAGTAATGATTTGACTGTAGGCGAGTGCATTGGTCCGTTGATACACTAGTCTTGTTGGAGTGAGAATTGGAAAGTTTAGAATATTTTTATAGGCATTAGTTAGTATCCTGGATATTATAATATTAAGGTTTTGCTTTGACGATTGACTCCAGATGACCACCGCATAATGTAGCTTTGTCTGTGGAAATGTATTTAACACAAGTTTCTTTATATGCATTGGAAAACCTCCATATTTTCTCAACACTCCCATCGTTGGTGCTAATTGTCTCCTCAAATTATTTATATGTGGCAACCATGTTAAACAATGATCTATGGTAAGACCGAGATATTTAATTTCAAACACTCTTTGCAAGTTTTCGCCGTTAATTTTAGGTCAGCTTCTATGTCTTCCTTATTCATCTGTTTAAAAATCATGTATTTTGTCTTTGTAGTATTCAATGCTAGCTTGTTTTTGATAAGCCATGAACGATATTTATGTAGATCCTCGTTGACGATATTCTTCATGTCAACTTTATCATGTCCTGAATAAATAAGTACAGTATCAGCAGCATATATTGTGTGGCAAGCTTTCAGTTTACATAAATTCAAATTATTAGTGTATAGCTAAAACAAGGTTGGTCCAAGTAAAAAACCTCGACGAATCCCCGATTTCATTGGTGCTAGATTGCTCAAGGCATTATTAACTGATGTTCTTTGGAATTTTGCTTCCAAATAACTTTTAAAAAGTTGTTTCGATTTGCCATGTCTACCATACCATTCAAGTTTTTGAAGTAACAGGTCATGATCAACCGTATCAAAAGCTTTGTTCGTGTCCACAAAAGTTGCAATAACATAGACTTTCGTTGATGTAACGTGAGACAGAAAATAACGCATCGAAAGTACTCTTTTTCTTTTGAAAGCCAAACTGCTTCGGATTTTTTATGGAATCGTCCATTAAGAAAGATTTTTAACGATTATTTACAAGTTTTTCAAATATTTTATTAAAGGCTGTCAAAAGTACAACAGGGTGGTATTTATTCGGGTCCAGATGATCTCCTCCTTTGAATATTGGAATTATTTTTACCAGTTTCTCTTCGTCCGGAAATGTTTCATTTCTACTTGTAATATGCTCGTTTATAAAATTTCCCAGTGGTTCAGCTACCTCCCCTTCAACTAAAATAATTTCATGTGTGGTAATGTTGTCAATACCTGGTGCTGCATTTTTCTTTCAAATTTTCGATTTACTTCTCTTTTAGTCGTTTCATGAATGTGAAAGATGGACTTAGGTGGGCTATTTATGATATTGAAATAGCTAGTTGACTTTTGACCAAGTTCGCTGGTAATTTTTTTACCAATTGTTGAAAAAAGTGGTTTAGCGAGTTTCCTGTTCCACATGAGCGTGCTGCATTGTTAGAGTCAATTTGTTGCCATGTGATCTACGCAGGTAGAGGAGTGGGGGCAAGACGGGGTCCTTAAAGTGTGAAGAGTAATAAAATGGATTTTTTTATGTAATTTAAATCTTTATTAATTCCTACATAATTCATCTTTAGAAATAAGGAACTAAAGGAACTTTTCACTCATAGCATAATTAGAAAGTGGCCATTTATGTCAAACATGTCCAACACCCCATCTTACCCTTTACGATGGATAAGACGGGGTACCCTATGGGGCAACATGGGGTACATATTCTAGTTTTGTGTGCAAAACTCGCAAACAAATACTGCCTCGTTGTCCTCGTTATCCATGCCAGCACAGCTACAGTGTGCCCAATTTCCGCAGAGAGAACAACCGGCCCATCCTTCATTTGAATCTAAGTATTTTCCATGACAGTAAAAACCAGGGATATTATTTTCATCGTTGTCACTTTTGATAGAGAATTGAATTGAATTGATTTCCTTTCTGTTGTTTTTCTTAGGCAATTCGGTTTTCTTATCCTGTTTTTTATCTTTTGTGTGCCTTTATTTTCTTGTTATCTTCTGACAGTTTCTTTTTTCATTGTTTCTTTCAATTCATTTTTAAATGGGGAGGACATTATGATAGCCGGTTTTCCTCGTTTCCTTCACACGCGTGAAATTTTGCAAGTTGCAGGATAAGGCATCACTTGCTGAGGGCTAACAACAGAAAACACTGATTGCTCTGGTAGAGTAGTTGGCCTGAGGTCTATTTCTATATTTATTACCCAAGTCGAGCATCCGGGCTTAGGATTCATAAAATTTACAAGCACTGAGCTAGCAGTTGTGACAGAGGGTGTCAAAGGGACAACAGGCACGTGAGATGGCTCTGCTTCAGTATCAGATGGTACTATAGCAACAAGCACGGTAGCTATCAGCAGTTTATCAATAGTTTCTTTACCACAATCTCCAACTGCCAAAATTGAATTTACTGTTGCAGCTGTTACCATCTCAAGAACAACGATTGGCCTGTTTAGCGCAGTAGGATGATTGTTCGTAGTCGTTGTTTCAGACAATCCTTTATTGATGAATAGCCTGTCTATTTGTGGGATATCAGTCGTCAATTATGGAGCAGAGTCACTACCGGAAAAAAAACTGTTGGATTGTATGGCCAAATGCCACATTACTTGAAGCCATTCACTGCCGTTTCCATTGTAGATACCTGAATAAAGGTTTTACTAAAAATTTCTGCTACTTGCCGGATAGTTACAATTATCCCTGGGTCGCTGCGAAGCCAAGCTGTGATTTTTTGGTCGTAGTATGTGCTCACGGGCCTCATGTAGGCTACATCCAGAACCTGAAGTTGATGAGTTGTAAGATGGGGGAAACATTAAATAATAACCCCATTGGTACGAGCATCATTAATGAGGTCCAAGTTTTCTGTGTGGGTGCTGTGGCTATCTAACAACAAACAGTGAAACAAACAAACAAACTTCTTAAACCAGCCAAGGAATAATTCAGCTGTCATCCAGCCAGAATCGCTGCAAACACCCCAAGCTCCAGGAGTAGCATTGAGCATTAACTGTGAATCTATTATTTTTCGTGGGGACACCAGCATTGGAGGCATGTATTGACCACTCGCACTAAAACATAGTTCCACAGTCATTGTCGTACCTCTCTCCGCAGAAGTTCTAGATCCCACATGTTTTCTACCTTTTTGTGCAATAATTTTTGACTTGGTTTTTGGTACCACTGAAACTCCTGTTTCATCACAATTATAAATTATTTTTGGCGAATGCTTATGCTCATCATAAACGTTGCCGAGGAATTAGAAAAACTGTTTAACAGCTTGTTAATTAAACCCAGCGGCACGTGCAGCTGAAGTGCTTTCTGATTTTCATATCGACAATTTCGGATGCCTGCTTAAAAATTGCTGCACCCAATCTTTACCAGCTTCTTTTCTTTCAGAGTTGAAGAAATTTTGCTTCCCATTTTTTAATACCAAATCTTTTGTTGTGAGCCCGTAAAGGCGACTCTCCATTGCCATTATATAGTTGCAAAGCTTTTTCTCCTCATCATCAGTAAATGTTTGCTTTTTTTGGGCCTAAAAGAACTTGAATCAAAGTTGCAGTCGTAGGATCGTCCAGGGCTGCAAGAACTAGTTTAATTTTTCATTGAAGGGTTAACTTGTACCCCATTTTCCCTTCGATTACAACATCTACCGCATTTTGCATACTCTGCTCACTCAAGTTTCCCCTCTCCGACTCTCTTTTATAATTTTACACCATCCTAAAACAAGATTAAGAACAAAGAAGTTATGTAGAAGCATAAACTATCATAAGGAAATATTTGAATTTCTTCGAGGGGCAAGATGAGGTACTCTATACGCCATCTTGCCCTCCAATGCTTATTTGAATAAAATAACATGCCTTTGATGACCATTTCAGAATATGGACACAAACATGTTCTTACCTGCTGGTGTAATCATTGATAAACAAGAATAACCTTCAGTTGATTCTAAAAAACTAATATTAAGGTACATAACACAATCGATGTAATCCGCGGAAATCACAACTAACTTGACAAAAACTGAGTTTTTGGTGCCAAAGCGAAAACACGTGCACTTATAAGCCAATTACTGCGCTGACTGATGGGCGACATGACGGCGCATCTTGCAAGCCAGACCGGCTTGGATTCATCATTTGTGCAGCCGTTAAAACGCGTCCCCCTTCCCCTACTGGAAGCCGGGTGAGTAATTTTATCCTTATTGACAATGACCGCTCTGTTTGTTTCCAGGGTATGCTTGTACATCCTCGATTCCGGAGATTCTGCAATAACGTCTTTGTTTGTGTCAGCAACAGTGGTTTATATTCATAAGAACCTATCATCACAAAATTAACACCTTAAAAATGTACGTTTTCATCAAGAGTTAATAGCCTGTACATTCAGTGCTTTAGTTGGAGAAATATAAAAAAAATTTAATCAAAGCTTTTATTTTGAATTGCTGCCATTTCGTTTTACGATTACTTATAACACTTGTTGAAGGAATTATCAAAGATATGCATGATATACATTCGTCCTGAAACGTTAATGCAAATAATCCTGACAAGCCCGTAGTGTCTGAGCCAATTTCAACTTTATTTTGTTCCATAACCATATACTATTGTTTTTGTAACACCGAAAATTTAAACCACAGTAACTTTGTTGAATACTTTTTTTAGCTGAAAATCCAAGAATTCGTCAAATACTATTTGATTCTTCTGAAACTGCGAGTTGATTAGTCTTATAAGTAGCCAAATTCTATTTAAAGATGCTCTCACGATTTTACTCGGAAATATCTAAAATGGATAAACCATGCAATTACTAACAACAATTAGCGGATTTCGAGTTCTCAAGTATTCGTTCTTTGTGCACTCATAAAAAACTGCTTCCTTGAATGTTTTCCAGATTTTTCGGCCCACAGGTGTCCAATCGCGAATGGGACACATAACTTTTTCATATTCTTCCGCTTCCACTGCCTACCCTGAGTGTGATTTTGCAATTTAAATAACTGATAGGAAAGGTATCGTTGAGTTTTTATATTTTGTTCCCTACTGGAGGACCTGTGGTGAGAAGAAATTCTAAGGGGTCAGATACTTAAAAGCCGTTGAAATTTTTATCAACTGTGAATTATACATTAATCAAAAACTTCTGGGCTGTCTATAAAATTTAATAAACCTAGTTTCAGAGAAAACATGCTGTGATGCACTGATGAATAGACGGATGGAGAGACAGACAGACAACTACCGATTTGGATAAGGCATTGTAAAATATTTGTTTACAAAACCCTGAAAACTAGGTTACTTTGTTAAAAAACATCATAGAATGAATGGTTTGAATTTAGTAAGGAAACAATTTTCTAATGAAAAAAAACGACAATATTTATTATATTAGTTCTAAAACCTTCAATGGAAAAGCCTGAGGAAGATACAATTATAGATAAATCATCCATATTTAGGCGCTTTAAAACATAATCTGGAATCGTTTAAAATATTTTTTGTTAAACTGGAATAATTATCAGATAAGAAACCTTTTAGCCTTCAACACCTCTAGGCAATCAAAATTGTTCTTCTTTAATGGCAGGCTTGACTGCACTTAATGAACCAAATGACATTTTACACTTGAGTATTAGTAAACTAATTCTAGCATTTTTCCGATTAGAATATTCATGGAGAGTCCTCCCACTTATCTAAAGAGACTATCACAGTTACTAGGCTTAGCACTATAGGCCTTTGCTTAAAGGTAGTTAGAGTATCTTAACATTTTGATCGAATGTATCGCATCTCGAAAGGCGATATGGCCGGTGCCATGATTTGGGTATATGTCCATCCACCTAGCTGCAATACGTTCTGATTTTAGCCCAGTACGTATCATAATCGAACTAGCTTACGAGTATAGTCCGTCCGAAGAATCATCATCGTCGCCAACGGGGTTCATACCAGGGACCTTTCAGCTTACACAGTAAATACTCAAACTATCACACTACACGGACTCCTCGTAGATATTGTTCTTTGCACTACTTTACCCATATGTTGCCAAAGTTAGGTATGTCTAATGTAGACATAATGAAGGTCTGATCCGACATGCCTAATTTAAAATAGTTCAGGTACTAAAACATTTATCTGAATGTAATTTGCACATCCATTGTGTTGTTGCGTTTATTTATAGAAATATCTCAAGAGAGTGGATTTTCTCGGAAAGGGATGGAAAAATTTTAAATTTCTTAAGAAGTGAAAAAGCATGAACTATAATATTTTCTACCCTTAAAACGTAATCCCTCATGAAGCAAAACCCATCAAGATAAATGCTTCTGTTTAGGAATGGATGGTGAAGACCTCACTAGGCCTTAATGTAGAAAATCCCATCGGAGCCTAAGGTTTTTCTGTTTGGGCATTGATGGGTAAAACATCAGTAGGCTCTAATGCGGAAAATTCTTTCAGAGGTTAGTATTATTGTGATTAGGTCATGGGCCATAGGCAATGAGTCATGCGTAATGTTCGGGATACAGTATAACTAATATGGGCCTTATGATGGCCTAGATCGAGTTTCCAGTGGGTACGAAATTTTATATTTCCGACCTCAACTGACCGTCAAAATTGTGCAAATGATGATATTGATATTTTTAGAGGTAATGCAAAAGAAAGTACCAAAAGCATTTGTCAAGTTATGTTCGAAACAGCGCCTGAAATGTGTACTAACTAGTAAAAAATTACGTCCATACGGAAACACTGCTACAATAAATCTCAAAGTTAGCATTTAAATGAGAATGTGTTTTACATATATGTAAATAGAAATGTTTTTGAGCCTTTTGTTTATCTTTGCATTTCAATCCTTAAAATGAAAAGCCTTGTATAAGAATATTTAAGGCAGTGAAAATCATATGACTTTTTAGGGTTTCGTAGAATAATTAAGGGTTTTATAAAATAATTTTACACAACCCTACTAAAATTTCGACCTGCCTGTCGGTCAGTCCGTCCATGTGTCAAAGCTTGCAACATCTAATTTTGTATGTAGGTATAGAGTGGTATTCTCTTGAAAGTTCAACTGCAAAAAAATGTTATAAGGTATTTAAGGGGGGTTTCTTCATATAGGAGAGCGGCCCTCCAAAGAAAATTCATTAAAAGTACCCGATATGGGTACCAAATGAATTATAAGAGCTTTTCAAAACAGGTCTTAAACTAACATTTTTTGCCACGAGGGGTGCACAGGGAGGGAAAATACACGCAAAATGTGAGTCGCCCCCCTCGCTTTTGGACACCTGTGATCTGGAAAATCTGAAAAAAATTATAGAGGTTGGTGTTTCTGGACACAACAACAACAACTATCTTCGAAGTCAAAATCGCTCAACTTTGTAGATAAAGGTATGATCTTTGAATTTCACATTTCGATATTAAAGTAATTTTAGAAAATTTCCTCAAGCTTTGCAAGTTTAATAAATATCGCACGATATTTTTGGAAGTTATCTTCTCCTTTTTCTTCGTAGCACTACAGCCCCTCTCGGGCCTTCGCTTCCTGCAACAAACGCTTCCAACTGTCCCGGCCCATTGACCGCGTCATCGAATTTTGAAATCTGAGCAGCGATGAACTGTCTTCGTCGACCGAGTCAGATCAGCGTTTTCTCGGTTTCCCCACTGGTCTCCGGCCTTCAGTTCTCCCAACGAATACCCTCTTGGGTATCCATTGTTCGTTCATACGATCCATGCGGCCAGCCCATTGCAGCTCCCGAGCCCTAAAATCGTTGAAATCTCCGGGTCGTCCATAATTTCATACAGCTCATGGTTGTATCGAATTCACCATTGGTCCCCGTCAAGCTTCGCTCCGATTATTTGCCTCAGGACCCATCGCTCAAAGGTATTCAATATATTTGCGGATGCTTGGGTTAGGGTCCATGTTTCACACCCGCAGCATAACACTGGTCTTATAACAGATTTGTATATTTGGAGCTTTGTTTTCTGTGTATGCAACTGGTCTTCAAGATCGTCAAAACTGAACAAAATATTTTATTTGCGAGCTATATTCTTCAGCGTATTTCGTCTCTTTCATTATCTGTCATCGCTATTTTGGCGCCTAAATACATAAATTCACTCACATTTTCCATACTGTATTCGCCAAGTGTAATATTTTGTGTATTTGAGGTATTTTCTCTCGACTGTGTCATTAGCTTTGTTTTATTTTCACTGATTCGTAGCCCTACTAGTTTTACTTCGCTGTTAAGCTTCAGGAAAAGTTCTGTGGCTGTTGCTAATGACCGTGAAAAATTGCTGATGTCGCCCGCATAGGCTACTACTTGGCTCAACTTGTATAGTAATGTACTTTGCGTATCGACAGGTAGCTTTCTTGCGACGTACTCCAGAGCCAAATTGAATAGCATCCCATCAGTCACTGCAGTTTTGATTTGATCTTCTTGAAATTTTCAAATAAATTCAATAATAAAAACATTTCAGGGAATTCATGATTTGAGTGATTTTTATTTGTACGCTACAAAATGGCGACTGTTGGAAATTGAGGCACAATGAGTTTTCTTATAAACGTGCGCACGTCTTTGACATGTTTTTTTAACTTTATTCGTTGCTGGTGACTGCATTTCGGAGAAGTTGGGTACAAAACCATTCTGACATGAGCATAGGTCTGTCTTCCCAACTTGTTTTTAAATAAAATGCGGTTGTTCTTCATTATAAGCTTATCATGAAGCAAGGTATCTCCCATAGTACATTCCCATAGTATTCACACCTTCCGTTTACCCTGTGTTGCACACTTTCTGAATTTTTCCAAGGACCGGTCAGCTGAGCCGGGTCACGTCAGCTGTTTCGAAGCCTGTCGTATTCAATAAACAAAACAAAAAGCAAATAAAATATCCACTGTACGTGCTCTTTTACCTATTTCAGAACATGCGAGTGCTACCAGATTCTAATAAAAACCTAAAAGATTGCATGGAACGAATTTTTTTTTTGCAAAGTTATTGATTTTTAGGTATGGTAGTCCTGAAATATTTCATCGAAGCACATGTTTATATTTGCACCAATCCTTGCATCAGCATTTATCTACCTACCTGCTACGGAAGATTTGAAGTCGCTATTCGGCTTGTGTTCGGATTTTTCCGGAGGATAGATTGGGTATGGATACCAAGTGAGTATGTATGGTACCTACTATCATGATCTGAAGATTTTTTGAAAAACATTTCTATCGCGTGTTTAAAACGAAATGATAATATTTTCTGAGTATTGAAAAAATATGTCACTAAAATGTTGTTTGCATTCAGAAGTGTCTCCATTTTCAACGGTTGATTACACAAACGTAAGCATACTCCTGTCTACAAAATTTATTTCTAAAATGTTGGTGGTTGCCTATTATCTTTACGTCAATTTATATTTCTGTTTAGAATACTCTGTATACGCATATAGAAGTTTACCTATTAATATCAATTTAAAAATTCTGAGAAGTAGCAATTTTTTTTTGTTCAATGTTTTCCAAAGAATCATGGAAAATCGAATAGCATAGAATCATTTGCATATCAAATTACGTCATTTATTTCATCGCAACTCAAATTGACCTAGATCTCTCTTAAGGTGAAGCTCTCTAGAATGGAATTACATGGAAAAATCACATTCATTCACCTAGTCTACCTTTTTTCCTGGAAAACATGTGAAAATCCATTCGTCAAATCGAAATCGGAAATGTTCCTTATTTCACGCAGTATAAACTTCTCAATACCCCATGCTAAAAAGCTTTGCTGAAATTTTTCATCTGTACCTCTGTTTCGTAAAAGATTTGCAGAAAAAAGATGTAAACATATGAAAAAAATAAAAGACGAATATTAGCCAATCCTTCAAGTCGATAAATTGAAGAGGCGAATTTCATGGTATCGTATTCTCAAGACAGCTCCTCCAACCCCTTGACAAGTGGAAAGCTAGTTTATTTGGCTTGGAACCGATGTTGAAGAGAAATTGAGTGATTATACTGGAATCGAATAAAAAGTGGATATACTTACACCGAACTCGTAACGTAACTGGATTACTCTCAGCCTTGCCTTCTTCATTCGTCGGCAGACATGTGTAATCACCTGCTGATGCTCTTGTCACGCTCTGCAAAACAAGTGATTGATCCGAGAGGATAATGCCGGCAGAGATGTTATGATGCAGCTCCATGCCCTGAAATGGTAAGTGAAGACAAAATGAAGGATTGTAATGATTGCTTTTAATCTTAATGTAAGCTCATCACATTCGGAAGTGGTAAGAACAGAAGTTGTTTTCATTGCTAGCTTAGCACAATTCTGCTATCATTTAATGCTTTCTATCATAATGTAATAAATGAAACTACAATATAAACATTTAAAGCACCTATAATGGCCCGTCTACTGAACATATCAATGTTTTACAACTTCGTTGTTCCGTCACGTAAATTTTTATTTAAAATTACCGCAAAAGCTTCCATTACCATTAGATTGGAATTATTATTTAAATACTTATTAAAACAAAATACCTGTTATTAAATATAAAGTTCAAGGGGTTTGAGGGCAGTAGCTGGATGTACGAGTAATGTACAAATTATTTCGCATCACAAATGTGTAATAACTTCGATCGTAAGCCTTAATTATAGCTTATAAACTTTAATTACAGTTACAAGAACACATTTATTTATTTTAGAGTGGAAACTTTAAAGCCAGGAAAGAGACCTCTGATTCGCTCTGCTTACATCTACGTGTGTTTTGATGTTTTTGAAATATTTTATGGTTTCAAGTTATGGATTTTTATGCCGATAATGTTTCTATTTATGGCATGATTCTCATAAAACAATGAAACCTATGGTTCAACAAATAACTATTCAAATTCAAAAACTTTATGATTCAGCTAAATTATGAGCAACACTCGGGTTTGTTGCCTACTAGTTAAATGCCTTTTATACGTTTATACTTTAAAAATACTATTTTTGAATTAAAAATTCAACATGAACAATTTAATATTAAGTTATAATAAACTAAAACTAAGAACAATCTAGTAAATTTAAGAATAATAATAAAGAAAATAGAGTAAGTTAGAAAAGGATTGAAGAGATACGTACATATACATAAGTATTTATTTCAGTGGATTTTATTTTTTGATTTTGAATTTGCTAATCATAATTACATTCTATGTTTAAATTGATTCGATCCCAATTTTTTCTTACGACTCATTTATTTTAAACAAACTAGACGAAAAAATTACAGAAAACATAAATCTAAAAAGAAAATTATACTAATGTTAAGTAAAATTCGAATCAAATTATGAAAAAGTATATGGCTATAGTTTAGAATATATATATATATGGCTATAGTTTAGAATCCTAAACTATCCACCAGGCTATTATACTATTTAGTTATACTTGTATAATGTAGTAACGCAATCCAATTCAATATATCTTCATACTTAAAGCGATCAACTTGACCTTATAGTTTTATTGCATAATATAACTAATTTTAAATTTCACAAAGGTAAATTAAATTTATTTTCCTCTGTACTGGGTATTCAGTCCCCCATCAAACAGGCCTTCAGGTGGCGGATAGAGACTAGGCATTGTGTAATAAATAAAATATAATTAACTCACTAATGCAGATTTTAGCAGTAGTGAGTTTTGCATTGCAGTCTGGAAATTACATTTTAATATACATACATGCTACAACGTATTCAAGAAACTCAATTTTAATAAATATGAAATAAAACAATTGCCACTAAAAGTATAAAAAAAATCCCCGTTGGCAGCACCAGCCGGAAAGCTAAATTTCTCGTATGTAGCGTAAGATTTTGGAAAAGAATTTGGCTTGCGTACTACTTAACTTCTTACTGCAATTTTTGTAGCACTACAGGGATATTTATTGACATAAAAAGAATCTGCCGACGTTCGTATTTAAAGACCCTTTATATAGGCACAACAATTTTGCTCATTCTATTGAGTTGCACATTTATGGATCACATGTTGAAAATCGGCAGGTAATAAATTGTTATAAACATATAAATACAGGTGTTGTCCTTCTCACATTTGCTGTTTATACATTTTACAGTGGTTACCACGCAAAGGTGATAACTTGTCGGCTTAAAAAGCTCAAATAGATAATTTCAAAAGATTTCCATAAAAGTTTAAACAGCACTTGCGTTGCTATTAATATAAATATTTTCAATTCTTTTCTGAACCATCAGGGGCCACCATTTTGAATTTTTATTGAAAACGGCTACCAAAAATATTATGTTTTAAATTTTCGACTTTTTCATTTGTCATTTGATTTGAATAATTTTTTTGCAGGTTACATTAACTTGCTTTAATAACTTAAAATATTAAATTTCATCAGAATCTGTTGAGAAACTTGGCTGCTAGAGGGCTACAGAAATAGAAAAAAATTTAAAAATTTATGGGGAGTCCCCTCTTCAACACTTTAAAATATTTTCTTACACTGCAAATTTCGAGAGGCACCATTTTTGACCTACGTAGAAAATTTCCTCATTCTAACATAGCTCATGTGGTTTGCAAGGAAACTAACTGTGACACACGAACAAGCGCACGGATAGACGCACAGACAGACATGTCCCGATTCCATAATTTTTTAGGGTATCGTTTAAAATATTTTAACTATATCCTGAAAATGGTCTGCTTTATAAATACTTCCAAGTTAAGTGATTTAAAACGTTTCCGCCTTCTGACCTTTGGGGGCCGCCATTTTGAATACATGCATTTGATTTTAGATTATTTTAAATCTTTGTATGCTAGGACTTCATCAATCAATGTGCCAAATCTAGTTCAAATCAGGGTTTGACTCTAGACAGGGCAAAATTATTCAATTTGGCAACTAAAAATATTAGGTTTTAAAATTTCGACATTTTTATTTTTCATTCGATTTAAACAATTTTTGGCATAATACATAAACTTAGTACAAAGATTCATAATCTCAAATTTCATCAAAATGTGTTGGAAAATGTGACCGCTAGAGGGCCAGGAAAACCTGAAAATTTCGCATATTTAAACCGCCGCCATTTCGAAAATTGCACATGCACAATCACAAAAATATCAAAGTATCTAGAACTGATTGATTTCTATCTTAAAATCAAGTTTCATATATATATAATTGCGATTTTTAGAAGACTTTGAAGTTTCAACTGACCGCCATTTTGTTTTTTGTGACCTGACCTCCCGTTTTTTTACATAACTCTTTAGACACTTGTAGTTTCTATCAAACTGTTCAATTTCATTAACTTTAATTGAAAGCTTTGGTCAAAACTACAACAACAGAATTTTGTAGGTTTTTCGACTTTGGAGCGGATGCCATTTTGTTTCAGCCGTACCGACTTTGGATTTTTTATTGTGAGATTCATCACATACATCAGTGAACCTTTGTACCAAAGCTCATTCAAATCTGAGCTATACTTTGGTCAGAACAAAAATCACGATTTTTCGCCTAAAAAGGTCGCCATTCTGTTTTCGCCTGGCCGATATAGCTGGTTCACGAACTTAACCGAGATAGTTACTCAATATACCTTTTCTGCAAATTTGGTGAAAATTGAAGCAAAACTGCAACCTCTAGCGTGGTCGCTAATTTTGTTATATCCTATATATATATATATATATATATATATATATATATATATATATATATATATATATATATATATATATATATATATATATATATATATATTTCTCTCGAGAAATTTACCTAAAAGAAAACCGACTTCAAAATGCCCTAAAAAGGATGAAATAAACTTTATGGAAGCGCTGCTAAATTAATTTTTCCGTTTCGACATAAAAACTTCCAACAGGCGCACCATTACAAAAGAAACAGGATAAAACGGATATGGCACCGCTTCCATAAAATTTATTTCATCGTTTTTAGAGCGTCGGTTTTCTTTTTTCCTAAGAGTTTTTTATTAATTTAGCAGCCTTGAACAGCATCTTTCGCACTTTTATTACGAAGGGCATGTACCTCAGGTTCTTTTTGGAGAATCAACGCATGCAAGCATCAGTTACACCCAAGATAGTCCGCATTTATCTGAGCGGGATCCCAGGATCCTCTGAGATGAGGTCTCGGGCCCTCCGGGCAACTTCCGTTGTCCTTGTTGTCTTCTTGTTCGCATGATTTTCTCTTGCTGGACTAGGAAAACCTTCCTCAAAACTTCCGCGGCAGCATACTTCTGAGCAATATGGTAGAATGTGGATTTTGGATACCCGAAAAACCTCATAATTTCTTGCTGCATTCAACTTCTAGCGCATAAAACCCTTCCTGTCAAGAATCTTTAGTTTTTCCACAAGTTTTTGAATGAAAATAAATAAAAAACTTACTTATTTTTGGCGCCTGAAATCAGATCATAAGCAGAATTTTGTGACAAACCAGATTTAAATAATTTTTTTAGCATAGACTTCTTTGTAGCACTACAGCTCCTCTCGTCCCTTTGCTTCCTGCAACCTTGATCCATTGATTGCGTCCTCCAATTTCTAAATCCAAGCAGCGAAGAACTGCCTTCGTCGACCGAGCCAGACCAGTGTTTCCTTGGTTTAACTCCGGTATCCGCCCTTCAGTTCTCTCAACAAATACTTTCTTGGGTACCCGTTGTTCGTCAATACGATACATCTGACCAGCCCATTGCAGCTCCCACAGTTATACAATCATTGAGATCTCCGGCTCGCCAAAAATTTTATACAGCTCATGGTTGTATCGAATTTGCCGTTGGCCTCTATCTAGTTTCGCTCCGATTATTCGCCTCATGACCCGTCGCTCAAAGGCGTTCAATATATTTGCGGATGCTTGGGTTGGGGTATATTTAACACCCGTAGCATAACACAGGTCTTATCACAGATTTGTATGTTTGGAAATTTGTTTCCTGTGTATGTAGCTGGTCTTTAAGATCGTCAATACTGAATAAAATATTTTATTTGCGAGCTGTATTCTTCGGTGTGTTTCGTCTCTTTCATTACTGGTTCTCGTTATTTTGACACCTTAATACATAAATTTACTCACATTTTTGGTACTGTTTTCGCCCAAGTGTGATATTTTGTGTATTTGAGGTATTTTTCCTCGACTTCGTCATGAGCTCTGTTTTATTTTCATTGGTTTGTAACCCTACTAGTTTCGCATCATTATCAAGTTTCAGGAAGAATTCTTTGGCAGTTGCTAATGACCATGACAAAATGTTGATGTCGTCCTCATAGGCTACTACTTGGCTCTACTTGTATAAAAATGTGCCTCATGTATCGACAGGTAACTTCCTTATGACGTAATCTAGAGCCAAATTGAATAGCAATGGGGCCAGCCATCTCACTGATTTAGTCCGATATCTGTGTCAAAGGCAACGGTGGGTTCGTTATTGAATGCAAACTTAGAAAGTGGTCGACGTTATTGTCATTTTTATAAGACGGACTTGCTTGGCGGTTATGCTAAAGCAAAGCATTATTTAGTAAAGTAGGTTACGATCAATACTGTCGCATGCTTACTTAAAGTCAACAAAAATTTGGTGTACGTCTAAACTGATCTCCCAGCACCTACTTGACATTAAAAATTGGCCTATCGTCAATCTATCTGCTCTGAAATCACTTCGATACTCCCCAATAATACTGTTGGCGTATGATCCGATCTTCATTTCTAAGATCTTTGAAAATAGTTCATACGCTGTCCAAAGCAGTGATATGCCTCTATAATTTTCGCACCGTAGCTTTTCACCATTTTCGTGGATAGGGAATATAATTAATTCGCTCCACGCTTTCAGTATGTGTTCTTGCTGCCAAATGTGCTGGATGACTTTGTGAATAGCTTTGTGAACATTGCTGCCACCATATTTGATGAGCTTTGCTGGAATCGTATCGATGCTCGGCGCTTTATTATTCTTTTGGGCTTTGATGGTGAAATCAATTTCATCCAATGTTGGTGGGGCCAATGGAAGTTCTCCAGAAACATCTATAGGCTCCAATGTTCTAGAGCTGTGGGAAGTATAAAGGAGGTTCTTGAAATATGATGCTCATCTTTTCTTAATCTTGGTTGCACCAGTGATGATATTACCAATGTCATCACGACAGAGCGTGGTTTTGGGCTGGTAACCTCGTTTTAGGCTTATCACTAGATTGTGTGCTTGTCTTGTGTTGTTGCTCGCTAGACTTACATCGACGCTTCTCAATTGGTCGACTTCGTATTTTCTTTTCTTAATTCTAATTATCTTATTCGCTACTCTTCTGAGATTTTCATAATGTTCTCTCTTCGCCCTTGTTTTCCTACCTACGTTTTATTTGTTCGCCTTATGCTTTTTGTCTAACGCATTTTGGCACTCATAAACAAGCCAATCCATTCTCTTGAGCCGGCCTTGACGTCCAATTGTGTGTTCTGCCAGTCTTAATAGCCGCTTTCACTTATATTCAGAGCTCGTTGCTTGTTTTCAGCGATGCGTCTGATACAATGGGAGCTAGCTGATTTTAGTGGTCTCTGTGATGTTTTTTTCCAGAGACGCCATTTAAAGAATTTTGATGTCAAATTTCTGTAGCGGGCTGATCTTTGCCGGATATGCCTTTGAAATACGACATCAATAGGTTGATTTGATCAAGTAATGATCAAGTTACAGTTGGCTCTTCATGTACGGATGTCGAGTATGCTCGTGGCCTGACGTTGTTGGATCAGAACATGGTCAATTTGGTTTTGAGTATTGCCATCCGGTGATACGGGGATCATTTTATAAATGCATCGATGTGGAAAGCAAGCCGAACGTATGATTAGATTTTTGCTACATGCAAAGTCCATCAGGCGCAGGGCGTTGTCATTTGTTTCATCGTGGAGGCAAAACTCCAGTCATTGCCCGATGAGATATCTCATTACAAACATTAGCGTTGAAATCACCCAGAATTATTTTTGAGTCGTTTGTAGGCAATGAGTCGACCAGTCTTTTCGGGTGATTGTAGAACGTTTCTTGCATTTTTTCGCCCTTTTCTTCAGTTTGGGTGAGTACTGTAATCAGCCAGAGGTTCACTTTTATATAGATCGCACACTGCCGTTCATTAACTGCCTTAAAATCAATAACGTGTGATTTAAGCTCCCTATTCACAATGAAGGCCACTCGTAATTTTCGTTTTCCAGTACGCTTCCCACTTTTAAGTATTATCTGTGATTTCATGTCTTGAATATCATTTCTACTCCAGTTCGTTTTCTGGATTACCAGTATTTTAAATTTATATTGACTGGCCTGTTTCAAAAGCTCCTTAACAGCGTCAGGATAATTGAGTGATCTGATAGTCCAGGATCCAATGCCAGAGTCCTTTTTTTGTTTGCGAGATCGTTGTCGTGAGTCAAATCCATTCCTTGGCCCACCTGCAGGGTTTGAATCATTGTAGGGTTTTCCAGGGACGGAGAGTTAGCCTGTCGCCCAACTCCCATTCCAGCGGCATGGTTATTACTTTGATTCCGTTATTCCGTTATCATGCGGGGAAGACTCGCCTTCACCCTCTTACGTCACCACAAAGGTAGTTAGCAAGTAGGATTTAGTAGCAGAGCTGCAGATGTATTTACAGTTATTAGCATTTCTTGGATTTTAATGTCCCATAATTGGGGTACCAGTAAACCTGATATGCAACCCCGAGAACAGTTACTACCACTTAATCGTGGGATTTAGAATAAGACATCATGGAACCTGTGAGTTGAGGAAACAAAGGGTTCCCCCCTCCTTTCTTTAACAAGCTTAGGACCGTCTACGGCGGGGTGTGACCTAAACATTTTAAATGAATTGGAATCAACGCCGTGTCATCCTTTTTGAGGCATGCATATAAAGACATTAGGTAATAGTCACACCGGTATACCTCTAATCAATTTCTTATAAGTTAATATGCTTTCAACTGATTGTCGTTATTACACACTTTCATTTTGTTTGTATCTATCAATTATTTCAATGCATTTTCTTAAATTAAACATTGAACCCATACCCATTTTTTGATGCTTTACACGTTATATATTCAAACTTTACTAGTACATTTTGATCGATATTAAAGAGTCACTAAAACCTAAATACACAATTTAAATCAATGTTTTAATTTAAATCTCAATAGCATGCACAGAATAATGATTTACTTTCATTTATAATACTCACATCATGGTACCATGACATTTTGTATGGACGAGGGTTTGCATGGACGTGACATTCGAAGTAGACATCATCTCCTTCTTTGATATCATCCGGATTTAATGATGAGCCCATTTTCATTATTGCAACTGGTGGAACTGTAAGTAATAAAAGAGACAAGAGCATAGCAAGATGAACAAAAGATGAGAAATTTGATTGAGCGTTCTTAGATTAAATAATGTAAGAATTTAAAAATTATGAAATATGAAATATGACTTTATATTCATGTTGTTTACTTCAATTTGTAATTCGACAAAAACTTTCCAACAATTCAAAATACCTACACAGAAAGACAACGTATCGATCGCCCCAACTGCATGTAGGAGTTAAGGCTGATTATGTTTACTTATCCAAACCTCCTTTTTAAGAAGGGTTTTCTTTTATGGTAAGGAAAATAATTTTCAACAAAGTCAAAGTCAAGGTCAAAGTCAAAAGCGCTTTAATCAATACCAATCGTTATAAATTTTTAAAAGAACATAAAGCAAATTCCAAACAAAAATACTATGAAAAACTTAATGGCCCGAATGGCTCTCTAAATTTATACGTTACCAATGAAACACATTTAACGAAAAAAAACATTAGCAAATTTAAATTAATTAAGATTATTACAAATTATTTTTGATTCAATTGGAAAAAAGGAGAAAAAACCAACCAGCATTATTCAAAAATGACTTACATTACTAACACAACTGTGAACTTTTATTCTATACCTAACATGTTACACCCTAATTCTAAATAAGTTCAATCAAGAAAAAAAACGTTGCCTCATACTGAAACCTATCCCTTATTTATAATACAAATATACAACAACACTAGATGTAGCAATAATGTGATGAAACTAAAAACTAAGCAACGAGAAAAAAAAAACACAAAAACAGAAAATAAACACGAATAATTTAGAAATTGTCATTCAACCACCAATAGCTAGATTGCTCCACCTCAGCTCGACCAGCCTCAATGAATCTAGCAAATGAGTATCTCCATAGGAATTGTTGGTCTCGTGAACTCAGATTCGGCGGATATTTTATCTTCTTATCGGTGGCCAGTCCATATATGTGATATATGATTGAGACGCCATCAGAATCAAAAACATATCGATTCATGTCCAAACACACGAATGCTTCTGAAGGAACGAAGCCAGTAGTGAGGGAAGTCACAATATACCCGTCTGTAGGGTGGAACGGCTGTAAAATCTAAGGGTTTTCACTCACAGTTACAGATCTTGCGATATGATTCCGAAGAAGTTTCAATAGGGATATCACCTCTTGTCACTTTAGCGGATTGATAAATTCTTCTATTCGATATACTTGTATAGTGCTTCCAATCCGTCTCAGGCTTTCTGTATAAACCAGTACACGCACGAAGGCATTTCCTTTCGAAAACTCTTTCCATTATACTAGCACTCTGGTTGTACCAGATCTGACATCTATATGTCAAAACTGGTCTAACCAGGGTCTTGTAAAAAATAACTTTGACTTTTTGATCAATGTATCTGGAACGAAAGAGTCGCCGAAAAGCCATGACTACTTCTAGTGCCTTATTGAGCTTGATTTTGACATGTTCAGTATCTTAAAGATACTGATCGAGATGAACACCGAGGTATCAAACACAAGATTTATGTGGAACCCGTTCTGAACTACCCTCACCGCCATAATGTGGAAATCCTACCAATTACGTTTCAGGCCTTTCTAAGCCCCCTGCAGCGTTGTCCGAAATAAAATTGTTTCGCTTTTTTGCGCATTGATTTTCATTCGCCAATTGTCGGTGTAGAGCTGCACATCATTAAACATTTTTTGAAGATTGCTCTGAATTATTGTAGCCTTTCGGTCTGCCATATAGATGATCAGATCATCAGCAAACGCTACCAATGATCGCGTTGGCGAGACGTTAAAATCAAAGCTGTTCAATATCTTGCGAATGAATACTGAGCAAAGCAGGGGTGCAGTAACTGTTCCCTGCTGTAAACTATTCAAGACCTTGAATTCACGCATTGTTGTCAGATTTCCATCAGTTACAGCAAATGACTTCCCGTATAACATATTGCACATCATGGCGACAAGGTGTCTGGGGAACCTGTCCTGAAGAAGTTTGAAAACCAGTCCATCTAACCACACCGTATCGAAGGCTTACTCCATATCAATGGGACATACTCCAACACATTCTTTGTTGTTTAGTTTCCAACAGATGTCCGAGGTTACTTTCGTTTTTGCATGTGTGGTCGAATGCCTGGCACGAAAACCAATTGGTAATTCGGCATCAACTCATATTCCTCAATGTGGGCGTTCAATGCTCTGTTGAGTATCACTTCAAACACCTTGCTGATGTTAGGCAGCAAGCTGATTGGGCGATAGCTTTTAGGGCATGAAGATTCTTTTCCTTTCTTCAAGATCGGAAATACCTTAGCCTTTTTCCCCTCATTTGGGAAATATGAATTGTTCAACATGTCGTTGAACAATATGCAATAATTCCTAATAGCAGCCTCAGGTAAATTTCGGAGAACTATATTTAGAACACCATCAGTACCACATGATTTCTTGTTGTTTATCCTGCAAAATATTAAGCACAAGTCTTCATAGCTGACAAAATAATCAATAAGATTCAAGCTCAGTATGAGGTCAGATGTTAATGTTTCATTGAAATGAAGAATTGGTTGGCCGTTCAGACTTGATTTGAAGTCGGAAACTTTTGCTTCAACGACCTCTGAAAATATTTCATTCCTTCTCTCTGGGTTTGACAAATGAACCAATTCAAAATGAGTTCCAATCAGGGCAAGTTTATGCAATCCATCACATATAATCCTGTTTCCATTTCCATCCGGAGTCGTACTATCAGTTTCGATACCAGGAGATTTATCTCATCACTAGCGACTTCAAGATTCAATACCTTCACTCGAGATCTCTTGCGGAATATGCTATTTGCTTTCACAAAACGCCATCTGGGTCCTGTGGGCTAATACCCCTCAGTTTTGTCACCCATTGATTGCTGACCTCACTCCTGAAGTATGAATGGATTAAGTTCCGGACATTCTTCAGGTGTAATTTCAACAAAGCCAACGAGGGATGATTGTAGTCCAAAAATCATCGATAAATATTGTTGACGCGTGTGAGAAGAAGGCTTTTCAATCTTTTCAACCTTGCCATGGTAGGTGTTTCATATACTTCCATATTGTTTTGATGTTTAATCTTGGGAACAACTTTCTCAATCGTTTCCAACGTCAGCTTCTCTAACTTCGACAAATGGAAATCTTTTTCATCGTTAGTTAGATTTCTGTTATAAGGAAACAATGAGCAAGCGTTGCCATCATCAGAAGGGGGACATTGCTTCTGGTACTCTCGATTAAACTTCTTTTGAAACTTGCCCAGTCTGTTTTTTTGAAATTCAACCGATGGTTTTCATGTTGAGCTGGAATGAGGAAGAAATCATCCCTTTGATGATTGATTTCCATTACGGTTGCGTTATGGTCGCTATCGCAAGGAAGCACCTGCAATTTTCGTTGAGGACTATTAAAGCTGAATTCAAGTCTTGCATAAGCAATACAGAGGTCCAAATATGAATTTGTATTCAATTTGGTTCTCTGTTATCCATGATTTCAGGAATACACATGTTGGATTATTGGTGGCGTCTAGCCATGATGTATGCTTCGCATTCAGGTCACCGGCAAATATAATAACTATGCAGCCTGTTCAATTCGAGTATTTCAAACAAGGAATTGAGTTCCTCCTCGAACTTGAGAACATTTCGACCAGTTGCATAGGCAGAGATAACGAAGAGGTTATCACCACCTGACAGTGAAATTTTGATGACGGACACTTCAAGAAACTCAAAGTTTTTAAATTCGACTTTTTCAATATAAGCAATATCCCGGTACCACCCCCCCCCCCATCACCTATTACCCTATTACGAATGCAAAATCTTTGAATTCCATGGAATACCATGAATTGAGGTGGGTTTCAGTGAGAAGTATTATGTCAGGCTGTTGCTTAACAATAAATTCAAGGAGATTATCATGTCGATGTATAGCAACAATCGAGTTGACGTTGATCGATATGAGGCAAAGCCTATCCATGGGAATACGATTGGATGACCAGTTATTAGTACGCATTTGAAAGACCTAAGTGCTGAAAAGCAAAGTTAATTTTGAATCTCGATTCTATGCGATAAAGAATTAAGTTGCTGGTAAATTTTGAGATGCAGCTCATTATTGCCACTTACGTTATTTACATTATTTCCAGCATTTTCTGCTGGCAAGTGCAAATGGTACTCCGGGCTTGACGAAGTTGGAAGGTATGATATTACGATGTACTTGTGTTTGCTTTAGAGCAAATTTAACTTTTGCATCTTGATATCGAGAGCATCCTCGATATGATGCTGGGTGACCAAAAATACTGCAATTAACGCAGTATAATTTTTCTTTAGGCTTCGTCTGAGCCAGTTTGCACTCACCGGGAGCATGAAAATCTTTGCATTTAACGCAACGACAGTGCATGGCATAATTGGCAGCTGAATGTCCAAATCGTTGACACCGGTACCACTGGTTGACTTCTCTTTTCTGGAGGCGTTCCCATCTCATCGCTCTGAAATTCAAGTACCTTATTTGTTGAAGGGCACTTGGACTGCTCTTATTTGCAATTTGTACCAGGTAAAGTGGTAAATTCTTCCGTTCTATGGTCGACTTTCTTGTCACAAAGACTTTAGCTGAAACAAAATCAATGTCTGGTGCAGCTTCCTTGAGCGGTAAAAACCCTTCAACAAGAAGGTCTGATTCTTTTCACTTTTTGCGTATAGGTGAAGTGTGGAACCTCCTCAGAATTCAGCGCATCTTTGGCTGACTTGAAATCAACCAGTGGTTTCGTCCGTATAGTTAATTTTTCGGCAGTAACTCTTTTAATTTCGAAATTGGCCAGTTTATTTTCGACTGCCAATAGCTCGGTTTGCCCGAACACGTTGAATGGCGGAACTTTTTCTGTCTTGTTGGAAGCTTTTTCAGAGGAAGCAGCAGAACTGTGGGCTCGTTTTTTCTCCTTATTTTTGTTTTTTAAATATTGAATGAAATTCGAGTCATTATCTTGATTAAAATTACCTTAGATGTTTTCTTCAATTTTCGTTTCTTCGGTTAATCCCCCCAGCGCTACAAAAAAGTTTTGGCTCTCGTTGGTGCCACCAGCACTTAAAACTTCTTCTGGAATTGCTTGCTTTGCACTTTTTTTCGGCTTTGTTACCTGTTGCCATTGATTTTGCGGCTGCGTATTTTGAGGTTTCATCCCTTTCTTGAAGAGATCCGTGAGTGACTGTATCTCTTGCCTTAGTTCATCATTTTCTTTTTACAATTTGTTGATTGTCCGCTATTATTTGCAGCTTGCACCCTCCATCTGCGGAGTTTTCTTCGTTATGTTTTCTCTTGGTGATTATCACCAGTTTCGTATTTGTCGTTTCCCCAGGTTGCCCCAACGGTGGGAAGCCATCGGGCTCCTCCATACCAGCGGCGAAGTTTTCTTTGGTAATTTGTTTTTCGTTACTAATCGCAGTAAAAAATATTCGATAGAAATTTCCTGAGTCGATTACTTCGACAATATAAGATTTTTTCCGATAAAAACTAACTTCGAACTAACGTTATTTTAAAATTAATTTAATTTTTAAAAACTTTTGACAAGAGCGATTTAAAAGACATCTATACGCTAAGACTACTACGATCGATCCCCCATAATTTTCAACAAGCAATGTAATTTCTGAGACTTAAGGTTGTGATTCGCGTAAGTGGCTTGTGTCATCTATTTTGTATTGGGTACCGGCTTACCATGAGTATTTATTGAACAGAGTTAACGGCGAAGAAGTATCCACTGGTTTTTAAACTTAAAATAATTCTGCACCAATGAAAAATTCTTTTGACATAAAGACAATTTGAAATCAGTAGATTTTATCAACCCATCGATTCGTTTTGGATCAATTTGAATCCAGGGTAGCTATAATCAACCACTAAAATGTGACCAGCATTGGAAATTTACTAAAAGAATTTTAATTAAAACTACTGCAATTTGGAGACATGAACAATTGTTGGATAATATTCCGGTTCAAAGCTCAGCGATAAGGAAATAATAAAACTTTTAGACTTGTTGATAATATAGCGTACTGCGGTACTATTTGAAAGAATGGAAAGGTCATGTAAAATGTTGACAGAACATACAAAGAAAGCATTATAACCTAAAAAATGGCTTAAGTGATGATAATATTCATCCTTTAAGCCATTAAAAGTTTCAGCATGAGCAATCAAGTTACCCATTTTCTCAGAATCAACAAAATTAAGTTTAGGACTGTATTTCACCAATTTTCAATCGTAGGTTTTATTTTTTATGTTATGTCGAGTTTTTTTAAATATATTGTACCAGTTATACCATATGAACAGTACACACGTTATTACGCCATAAACAACATATTAATCGAAAATTAACAGACAAAGTACATCTGCCTAATTGCGTGACTTTCCAATTGCCGGCTAATCGACGCAGATGGGTCATGGGCTGCAATGTGCTTACATTTTTACTCCTGAAGTCAGCTGAAGCGTGCACTACAAACCATGCCGTCTCCTTGTAATTCCACAACACTATTCAAAAACAACAATGAAATCACCACTATTCATACTTTGTCCACCTGAAAACTAATCTCTGGAAAATAACAAAGTACTTCACGAATTTATAGGAATTTGGCCGCAAGAACTATTTCAGAGTGGGAGACGACGCCAAATGAACACAAATTTTCCGCATAAACTGTTCATAAACGTATCTTACCCCTAATCAATACTTCACCATTTATACGAGTACACTTTGCGGCGACTTCCTCGACTAAAAACAGTTTTTCCATCAGCATGAATTTTCAAAGCTTTACAATTGCTTACTTATTTTTATGAAGAATTTCATTTCTAAGTGCACTAACCCTAGATCACAATACAGACGACAAAAAAAAGTTATGTGCAAGTACCATTTAGATCTTCGGCTGGTATTTGATTCAGGCCTTCTCATGCAAGGAAGTGTCATTTAAAGAAAATTTTCACTAAAGTCAGCCAATATAGGATTGGAGGACGCGGTCAATGGATCGAGACAGTTGGAGGCGCTATTTGCAGAAAGCTGCGAAGAAGAAGAACCGTAAAACCGGTTTTTTGGTTCGAAAAACCGGGTTTTTTTTGGAGATTTTCCTTTCGGCTTAAACCGGTTTTTAGGGTTTTGTAAAATAATTTTACAAAACCCTACTAAAATCGCGTCCTGTTTGTCCGTCCGTCCGTCCGTCCATGTGTCACAGCAGTTTTTCTCGGAAACTACTTAAGCTAGAAACATCAAATTTTGTATGCAGGTGTAAAGTGGTGCTCTCTTCAAAGTTCAATTACAAAAAAATTTTATAAGGTATTTAAGGGGGGTCTCCCCATATAGGGGAATGACTCCCCGAAAAAAAATTTCATCAAAGGTAGCCGATATGGGTATCAAATGAAAAGTCTTGATAAGAACTTTTCAAAACAGGTCTCAGTTTGGAAAACCTTGCTTCGAGGGCGCACAGGGAAGGCAAATACACAAAAAATTTGTGTCCCCCCCTCGCCATTGGACACCGATCCGAAAAATCTGAAAGAAATTATGGAGGCAGATGATTATGAGTACAACAACAAAAAATACCTTAGAAGTCCAAATTCACTCAACTTTGTTAAAAATAGTATGATATTCGGATTTTGCATTTTGCCCAATAAAATCGTATAGGTAACCTTAAACTGAACAAAATTCGATAGTTAGTTAGTCCTACAAAAGGTCCTTGAACTTTGTAAGTTTGATGAAAATTGAATGATAAACACGGAAGTTATAGCCACTTGAAATTTCTCATATTACAACAACAATAACACATGATTTTGGATTTTACAGACTTTCCATCGAATCAGTCACTGCAGTTTTGATTTGATCTTCTTGAAATTTTCAAATGAGGGTAATAACATTAATATTTTTAGAAGTTCATGATTTGAGTGATTTTTGTCGGTTTGCAACAAAATGACGACCGTTGAAAATAGAAAAACAATGGATTTTTTTTAAACGTGCACATCTCTTTGACATATTTCTTGACTTTATTCATTGCTGGTGACTGCATTCTGAGAAATTGAGTACAAAACCCTTCTGACATGAGCGTAGGTTTGTTTACCCAATTTGTTTTCTTTCATATTCAAGAATCGGATAACAACTGGTCACAAAAAACCGGAAGACAGTTTCTTCACTATTCCTTCCTAAGCAGGATTAATGAACGCAGTAACTAGAGCAAAGGGAACTTCTACGTTTGATTGGTTCTTGGTATTAGTTGTTTGCTTCGGTTCAATGCAGAGAATTTCACTCGGAGTGCGAAGTGAAGCTGGTATATGATGCAAAATAAATGCAAAATGTTTGGAGACTAAAGTGAAGCTTCTTTCATTCTTATACTGTAAATGAATGACAGCCTAACAGTAAGCTTCGATTTCAATATATTAGCCCCTTCAGCTCATTTTGATATAAATAATTTGGTGAGCAAGAAATGGAAGAACCATTTACAAGTTAATCAATGGGCATAAAATAACAGATAAAGTTTTGATTCAAGTTTTTTGATATGAGAAATTTTTAAAGAAAAAACCAAAAATTAGTTTTTGCAAAAATATTTTTTTTTGCTGCGAAAAATTGCCCAGTGAAACCAAGGATAAAAAACCGAACAACTAGAGTTTTATGAAAAACCGCCATCCCTTTGTCAGGTGTTGAACTGAGACGTTTCGCTTCCAAAAATTCAGTGCGAGGGGGAGTACACGAGTCTTCATGAGCGCAAGTTCAATAAATTCGATTAACTTTGTTAAAAATACTTCTTCTTCTTCGTAGCACTAGAATCCCTCCCGAGTTTTCGTTTTTTGGAACAAACACCTCCAAAAGTCTTGGTCAACAGACCAACATTTCTTCGATTTTCATACTGGCCTTCTCCTTCTATTCACGCAATGAATACCTTATTGGGTATCCGTTGCTCGTCCATACGATCACATAGCCAGTTCTCTGGCTGTTTTCACAGATTCACCGTCGTTGTGACCTCAGATACGTCAAAAATTTCATACAGCTCATGGTTGTATCGAATTCGCCATTAGCCTCTATGTAGGTTTGCTCCAATTATTTGCTTCAGGATCTGTCTCTCAAAGGTACTAAATATGCTTTCACATACTTTGTTTCACGTCTATGTTTTACGCACATAGTATTGCACAGGTTTTATCATAGATTTGTATACTTGGAAATTTGATTTTCAGTGGTTGCAGCTGGTTTTCAAGCTCGTCAAAACTGAACAAAACGTTTTATTTGTGAGCTATATTCTTTGGTCCATTTCATCTTTTTCAGTGCCAATTTTCCTTATTTTGGCGCCTAAATATACGAATTTGCCCACATTTTCGATACTATATTCGCCAAGTGGGATATTTTGGATATTTGAGATATTTTTCCACGACTACGTCGTAAGCTTTGTTTTATTTTCATTGATTTGTAGCACTACTTGTTATATTTAGCTGTCGGGTATCAAGAAAAGTTCTTTCTTTATGACATATTCCAGCGCCAAATTGAATGGCAATGAGGCAATTCATGTCCCTACTTTAGTCAAAGATTTGTGCCAAAAGCGTTAGTGAGTTGATTATTGATATTGACATGGAAGGCTGTCGACGTCATTGTTATTTTGGTGAAATGCACTAGTTGGGGTGGGATACCAAAGCAAAGCATTATTTGGAACAGTACGTTACCCACATAACTACCGTATGCTTGCTTAAAGTTAATGAACATCTAGTGTACGTGTATGTGGAACTTCCAGCATTTCTCAAGTACCAGCTTGACAGTTAACAGTTGGTCCATCGTCAACCCATTTGCCCTGAAGCCACCTTTCTCAATAATACTGTTGGTGTATGATCTGATTCTATTTTCTATAATCTTTAAAAATATTTTGTACGCGGTACAAAGTAGTGATGTGCCTCTATAGTTTTCTGGGTAGGGAATATCATCGAATAGCTCCGCTCGCTCGATATTTGTCCGTATTGGAAAATGTGCTGAATGAACTAAGGGATGGCTTTTTGAGCACCGCTGTCGTCATATTTAATGAGCTTTCCTAGAACCTCATCGCTATCTGGTATGGTTTCATTCGTTTGAGCTTTGGTGGTGGGGCTGTGTCGTAGATTACGGATGTTCTTGTAATATAATACCCATATTTCTTTAGTGTTGTTTTAATCAGCGATGATGCAACCGATGTCATGATGGAACGTGGTCTTGGTGTGATAACCTCATTTCAGGCTTTTCACTACCTTGTATGCTTGTCTTCTGTTGTTTGCTTGCTAGAATTACATCGTTATTTTTCAATAATATATTTTCTTGTCTTAGTTCTAATGATCTTATTCACTACTCATCTGAGATTTTCATAATGTTCTCTCTTTGTAATGGTTTTCCTACCTAAGTATTGCTTGTACGCGTGATTCTCCTATTCGACGCATTCTAGCACTCATCATCGAGTCAATAGTTTCTTTTGTACTACACTTGATATCCGATCATCATTTCTACCACAGTCTTAACTACTGCTTTCACTTTCACCCAAAATTCTTTGCTGTTCATAATACTACATTTTATAAGTCTATACTTATTGATGGTAATATCAAAAGTGAACTCTATGTTTAAATACAAATCTTATTTAAGTTTCTCGTAGTAGATATACCTGTCCTGGTGATGTCCTGAAGTCAGCATATGGAAAATTATGTAGCAATTAGTTTAAGTACATAACAATCGAGTTTTCGTTGTTCGAGCTAGAATCATGGAATCGATATATGAGTCAAGTTTTGATATTCAGAAGAAGATGCATAAGTTTTTAACTGGTTTACAAAACTCTTCTGGTGTAGCACTCTTCTCCTTTTTTGATCAGTTTTTTCTATAGCTAAGGAGGACTATTACTTAGGGAAATTTGTATATTTAGGTGCCCAAAATAACGAGAAACGGTAATGAAACAAACGAAACACGCTAAAGAATACAGCTCGAAAATAAAATATTTTATTCAGTTTTAGCGATCTTGAAGACCAGTTACATACACAGGGGAACAAAGTAACAAAACGTGTGCTATGCTATGGGTGTGAAACATGGACCCATAGATATAGAGAGTACTGGATCCGCAACCGGTCGTGAGAGCCGAAGCAATTGGCAACCTTCGCTAAAGTTGTGTGAAGTTGAGGTTTGAAGTGATATGCTTTTGTTTTAGCACTCTATTCACGGCGAAACACGTTCACATTTAAAAAGTTTTTAATTTTAAAGATCGCGCGTACGTAATCAGAACTTTAATTCACCCTTTTAATTTAAAATTTACGAAATTTCCATCCGCTTTGACACATGAGTTTTCCCGCGTGTGTCGCCCTCTTTTCAATTTTCTTTTGCTTTGACGTTCGAGTGTTCCGTGAGAGTCGTTTGTTGTTTGTACTCAAAATGTTTTCCGAATGATAACGAAAGCGCGATCGTGTGCACGTGAAATGAAATTGTGCCGGTGTGCCCGGGTGTTAGTGGGGGAAGCGATTCTTCTGAAGAGAGAAAAGAAAAACCTGTCTGGAAAAAAGGGGAAGGAGAAGCAGTGGGAATCATATAGTTTCGAGAGCGTAAGTTATTTATAGCTTATTTATGTGGCAAATTTGCTTCTCACATGGACGAGTACACAGATTCTCGTTGCTCATCCATTTGTTTATATGTCTTTGCATGGACCCCTAACCCAAGCATCTGCAAACATATTGAACATATTCGAGATGGGTCCTGAGGCAAATAATCGGAGTGAAATTAGACGAGGACCAATGGCAAATTCAATACAACCATGAGCTGTATGAAATTTATGACGCGCCAGAGATCTCAACGCTTGTAAGACCGTGAAAACTGCAACATAGTATACTCAACTAGTAACCGCACTCCATCAACCCTCCGGAAAAATCCGAACACAAGCCGAACAGCGAGCCATAAATCTTCGGTAGCAGGTAGGTAGGTAAATACTGACGCGAGGAATGGCGCGATATAAACATATGCTTCGATGAGAGATTTCAGGGTTACCATATCTCAAAAAATCAATAACTTTGCAGAAAAACAAATTCGTTCCATGCAATCTTTTAGTTTTTTATTAGGATCTGGCAGCACTCCTATGTTCTGAAATGCGTAAAATAACACGTGCGTCGGAAATTTTATTTGCATTTTGGTTTGTTTCTTGAGCGCGCCAAACATGGGATCAGCTGTAATGCCCCTGGAAAAATTCAAAAAGTGTTCAACACAGGGTAAATGAAAGGTGTGGGTACTAGTTGAGTATACTATGAACTGCAATAAACTTGTCACATGACTTATATGGACGAACAAGGGATATCCAAAAAGGCATTTCTTGGAAGAACTGAATGGCGGAGACCAGTGGGGAAACCGAAGAAATGCTGGTCTGATTAGTAGGACGAAGGCCGTCTTTTTGCTGCCAAATTTCCAAATCGAAGGATGCGGTTAATGGATCGAGACAGGTAGAAGTGCTTGTTACAGGAAGCGAAGGTCTGAAAGGTGCTACAGCGCTATGAAGAAGAATATTTATACTGACAATACAAACTGGAGTCAGGTTTCTTATTGCTTTTTTCTCATAGTAACAATTTTGTGCGTTGCCAAGTTATTTCAGACTAAATAATATCTTGGCTTGTTAGTGCTACATATATCATGTGTAACATTAGTTGATGTTATCACATGAATACATCATAATTTTAATTTGCAATTTTTTGTTCCTAGTCAATTTTATGTAAAATTTCTGGTTCTAGTGATTGTTTATGACCAAGATAGTATGTTCCTGATAAGCCAGATACCAATGATGATAAGTCTGAATGAAATTCAATTGCTCAATCTCTGTCAAACCATTCAAGTGAGGATGAGATGTACAACATTTTCGTTAATACCTTCCATCCTTGCGATTTGATTTCTTTCATTCGAAAAAATTGAAAACATTTAGGATTTTAATTAACCCGGCATAAGTCAAATACCGTCCAACTTTGTTAGAGATTGTGTTATTTATCAATTTTATGTCTCCTTGAATAAAATGTAAAGGGTCTTTATAAAGATAGTCATCTATCAGACAATGCTATTGCACACACTGAACCAAAGGTGTAGTCAAGTCAACTTCATTCTAAATTTGCCCTTTTATTGCTGAAAAAAATAGTTCAAACAATGTCGCGACTGTTGAAATAACATCAGTTAAAACTAGTTATGCACGAAATTGATTCTAGTGTATCATGAAAATAAACATACCACATAAGTATTTCTATAAAAAAATTACACTTGGCTTAATATAGGGTTTTCTATTAGGGACATAACCATTTTGTATCTTTATATGAACGCACCCTTAAACTTTTTAATGAACTGTTAATTTCAAAACGTTAGTTAAAGTCAACATTTTTATCATGGTAAAGTTCACGACCCAGTAACGTTTGAAAATTATTAAAAATTACTACCGAAAATCGGAGTCGGTTTCATCGAAAAATCATTTCCAGCGATGAAGCTCATTTCTGGCTCAGTAGCTTTGTTCATAAGCAAAATATGCGTTATTGGTCAGCAACAAAACCCACACGTGCTTCTTGAGACACAATTGAATCCGCAAAAAATTACTATATTTATGCTGAAGTTGTGATTGGGCTGTATTTTTTCGTGGATGAAAACGACCGTCATGTTACCGTGGATGGAGAGTGCTATCGTGTTATGTTGGGAGAGCATTTGTGGCCAGAATTGGATGAACTTGACATCAACAATATGGGGTTTCCGCAAGACGGTGCTACTAGCCACACAGTACACCTCACAATCGATTTGTTATGTCCTTAATGAAAAGCCCTATATTTTGCATTTTGTCAGGAAATAATTAAATTTGATTAAGCCAAAATAAATAATCGCGCAAGAAAAAAGGACTAAAAAAATTACTTTGTTATATACAGTATTTTGTTTATGCCGAGCTTGTATAATCAAAAATTTTGAAAAAGTTGGGTTTTGGTACAAATAAGTTAAATTTTTTTGAATGGCATAAGGTGATTTGAAACTAAGCACATCCACAAGCTTTGAATTTGATTCCCCATAGAGAGCAATTTATCTATGAACTGTTTTAGCTGTTTATAAATCAGATATGATAAATAAAGTCAAACAACATAAGTGTTGGTTAGTATTTCGATTTGGAACCACGCAATATACCAAAGACGGTTAATATGTGTATGAATATAGCAATTCTATCTCTCTTCTTCTCTTGCAGACTACGTCTCTAACTGTTTACTTAAAAGTAACATAGTAAAAGTACTTTGATATCCCATTTGACCAAAACATTTATACATACTGAATATTTATTTTTATCAACGGAAGTCTAACACTCATTAACATAAGACAAATTTAAGCTGTTTGGAAACATCAAATGAGTCGCGATATTTCGAAGTAGTTAATCGAACTAAATAATGTTTTTGTCTAAAGATTTGTATTTTGAAAGCAAGCACATTTAGTTGATCAGTGTAGCTCTATGTGATTTATATAGAAATATTACCTTAGATAGAGTCCGGGCAGTGTAATCATTAGAGTCCTCACTCCGTAAGCCGAAGGTATCTGGTTCAAATCCTACTGGCGACAATAAGATTTGTTTCGAGTGATTCATTGAACGGACTATAAGCCCATTCAGTAATAGTATGTACTGGTCTAAAATCAGAACATATCATAGTCGGGTGGAGGGACACACGACCAAGGCATGGTACTCAGCATACCACCTTCTCGACTACAAATAACTATGATCAAGATAATGAGACACCCTAACTATCTCTAAGCAAAAGCCCAAAAAGGGCTCTTGTACTACACCAACAAAAATGACTTCAGTTACTCTAGCCACTCAACGACAACGCTCAACCCATAATTCATGTTGCATCAAGATTCGCCGTATTAAACGCTGCAGCAAGGTTGAGATACCATCGTCATGATTGATGACACTAATTCTATTCTATTTTCTAAATTTAACATCAAGCGTTGGTTGAATTTATTACCAATACTTTAAAGTGAGGATCTACGAGTACATCTCATAGGTTGGCTAAAAAATGCTACTGACAGCAACCATATAAATTCTTTAGTTTTTGTATATTACATTTAAGTAAAAATTCATTGTGCAAGGGTTCACATCGAATCTTCACGCTTATTTCCTCGACGTAGCTGTATTATGTAAAAAAATTTTACGTGATATACATGTGATGTTTGGTCATATGATTGTATTCAATTTTGAATGGAGTAACCTGATAATATTTTTGGTGAAAAGCCACAAAAAGTGGTTGTTACCATCAGCATGGTATGACCTAGTCAACTATGACATTAGCTGGGAATGCTCTATTTACTTTAAAACAGGAACTAATTTGGTATACTTCATCGTTTCCTTACATAACCATGCCGATATACATATGTAGCTATAATTGAGTATAGCTAGTGATTCCGGTTCAATGTACCTGTATCTAATACATAGTTATCTGTAATTGATTTTCTTGGTATTAACCAAATTTCACTAGTTCACTTTCCCTGGTTATATGCGGCAGACAATGCTAGTTCTCGTGCGCAAAACAAAGTACAAGAGCATAATTTGTTTCTAAATTCAATTGACACTATTCATAGAAAAGTCTTCTTGGAAAAAGCCTTACTCATAAGTTTCTTGTTCCTCTCCTAAAAAATAGCCTGGCAACAGGAAACGTTAACCAAATTCCATAAACCTAATATCAGTCCAGAGCAAATCATTATCCTGTATTCACAAGCAAACACACAGCTCCTTCCATTTCACTACCACAAGTTTGCCTAAAGCAGCTAACATTTATTTAAAAATTAGCTCCAATATCTGCATAGCATAACGTGCCCTAGTCGAAAAGCAGTTGCAGCAGTGGATTGTGGCTTTGAATACTAAGTTCAGAGCAAACGCTATCTATTCGCCCTATTGATCTGCGTGTGTACATTTTGGCTAAATGCCATTGGGTAATCTATTTCAAATTCAGCCAAGAGTACACAAAAGATAAGACATATTAATATTTAAGGTTTTGGAAATTTGTAGCCTCAGTATGAGTAATATGCGCTCTATGTAAGTTCATGGCCCTAGAAGAGATGGAGCCAACAACGTTCTCTCAATGAATGTATCTACTAAAATCTTACATACTTTTGCGTTGGTATGCCCTTGCAAGACGTGTTTTCATTCCAATGTGCTTGTAGGTACTTTAGTTCTATGACATGGAATATTATCCTTGCCAGGAGTATACCAGAAAGTATGCGAGTCACCAGCTGCATTGACGTCTTCGCCTTAATATGCATCGTTATGTTCATACACAAATTTAATGTTAAGCTTCTTTAGAACTCTTGACAAGATACTTCATTAGAACTAGCAATTCGTTCCTTGAAATTGGTTGTCTTGAGTATTAATATTAAATATATATAATGCTATCACAAAGTTTGGATTTCGTCAACAAAAACAATTCCAAGATTTAAATAATTCAAGAAGACAATACTAAAGCCTTTCAATTTGCTATCATATATTGAATTGAATTCCTCTCTAATCCAAGACTTCGATTTCTTCATAACTGATACAAAATTTGGCATTTCCGAATATAGCTATAGAAATATTGATCCTGACGAAATGAAAATGAAGGGCACATAACAAAGGGCAAATATATTGTTTCAACTTTAGGAATACGAAGCATTTTCCAATTTGTTTTAAGAAATCATTTTAGTTTGGCTCTAACTGCATTTTTGTGCTACACGTAATAAAATACTTTCTGTTGGCAAATATACAGTTGGATAAAGCTCAACCGAGTAGATTTGCTCATATGTAACTAACAAGTATTGTAAGACCAGGTAGGGTCAACCTTCAATTGTAATTCAAGCATTTATATTAGTAGTTGTTTGGAACTTTGATCAATGAATCTGCGTATTTTTTGCATCAGCAAGGGTCGAGAAATTTATGAATGCATAAATGAGGAAATATCAGCTGGTTGATTTCAAAATATGTATTTTGCACTTCTGTTTTCAACCTATTGGTAACATATCTTATTTCTTCTAAATAATTCAATATAAGTTTTCTAAACTAACAAGTTTTCTTATTTTCAGATTGTTTTGGTGTTAATTATTAGAAAAAAACCAGGATTATATACATAAATATTTCACAAACCAGAGCCGAAAGCAGCCTATTTGATGTAATTTCATTCATTTTTTGTGGAATTCTACACTAATGCAGTGTAAGGGATTCTGAGTCAAAAGTTCAGGCCTCGTTTTAATGAAAAAATTCTCGTTATGATGGGCTTGAGCAGGGCTTTTTATTTTCACTTATCCCAACTAGAAATTCCAAAAATCCCAGTCCATTACCTAAAGCGGTATAGAGCCGTAGCCGCTAAACATTGATGGGAGACAAAAATAGACAACATTCTATCTGCCACATGAACATACGAAAAGATCGGTTTTTATGAATGTAATTTCAGTCCGCGCTCCAGAGTGAAGCTCTTAGAGAGGCTTATTTATGATTAAGTAATGAGACAAATTTTATTGCCGCGCTTGTAGTAAGTAAACCTGCGACCTTGAAATTTCCTTGCCCTTTCCCGGCATCCTTCTCCTCTCCATTGATATATTTACCATCCCTCTAGCTTGTTTAGTTCGCCTGCTGTGTCGTGTTGAGTAGACGTGTGTTGGTGGTGCTCGTCACAAAAATAGAGAAACGAAATCAAGAGCAATGAGCCGCGATAAAATTTTGCGCCAGATTAGGCGAAACAGCTTCAGAATTCTACGCTTAAATTGCATGGTGATAGTGCTCTTGGTCGTGCCCAGGTGTTTCAATGGCATGAAGAGTTTAAGGAGGGGCGTGAAAGCGTGGAAGACGAGGCGCGGAGCCGGAGACCAGTCGAGGTGCGGACTTACGCGAATGCGCAGCGTTTAACAGTTCGAATGTTGGCCTCGGAACTGGGTCTAAACCGTGAAACAGTCAGACAAATTTTAACCGACGAGTTTGGCATGGAAAGGTTGTGCGCGAATATGGTTCCAAAGAACTTTGCTGAGGAGCAAAAGCAACATCGAATGACTATCGCAAAAGACTGTTGGGAATAAGTGGGAAATAATCCCCCACTGCTTGATCAAGTTATTAGAGGCGATGAAACTTGTTTTTGTTCTCTAAAACAAAATCGGTGGTCAAAGGAGCCCATTTTGAGTCGATTACGGACATCCAGGCGGCCATGACGAGGGTACTCGAAGACATTCCAGTCAAAGCAATCTAGAAATGTCAAAAAGCATGGAAAATGCACTGAAATCGTTGTATAGCTGCCCAAGGGGAGTACTTTGGAGGGGATGGCAGAGTTATAGAATAATTTTTAAATATACGGTTTTCATGGAATTAGTCTTATTACTTAATTATCACACCGCGTACAATCAAAATATCTTAAAATATAAATGATGCTCTGAGTCTTTGACACCCTGCAAAGAAGCTTGAATTTTGCATTCAAGTATTTATCATACAAATGGTAAAACAATAAAATATAAAAACCTTGTAAAATCATGACCAGTATGTATCTTTCCTTCCGTTTACCCGTCCGCCTGTATGTTACAGCAATTTATCTCTGAAACTTCAAAAGCTACAACCATCAAACTATATCGAAAGCTCAAAAGTGATGATTTCTTAAACGTTTTGAGGTGATAAAAATTATCAGAGTGTATTAAGAGGGGCCTTCCATATACTCGTAGAAACATTCCCTCTAAACATTTTTTTATCAAAATTGAATGAGTGGAATGAAATAAAAGGTATAAATGACATCTTTTCAAAATAGGTCTTATTATTATTATATATGATTAGTGTCCAGTGGTGTACGAGAGAGGGAAATATACAAAATATTCGCAAACCACCCTGATGATTTGTTTTAAATATCTTAAAAAAAATCATGGGAGTAGGACTTTATAAGTACAAAAACAAACAAAAAAAGGACCGAAATTCGCTCAACGCTCAACTTTGCTTGAAATAGTATGATTTATCCAGTTTTGTATTTTCTTGAATCAAATCGTATTAAATTTGATGTACAGATGGCTACTTATAAGGTTAAACTATTCAGAAGGACCAGATAATATTTAACGAAATTATAGCGGTTTATATTTTGCAGTATTACAACAACAACAATACGCAAATGGAACAACATGCGCATATTATCGATGCAGTCACTACGGGTTTGCTTGAATTCACATGAAAGTTTAAGGATTGATTTGTATCATGAATACCTAAGAGAGCGACTCCAGTAATCGTAGAACAAAAAAGGGCAGTTTCAAATGAGAATATCGCATAAATTTGTGTTATTTTTTCCCGCCTTTAACATTTAAGGTGGATGCTATTAAAACTTGATGAATTTATTAATGAATGGGTGACAATGAACTTGTAAAATATATAGCCGCAAAGTCATGGCGGCGCATTCAATAGCAAATAACTTAAAGGTTGAAATTTGCTAAGCTTTATTAAAATAATAAGACTAGTAAATACAATATATTGTAACATTTTCGCCAGTTAAACTGTACTGTAATTTGTATGAATTTTAAAAATCATACCCGATTTCCCCATTAGTTAGGCTTTCCATCAAACCAGAAACTGTATTTTTCAATAGGATTTTTCCAAATTTTTAGATAAAATAAAAACCAAAAATGAATTTAGGGTTCCGGTTAGTCAATGACTTAAGCAATACAAGTTCTGCAGCAAAATGGTGGCTGGTTGAAATAGAGTAACATTGGTTCTTCCCTTAAAACAAGAATATACAGTCAAAACCGTTTATAACGATCATCATGGGGCTTCTCTTTTTGTATGTTATAGGAAATGTTTGTTTTAAAAGGTAGTAACAGCATTTATAACAAACTGTTTGTTGGAAGCGGTCACAGCAGTTTATTATTTGAAATTTCAAGGATACTATATAGATTATTGAGCCGTCTAATACTTTGTATGTGATTTGAAGTATACCATATAAATATTGTAAGAGTATGTATTTTGGCTTATCCTTACGTTAGCCACACTGAATACTTTAATATACAAGAATAATATTAAAAAGGGTAGGATCTGCAGTAAATCATATTCTAAATTGAATGTGTTACCGATTCAACGTATGTATCTATTTCTAAAATAAGTGCATTTACAAAACTATGTATGTAGAAATACGTTACATTTTATACAAAAGTCCCAGAGTTATGAATTAATCGAGGCAAAATTATAAAACATCTATCGCGTGGCTTATTGGTTAGAGCACTAAGCCCGTAAGCCAAAGGTCTCTGGCTCAAGTATCGTTGGCCTCAAAAAGATTTAGTTCAAGTGGTTCTTCGGACGGACTATAAGCCTGTTCAGTTATAATACGTGCTGGTTAGAAAAATTGGAACGTATCGCAGGTGGGTGGATCGACACATGGCCAAAGCGTGATAATGTTCATATCACTTTGTGCAGTGCCGATACGTTCGATCATGACAATGAGATACTCTTAACTATCTCTAACTGAAGACCCGAAAGGAGCTGTAGGGCTACAAATAAGAAGAAGAAGAATCGCAGAAAAATTCGTTATTTTTGTTTGTCATCTTTCTTTTACTTCTGCAAGGAATATTTTTTCAATTGAATTTGAAATAATCAGGTAATCAGGACTTCGTCTTTTACCGGTAGTTTGAAGAAATGTTCTTAAAATGGAAAAAGCAGCATATACTTCCGCCACGATAGGGATTTTGCCAAAATCTTCAAATTATTGACAATCATCACCATCATCACCAAATTATTGACAATCATCACCTGGCTTTTTCAGCCATATGATTGTTGCGTGCTTAATCAACATTGGACAATTCTTCGCACTTTTACATAGTCATCAGCAATAGAGTCGAAGTTCAGAAAAGAAATAGCTTCTTGTAAATCGCTGCGTGTGTTAGCTTCATTCGCAATTTCCTACTGAGTGCCTTCAGTTAACCCTTTATGTGGTCATGAGACAGTACAAGAACATTTCAAATTATTGCTTATACAATATGATGAAAAACTACTTCAGTTATAAAGCACAATTCCTGCTCTGGAACAAAATGCACTTTAAGTTCTGAATATAGCTTAGACTCAGTATATGGTGGAATTTTGGCAAACACGAATTGCAATTGAACCTGTCCCGGTTTCGTGAAGTGCAGTGAATAACAAAGCTTTTAAATCGAAAAATATATATATGAACAATAAAAAATAAGTGTTTGTAGTGCAAATCTACAAGGTTAGTGTATCTTCTTCGCTTTAAGTCGGAGGTATTGAATAATTTTCGGTATTGCTTGAAAATAATTGTTGTTTATGGTGTGTACCAGCTCTGGTACATTGGATTACTAAGTGCATCTAGTGTCATGCATTTAGCACTACTAGATTCTTGTTACAGGATGGCTACCAGAAGTCTACAAGAAGACAAAATATTGAAGTTTCTCATTGATTACGCAGACAGTAAAGATGGGTTTTGACGGTGATGCCGACAGCATCGTAGGTCCTGATTTTGTTCCTGATCCGGGAGAACTAATGACAGAAGATGATTTTGAAGAGGTTGATCACGTAAAAATTGATACCATCATTGAAAATATTGAGAGTACAAACAGCATTTCCCAACTGCCAGCTGCTACTTATACTCTACCTCAAGTAGGCCCATTAGGACGCAGTCAAGCTAAGCAAAACTTGAATCTAAGCTGGAAAAAGAAGAAACTCGAGCTAATTGAGCAGCAATTACGCTTTACTGGTGACGAAAACTTGCCAGCAGTGTTCCTGGAACTTGATAGCCCAGAACAGTTCTTCTACAAAATATTTCCAAAGGAACTTTTTGGAAAAATTGCAAGCCAAACTATCTATATATCGTGCAAAAGGATATTAATATGACATTCCGGGTCCCAGAAACCGATATCCAGCAATTTGTTGGGCTAGTTTTTATTATGTCGTTGGTACATCTGCTAAGAGTTAAAAACGTTGGAGTGGCAGTTTAGAAACACCTCTAGTTAAAGAAACAACACCAGTGAATAAATTTGAAAAAATCAGACGATTCATTCATTTTAATTATAACTCCAAAATGATTTCTCTCGACTATGCAGGTCACGACAACCTGTTCAAAATCAGACCCAATTGCGACACAGCTGAATGAAACTTGCCTCAATGTCCCATTCGAGAAGTATATCGGCGTAGATGAGCAGATTTGTTCCACGAAAGCGAGAAATGACCTGAAGAGATACAATCCAAAAATGCTCCATAAGTGGGGCTACAAAATCTTTGTTCTGAGCGATGTCAGCGTATATACATGCAAGTTTGAGCCAGAAACAGGAAGAGAAAACGTGATTGCGTCTAATGAGCCGAGTCTAGGTGTTGCATCAAATTCTGTCCTTAGGCTAACTGGTGAAGTAGGACGCAATCAAAACTACCGCCTTTGTTTTCACAATAAACAAGGAATGTTGAAATATTGCGTTGGGAACCATGCGACGTAACCGTATACCTAACTGTAAACTACAAACAGAAAAAGAAATCACCAAAAGAGAACGTGGCTATTCAGTCGAGTATGATACCTGTGTTGAAGGAATTGATATATCGACAGTGGCCTGGAGGGACAACAAAATAGTCACACTTGCACTAGTTTTGTGTGTAAACTACCCAAATTGCAAGTATCTAGATACAATAAAAGCCTCAAGGCGTATGTGACTATGGATGGAGCAAACGCGGTGGAAAAATATAACCATCATATGGGCGGAGTCAATCTTATTGACAGCATCATGGATAGTTATAAATAAAACTACGAAGTGAGAGATGGCAGGTTCGCATGTTTTACCATTTTTGGACCTTGCCATCTTACTATACATGTTACTATACAAACGAGTTGGTACAGTGTTTAGTAAAATGGGAATAGAAGTAGATGTTCAACGTCAAAGCATTGAATTGAAAGATTTCGGTGGAAACTACCTAAACGTATTGAAAATCACCGACAATTTGTGAAAAGTGTGGAGTTACACTATGCAACAATAAACAAAATAATTTTTTCAAAGCATTCCACACATCATAATAGATGGAGATATTGCTGCAATGTGCCCGTTATAGCCCATACCCTTTTTTGATAGAATTATATCCTAAAAGTAATTTTTTATCAAATAAAGTGTTATTGAGTTATAAAGGATAAAACCTAAACTACGAAAAGAATTAATGATGGTTTCCTTTTCGACAGAGTCCCATGCCCTTGATACCGTTAATATGGCATCAACAATGTTAACTTTGAAATTGTCATCGATTTCTGTTTTTGCGATGGTTTTCAGTACTAGTTCTTTTCGGAAAGATACTCTAAGACTTTTTATTACTCCCTGATCTATTGGTTGTAGGACAGACGTAAAAATTGGTGGTAGAAAAATGAGTTTAATTTGTTTGAATTCTTAAACTGGAGGTTGGCATGGGTAGGTGTCGACAATCAAAATGATATGCTTGTTTTGGTTTAATAGTTTAATATACTATTTCCGTAAAATGATTTCAAAAATTGTCGATGTCATACAGGCTTTTTGGTCGAATTCATATTCAACGGGTAGATTTTATGCACCATTAAAGCACAGCTGCATTTTACTTTTTCTAATGACTAGAAGCTTTCTTTTGATAAAACATGACACGTTTGCTGCAACAAAAACTGTTATTCTCTTTCTTTCGAAAGCTTACCGACAAAAGATTTCTCTCCTTAATATTTGCAGAATGATCAGGTGTCACCTTGAAAAATAGCCCCGCCTCACCCACATTGTAGATTTGTTTATCAGAGTAGCTGAGGCTGAGTTTCGGCCAAATGTTTTCGTTCAATCATTCATCATTGAACGGTCAACAACTACTGATTCACCTAGTATCTTTCCATAAACAATATTGTGACTAGCTCAGAAACGTTAGATCCAATACTTATTGCATCTAAATAATTCCTTCTTAAGAATAATAGCAAAAGCTCCAACGTTTGCTGAAAGCATCGATCCACGCACTGGTACGTTATTAGCACGCTGTTGTTTAAACCAATCAAGTAAGGAATTTTCAACATCCACAACTTGCTCATAGACAGAGTGTCTGGTCTTAACAAGTGCCAATAATTGTGAATGAATAGGGCAAGCCTCTGCTACAGAAACTTTGCTGAAGTTCTGTAATATAGTGCTAAAGAGTTAGTGAGGTGGGCATAGAGAGATGGTTGGTGTGTGATTTACTTGGTCCAGTAAGGCGTGGAAGGAATCACCTTAGAATTGAAGAATCAACCTCATCCTAGTGCTCAGGGTTAATTCTAAGGTTTGGATGGGTGGTCTCCATGCCTGTTTATGACAAACCGGGATCTAGAGACGACTGATCAGAAGTAGAATGAAAACTCGGCAAAAAAATGAGTGGTGTGAACTATCTGATAATCCACCTGTACTCACATGCATGAAACTATGCGCACTACGATGTTTGGAGACGATGACTTCAAAAGATCGAGGCCCAAAATGGACTGTTGAGCCATAGATGATGATATATGGTGATATATAAACCATTAAGGATGTAAGGCATGACCAAATTAATGATTTGTTCGATAATCCTTTTCTTTTAGGAAAATAAACGTTACCGAACTACTGCAACTCCTAACACTTTAATTAAATCTCATTCATCAATTCCTTTTAGTCTCTACTATAACAAAGTAAGAGGGTTAAAGAGTAGGGTAAATTTCGGGCCTATGTGAAGTCTCTGAAATCCTCCGCTTTTGTTCATAAGACTATATCATAGAATGATACAATTCCGTCCTCCCCGGCTACAATCACTGAATTGTTCGCCATGCACTTCTGCTTGTCTCTACCTATTTATTATCAAAAGGTATTCTCTCATGACATTTCCAGCTTTTCAGCCACGTTAATTGAATCTATCTTAGCTTAGTAGAATGTTTTATCAACCCCATAGATCCTTCTGTTAGCACTGGTCTAGACGGAGTTCATTTAAAGGTGCTTTAAAAGCCTCTCACTGTTTTAGAAGAGACAAGGTTTTCAGTAAACTTTTTGACTACTAAGAAGAGCCGTCAGGCCTTGCTTTGTTATGTAAACAGACGCGTTTTGACTCCTTAGAGTCATCTTCAGTGTCTAAAGGATGTGTGGAATTAAATGACTTTATACAAGTATAGGATGTGTTAGGCAGGTAGGCACTAAATTAGACCAGGTAGAGGGAGCGTTTTCTGGGTTTTTTGATATCGGTTTGTTCTGGTTCGTCTTGTTTCCATTTTTGCCAGAGTGTGGTCTAGTATTGAGAAAATCACGTCAAAATTTTTAATAAGTTGTTTATTGATAATGTTACCGTCTGTTTTTCTATGTTTATACATTTTAAGCCTTTCTAGGATCCTTCGCTTCATTTGTGTAGCAATACCATAGAGTTTGTTGTAAGGTCAGGCACGTGTGCGTGGTTTTGTAGGTGCGTCGTATGATTAGAATCCATCTTGATGTGTAAGAACGGTCGTAAGCGCTCTTTGTATCTTGTCGTTAGTTTCCGTGTTGTCCTTCCTATGTACGTATACCAGGTCACAGTCCTTGCATCTCAGTTTATATATGCTGCTATTCTCGTACATTGATGAGTCATTCAGTTTTGGTTTCAGTTTATTCCAAATGTTGTTGTTAGTTGTGACTGCTGTTTACAGTTTGTATATTTCAAGGAATTTGGATAGTTGTTATGTCTTTATAGAAACATATGTTAACGAAATTCACTGTTGATTATTTTTAATGCATTTCAGCCAGTTAAATTTCCTGTTTCTGTTTGTACTGTATTATAAGTTTTGTATTCTAAGTTTGTAATCGTGTATATATGTTCCCGTATTACGGTTAGGTCCATAAAGTTGAGTTGTCAGTTTTTTTTTTATTTTCCATAGTGAAATTTGTATTTGGATGTATTTCATACATATATGTAGGTAAATAGTTTGTCTTGTTTATTTTCTTGTGAGTCTATAACGTTGAAACAGTCATCCACATATCGTCTGTAAAATATTGCAATGTATCTTTTCACAGTTTTGAGTAATTATGATACATAAAATTAGCGCCATAGTTGCCAGACCACCTTTAAATCGCGCTTTAAATAATTCACTTCCTGAAATAAATTGGTTATTTTTCTTAGCAAGGAAGAAGGTAAGGGCACTCTACTAAATAATTTTGAAAACCTTTAAGTACCATTTACTGATTTTAATTCAATTTGCTATCCGCTGCGTTTCAACTTCACTTTATCTTTCACTGCCTAAATGATAAAATTACGTCTCCACCAGAAAATGCCAACTGCAACCTTTTTATGCTTCCTAAAATGAGTTTTCGATAAAATCTCTATCTTTATTAAAGAAAATGGAAAGAGTCGCATCTTTTTGAATTTGACTAAATTCTATCTGCATATAAGCTCATTTTCCATCTAAAGGGAAATAGTCCACAAAATAATACACATTGTCCTTCTATTGAGTAAAGTAACTCAAAACATTGCTCCTTAAAAAAGAATTCAGTACTAAAAAGTGAAGGGCCAAACGGTACCATTACAAATTTTTGTAGGTGGCTTTCAACTATAATGTCCCAAATTACATCGGTTGTGGGATACAAGCCTAAGTATATACATAATCAGCAGCCATCGATAATGGATTTAAATAAATGGGGCTACAACAAATTTTACGAGTTCCAATAAAATGAAGGCATTTCGAGGATGAAATGCCACGAAATAAAAAAACACTTTCGTGCGACTTGTAAAATTGTTGAATGGAAGAATTTCCTTATTCTGCTGAAAAGCTCCTTGCAATTCCGGCTATTTTATTGCACAAAAAGTAAACATTTTATTCAATGAGAGGCAGGAGTCATGCAATACTCCCTCTGTCCTCGGCTCATCGAGGTGAAATGTACGGTATGTGCAGAAAGTCAGTGGATGTTATTTTTACGGAAAATCTCATTTAAGTAAACATTTGAACGCAGATGAAAAGTATAAAATGTTTATGATAGCGCGCGCTCAAGCATTAAATTGCGAATGTTGAAAGCAATCTAATTATTCAGTGGCCCATATCAGTTGCGGTCCGGGCCGCTAAATGAATTCAATTTAGACCTGGTTGATTTTGCTTTATTAGATTTTCATTCGATTAATAAAGTGTTCATATATTCATGAAGTACCTTCTTTTGAATAGGCTATTTTCAAACGCTTACGTGCAAATCCCAATTATCCCCGCGAGTAAATAGCCTTGTACGGTAAATTCTGGCGTTTACTTTATGTGTGATGTACGAGCGAGCTCCACCCGTTTGGCCGACTTCAACAGCTAATTTAAGTGCTTTGTGGCAGGAGGTTGTTTTTAAGGTTTTTTTATTGCGCCCGTTCTATCCTTTTGCATTCACTGTGGAAAAGCTCTAAACATTTCGTTTGTTTTAGAGCAACGTTTAATGGCCGCAGTATGATATAAAGAGCATAATTTGCTAATTTCAACTTCCCCAAGCCTCACCTCAACCTCAGAGGCCTGTACTCTTTTGAAAGAATTCCGAAAGGTCAACTGCAAAACTAAATTTGATTTAATTCTGCAAGAACTAATTGCTAACAATATTTTCAATCTTTTTAATAGGCTAATTGACTAAACGTACACCATATGGATGTGAAATAAAAGGAAACTCAGGAGAGCAGCAAACCGTATCGCTAGGAAAATAAAATTACTTTACTTACAGTAGACTGTTAATCGCCATTTGTCCTCGATCGCACTGCCAGGAATGTGAGGATTTTCTGCTTTGCATGTCAAGTACTTTCCATCGTCCTCTTTTGTTGGCGTAAACGTGAGGACACTTAATGATTGATTGTCTGGTTCTGAGAACTGTAAATTAAAATAATGTGATGATGAAAGTGAGTGGTAGATTATAGCAAAGTTTAGTTGTAATTTCATGAATATCTACAACGAAGAGAAATAATATATTTGATTAAATAGAAATTCCACTTTTATCGTAATGTTTATTTTTTTATTGATATCAATTCAACTGAATTTATTTCAGCCTTAAAGTTTCAAGAAAATGCAATTAAGGAAAGGATAAGAAACATTCAGTAAAGTACGAGGGAACGAAATATGGAAATATTTAAGCTTCAAATAGAACAGAGTTGTGGAGAAATGTATGACCTGTGAAACGATGCCCTCAGCGGTTATGAATTCGAAAAACAGAATCTACCCCTAATAAAAATAGTTAGTAACTTTTAAAAGATGCTTACTATTCTATAGGAATCTTTCCTTCAATTTCAAGAGGGAAGGAAATTGGAATATTTTTTAAGGAGTGATCGATGACATACATAAATTTCTGGAAAACAATGGTGGTTTCAAGAGAATTGAAATGATGAACCTTCTAGGTATTATCGATGTCTCAGGAAGTTAATCGATTGCAATGTATGTTGACTATCTAGTCCAATTTCACCTGACAAAAATTGAATAGTGAACAATTTAGACTTATATTAGTGATTCCTGTTCCGACAAAAACAGCTTCGATTTGGACAAAGCAAATGAAGCCCGAATAAAAATGCGAAATCCAACAACCACCCCACAGTAGAAGTGCTAACCAGAAAGATGATTCCTCGTCATCATCTATGGCATGACTGCCAAAATTTGGCCTTGGCCTCCAAGATTAATTGCCTACAATTATTAGGATCCTGCAACCTTGTCTGCCAGTTCTACTGGCAGTAATGGTTTGCTGCCAGCTACTATCATGTTTTCCTATCGAGTCCTCGGTCTTCCCGCTGGACGTCCATCCCGTGTTATGCGCTTTAATATTTTTCTTGGGTAGCCGTTTTTCTTCCATTCATTTGAAATGTTGATTGACTCGAATATAAGCAAAATTATTCACATTTTGAAGACTAAAGTCAACTAGAGAGAGTATTTTTGGAAACTAGCATTCTTTGGGGAGTGCCATTCTCCCGTACTCGACAAAGTAGAGGTAAGATTCCTCTGTGGGCAATGACTTGGTAATGATCTCTAGATTTTGTTTAAGACATTGAATTGGAATTAACGTTTCGCGATGGCGGATATATTTTGGCCCACTGATGAGATACTTCCATGTAGTCCGCTCCAATCTAAGTATCATACCGTCTCTATACAGCGAACCCTTGGCAAGCTTCGAGGAAGTTTTGAAATCTGTATGGTTGAGTTGATGATGTAGATTTGATTAAAGTAGACTATCGATCAGCGCTGGTCTGGCTCTAAGTACCTATATCTACAAGGCCTGGTGATAACACTTACAAAGCCTCCTTGAGCTGAAAAGATAACCAGGGGAACAATAAGATGAATATGCTCACAAACGTGATTCAGATGGGGGGACAAAACAACAAATAAGATATTAATGGACACTAAAGAATTAAAAAAACGAGAATAATCGGACGACCAAACGAATGGAATCATAGAACTCAGATCAGGCAAATATACCCGCCGCATTTAAATGCAGTGAAAACCGTCGCATACTCCAGAGCCTGAAGGTTGAGAAAGAAATCGAGGCTGAAAAATAATGGGGCAGGGAGTTCAACTAAATGTTGTTACGTCATATTGCTCTCATCCCAACTAAAGTGCCTGATGCACTGGAATCGGGGATCGAAACCAGGAAACTTTCCCCAGAAAGAAAGCTGGATAGTACAAGAATAACCCTTAGCCTAAAAAGCATTCTAAAGGGAATAAAATTTTAATGAGGTTTGCAAAAAAATATTATCAAAGATATGAAGAATTAACTTCTGGACTTAGAAGAGCTACAAGACCGCATTAGGCACTATCGATGGAGCTAGTTAAAGGCCGGAAAAGGGCTTAAAAAAAAGAGCTTGAGGTCGAGTGTACATAGAAAACGTAGACAGCTTCACTACCAAACATCATCAACAGAAAGGATTCTAGCCTAATCGAAGGAAATCAGGATAAAAGAAGAAAGCAGCAATCACTCAATGGAAATGGAACGTTAGACCAGAAATTTTTGACATTCTATAAAATTCACCTATAACTTTCAGCCAAAGGCTTTAGAAAAAATGGTTTACCAAAAAACGTAGCAAAAAGAAACTTGTGGTCATCACCGAAGTTACCGAGAAGGAAGCCAAACACTTCTGAGTTACGGCACGGTAAGAATAGGTTGGGTAATCTGCAGGACAGTACCTCTAGGCTGCTTTAAATGCTTTGTTTGTGATTATACCCCACAAAAATGTAAGGGTCTTGACAGAAGTTTCTTATGCTATATATGTGGGGAGACGGCGAATGAAAGGAAAGGGTTTCTGGGGTAGACATCCCGTATCTTTTGCAAGAACGCTGATAAAAGACCAGATAATCTCAAGAAAATCTAAAGATTAGGAAAATGTTTGGTTCTTCTGCAAACCCTAGCCAAGTTTAAAGAATTACTACTATGACCCATACCCTGCAGGTAAACTTACACCACAGTACAGCTACCCATACTCTGTTTCAGCAGTTTGCGAGGAATATGAAGATGATGCTGTTGACTACTAAAACACAACAGCATAGTACCCCGGCAATATTGAGTTCAGGACAGTGCCAATTTTCATGCGCAGGGCTATGGGTATAAAGATGGTCTCGTATGAATTTGTTGTTCAAGGACTATCCGAATATAATAATCCAATATAATTTTCCCAAGCCAAGCTAAATGCTTTAGAAGGCACCGTTTTAAGTACAAAAGGCCACGTAATGGTTGGGAGAAATTTCAATGCCAGTGCTGTTGAGTGAGATATGCCGAAATCAGATCCACGAGGAAAATAGGTCCTAGAGATGACAGTCAGGACAGAATTCATGACGCGGAAAACCGGCTGTAAATCAACTTTTCGCTGTGAGGAAACCATATGCCACGTAGTGTTTGCTTGAGAGTGCTTGATATAGAGAGTATACATTTGGAAAGGACTAGAACATTACTCAGTCAGTGATAAGCAGTATATTCTCCTTGAAATCAGTGATGATGTCTCCCTTCGCCCATGCTCTCGACCTCCAAAGATTAGGTGTTATATTGAGAAGTGCATCGAGTTGTTCATGGCAGGAACAACACCGCTGGAAGATTCACAGAGAAGTAAAGAACTGGCAGCTGACAACTCTTCTATGCTCCGTCAGAGTTCCTAACATGACAAACTTTCAATGTACCGATGATCAACTGAAATCAATGTGAAGTTAAACAGGCACGGAATCGTCGCAAGGCGTTCAACCACTCAGCGGCATTTGAGGCAGTCAAATATGGAAATATCTTCGCTAACTAATCAGCAGTAGCAAGACTCATTGCTAGCAAGATATAATGAATAGTGTGCACAGGAATCTGTGAAGCCTTGACTACAAGCAAGTAATGTCGAAATTTCTTGCCCTATGTATGCTTTGCTTACATGAAGTAGGAATGATGGATAAGATAGTCCGGGTTCTTTTACCTACGCACGTCATCCATATTGACACTGTCTTCAAGGCAATAGCATCGGAATCCCTACTTCTCACGTGGTTGGAACAGAAAGCGGCAGTCCTATCAGTTTAAACAGGCTCCTGGACCAGATGGTGTTCCAGCTGATGGTTGGTCTTACACAACTGTTCCGATTTCTTGCTCAGTACATTCAATGCTTGCCTATGCGAAGGAATCTGTGCACAGCATTGCACAAACCAGCACCACGAACGGGAGATCCAAGTGACCGATTACATGTCACCCGTTATATATATTAAACGTGGCCAGGAAAGTCCTCAACAAACTCATCAGGGGAAGTCTCACTAACACAATGTGTGCTGCTAGGAGCTTATCTCCCCTAGAGTATATCGTGAGAGTAGGGAGCTTCACCACATATGTTTGTACAAATGAAATCATACAGTCAAACCATGCGGTGGAGAGTTCTGTTAGTGAAACTTGATGCTTGGAACATCATCAACTTCACTGAATGGATGGATATACTGGATAAAATCGCATTTTAAGTTGCAGAAAATTAGATTACCTGAAGAACCGGAGCCTGCTATATGACAGAGAGCAAGGCTGACTAAGAATATAAATTACATCAAGTATTACTCAAGGATCTATTCTTGGTCCAGGCTTGTGGAATATATCGTACAACGGGCTATCAAAACTTGAGCTGCCAGGTGAGTTAGGCCTATTAAAAAAAAAACCCCGTTGGCAGCACCAGCCGGAAAGGTAAATTTCTCGTATGTAGCGTAAAGTTTCGAAAAAGAATTTGGCTTGCCTACTACTGAACTTCTTTCTGCAATTTTCGTAGTACCACATGGGTATTTATTAACATAAAAAAAATCTGGTCACGTTCGTTTTTAGAGACCTTTTATCGAGGCGCAAATATTTTGCTAATTAAATTGAGTTGCACGCGTATGGATTACATATTGAAAATCGGCGGATCATAAATTGTTGTAAACATATAAATACCGGTTTCGCCCTTCTCGCATTTGCTGTTTACACAGTTCACAGTGGTAAGCACACAAAGGTTTAAATAGCTCGAATAGTTAATTTCAAAAGATTTCCATAAAAGTTTAATCAGCACTTGCGTTGCACTTAATATATACATTTTCAATTTTTTTCTGAACTGTGAGGGCCGTCATTTCGATTTTTATTGAAATCGGCTGCTAAAAATATTAAGCTATAAATTTTCGACTGTTTTATTTGTCATTCGATTTGCATAATTAAATTAAATTAACTTGCCTTAATAACTTATAATTTCAAGTTTCAACGGAATCTGTTGAGAATCTTGGCTGCTAGAGGGCTACAGAAATAAAAAAAATTGTATGCCACCCCCTTGTATGGGGAGACCCGCCTGTATGGGGAGACCCCCCTTAAATCCCTAAAAATATTTTCTTGCACTGCAAATTTCAAGAGGCACCACTTTTGACCTACGTAGAAAATTTCCTCATTCTGGCTCATGTGGTTTGCGAGAAAACTTGTTATGACGCACGAACAAACGGGCGTACGGACGGACAGACAGACAAGTCACGATTTTATAATTTTTTAGGGTATTGTTAAAAATATTTTACAATATCTTAAAAATGATCTGGCTTATAAGTTTTTTCAAGTAAAGTCATTTAAAGCGTTTCCATGAAAAATATTCATTATTTCAGTTGGTACTAAAATAGCGAATTGCGCTTGCCTTCAGACCTTTGGGGGCCGCCATTTTGAATGCATGCATTTGATTTTGGATTATTTTAAATCTTTGTATGCTAGGACCTCAACAATCAATGTACTATCTCGTTCAAATAGGAGTTTCACTCTAGACAGGGCAAAATAATTCAATTTTTAAAGAAAATGGCAGCTAAAAATATTAGGCTTTAAATTTTCGACTTTTTTATTTTTCATTTAATTTTAATAATTTCCTGCAAAATACAAGAACATAGTACAGAGATTCATAATCTCAAGTTTCATCAAAATCCGTTGGAAAATGTGACCGCTAGAGGGCCACAAAAACATGAAAAAAACGCATATTTAAACGGCCGCCATTTTGCAATTTGCAAATGCATGATCACCAAAATATCAAACACTGTAGGTTCAAGCAATGTCTATCTTGAAACCAAGTTTCATATATGTCGGATCAAAATTGCGACTTTTAAAAGCCTTTGAAATTTTGACCTTCAACTGGCCGCCATTTTGTTTTTTGCAACCTGACCTCCAGTTTTTTTACGCAAATCTTTAGATACACATAATTTCTATCAAATTATCGAATTTCATGAAAATCTGTTGAAAGCTTTGACCACTATTACAACAACAAAATTTTGCACGTTTTTTGACCTTTGAGTGGCCGCCATTTTGTTCCTGCCATACCGACTTTGGATTTTTTATTGTGAGATTCATCACATACATCAACGAACCTTTGTACCAAATTTCATCCAAATCGGAGCTATACTTTGGTCAGAACAGAAATCACGATTTTTCGTCTAAAATGGCCGCCATTTTGTTTTTGCATGGCCGATATAGCTGGTTCACGAACTTAGCCGAGATAATTACCCAATACACCTTTCCTTAAAATTTGGTGAAAATCGAAGCAAAATTGCAACCTCTAGCGTGGTCACAAATTTCGTTATATCCCATATATATATATATATATATGATGCTCTCCGCAATAGGTAAATTTCTCTCGAGAAATTTACCTAAAACTCATTGCGCTTACTATTTGAGATTTCGGGGTCGCCACTTTGATTGATTTTGGGTTACTTTCAACGATATTTGTCTTCGAATTCGGTCAGCCATTATAACGAGCCCCATTCAGATCGGAGTCTTACCCTAGATAGAACAAAATATCTGATTTTTATTTAAAATGGCAGCTAGTAACATCAAGTTATAAGTTCTCTCTTCTTGTTTCAAAAATCTATGAATCGTGGTTTTATCAACATTCATTAAGAAATATGAGCATTAAAAGGAGTGATTAAGATCTGGAAAAATTACCCGTCATCATTTTGAAACTTACGCCGAGGTCATCATCAATATAGCACAATCATTAATCATTATCTAGCTTAGAATAAAGTTTCATATAAACCAAATCAACATTAGCATCATCAAAATTTTGAAATTTGAGTATATATATATATATATATATATATATATATATATATATATATATATATATATATATATATATATATATATATATATATATATAAGTTATGTTTGAGCCTAAGCGGTTGTTCAAAAAAAATAAAACGCGAGTAATTTTATTCTTTAAGAACTTTATTGTTGAAATCTCAGCTTAGAACTGACTTACAATTTCGTTTCAACTTAAAACGAAATCTCGGTTTACAAAGAAAATTCATTAGCGAACATGTCATCTTTTAAGATGCGATAGTGAGCCGGATGTTGTTTGCAAGACAATTTTGATATGAGATTCTTTTCTTGCGAATTGCATACAAAGTTGCTTTAAAAAATACAATGTTGCATCTTGCTTTGAATACATATAGCCCAGTCATATTAGGTAAAAAAAAGGGGTCAACCTCGGAATGAAAGATAATAAGCTGAATAATTATATATATTATTTATGTACTAACTATTAATTATTTATATTTAATTAAAGTAAGTAACTTGATTATTTATATATAATTATTCATATTTAACTATTTAAGTATAAAATATTATTAATTCTGGATTATATATTTTAGTTTTATTTTAAGTTAACACGACATTATATATCTTTTCTTTAAAACGCGTAAATTTCTCAATACTTATATACCTGGAAATACTTGTCCCTACCCTATGCCCTTTTCTATTCATTGCCGGGACAGATGTTCTATAGTATTCAAGGCCACTCTCTCCACTTTGTATGAGTCAAGATTATTCGTTAGTTTGAAATTGTACCGTTGCAAATCAAGTTACTTACTTTAATTAAATATAAATAATTAATAGTTAGTACATAAATAATAGGCATTGTTTAATAATTATAATTTCCAAGTAAATAATTGACTTTATAACGTACTGATAACCATAACTCACGCTTGACCTTGCATTAGGCCGTATATGACTGTACGATGTGCACTCTTCGCGCTCTACCTTCAAAACGGTTGGTCGTATGAAAAAAAAGTTTAAACAAAAGTTGTAGGGAATTTTATAGCCTACAACTTTTATAATAAATGCAAATCTCATTTAACCGATAGGAAGCCAGATATTCGCGAAAAACCGATTTTTGTGACCTTTGACCTTGAATATCTTGAGACGCGAACACGATAACGATTGTGACTTTTGAGACAACATTTAGAATGACAAAACAAAGGTTCATACCAATTTGCAGCTTATTATCTTTCATTCCGAGGTGAAAGCCCTAATATGACTGGGCCAATAATGAATGATGCAGTACGGTAAGTATTTACAGGTGGATCTTACGTCAGTCCTCCCCGCTAAGATTCGAATTACCTCTGGAATTCGTCATTTTTGGAATTAATTCATTACCAATTAAACTCAAAATTTTAATTTTATTTCTAATCATTTTCCTATAAATTGCTAAGAATGTTACTACTCCGAGAGTTATTATTATTGTCCAAAATATTAAATCTGATGTCAAATGATAGAATGTTTTATGTTCTAATAATTCTGTTTTTTCAAGATTCTTTGTAAAATTCAATTTAATATCTTCAAAATTAATTCGATTGGCTTTTATGGGGTATACATTTGTTTTTGGTATAATTACTCTTTGTATAAATTCTCTTTTGATGTTTGAAAATTTTTTTTGATTGATTTTTATTGTACAATTGTTAAAATTCAATAGATAATTTTCGTTTAATACGGTTTTTCTTTCATCGCATGTAGAGGAGAGTATACAATTTTTACAATTTTTTAAAATTATTAATCCATCATCAATTAATTCTATTGATTCATCTTTCATGGCTACATAGGTACAAGTATTTGAAATATTACAATAATAGTATTTTAGCATCTTTTTCAATTCTAATTCAGGGTCATATTTATATGTTTTATTTTCATATTTAACGAGTTCGCGTTTATCTTCCAGTAATTCGACATTTTCACTATTTGGGATAGGATAGAATAGGATTGTATTTGTGTTTATTGTATTATTAGGGATTTTTATTATAAAAATAATGTTATTATTATTGAAAGTTGCTAGCCCCAATCTTATCTGGGATAGTTTATGAAAGTCTATATCGTATTCAGTTATTTTTTCGGTTGTTAGCACATTGTCTACCATTAATCCTAATCTAGCTGAAGCAATATTATTTTGAACATGCGTTATGTGGTCCTGTAAAGTATTAAGTTGGGTGAGTAAGGCTATATGCGTTATATCTGCTCTAAGATATATTAGTTCCGAATCTATTTCTTCTGCCCAGATTGAAATTTTCTTTTGATCCTGGCTAATTATGTCTTGAAGGGTTTCTATAGATTTGTTAAAGTTTTCGTTTATTCTTATTTGCTGATTGAAAGTATTTGCGATTTTGACTTGATTTTCGTTTGTTTCTTTAAAATAGGTTTCTAGTTCTTCCTTATCGTCAGAGTCTAGGGTTCCGAATAAATATTTATATGCTTTTCCTACGAAATTGAATAATTCGCGTTTAGCTCTATGGGAAATTAATGTGGATATTTTATGTCTGATTATTGATATTTGTGCAAATAATTGTTGTTCGATTTCCTTGTTTATGATTGCTTCTCTTTTACTATTAACATCTATGATAGTTATATTTGGGTTAGTATTATCTGATTTATTCTTATATTTAGCGTAAAGGTAGGTTTCTAATGCGTGAGTATTATCGTTAAGAATAAGTTCTGCCAAAGTTTGGTTGTTACACTCGTTTTTGAGGATATTCTTCCTTTGTTTCTCATTTATACTGTTGAAAGTTCTTGTTTTCGAAATTCTCTTTCTACGAATTGCTTTTGTTGACTGCGTATTTCCGCTTTGATTTATTTTGCCAGATGCCAAATTTACGTTGAATTCGATCATGTCTAGAGTTTGCTCTAATTCTTCCAAATTCATAGTATGTAGGATTAAAGTATGGTCAATTGGGATTTTCACTTGTCTTAATGTAATTTCCGTGAATCCTGCTTCTTCTTTAATTTCCTCTATTGATAGGCTGGTTTCTGCTCGAGGTATCAGGCTCAGTGCGATTATCATCATTGTTACTCGCATTACGTTCTGCGTTTTGCGCCGTTTCTGTAAAGAAAGGTCGTTTAATGTTAGTAAGATCTACTCCTTCTAATGATGCTTTCTTGTATTTAGGATGAATTTTATCTCTATTGGCTTTGAAATCTTTAATAAATCCAGTTTTTCTAGTCTCTTCATAATCTTCTCGATTCCTATTCCTTTTATCAACTGTTTTTTCTTTTGTCTGCTTCATTAAGTTGAAGATTTTCTCCTTTTTGATTTGCCGTGTATTATATCTAATTGGCCTTTCTAGAGTTGTTGAATGTACTTGTCTGTTATAGAATTCTACTGCTTCATAGGTTTTCTCGATGATAGTTTTCTGTGTAATATCATGCATTGTCCTTAATTTTTCCCGAATTGTGCTATGCAATCTTTCAATATCTGCATTTCCAGTATGAGAATTAGGCGTAGTATAATGTACTTCAATATCCTTTTCGAGTATTGTTTGTTTGATGAGGAATCTACTAAATTGATTGTCTGCTATAATTTTCTTCGGTTTTCCATGATTTGCGAAAAAATTGCCAGTGCTTCTTTCAGGCTGAAATCGTCAGTTGCTGTAAGGTTTAGTACTGAAGCGTATTTAGAAAACTTGTCAATGCTCGTAAATATTTTGTTGCCTTTTATTGATAATATATCAATATGTATGATTTCTCCTATATCCGATGGTGTTTCAGTGTCTTTAAATTTGGCTTTTATAGGATTTCTGTCATATTTTGCCCTTGTGCATGTTTCGCATGTATTGATGTATTATAGTTTTCGTTTATACCAGAATGTCCTGTTTCCTTTATATGATAATATTTTATGTTTTTGACTGTTTCTTCCACATCTTTCATGTCTTTAGCCATGTATGAGCATCTAATGAATTGTATATTTCTTGTGTCAAAATGTTTGATAATGAGTTGTTGTATTTTATTATAAAGATTATCATTTAGTTCTGTATAAATACCTATTTTTTGGGTCTGATAAATTTCTTTAGTTTTCCTAAGAGGTTTGATTCATCTCCATTGATTTCATTTTCGTTGATTATCAGTCTTCGTCTTGGGAAAATAGCGTTTGTAATATTTGTTTTATTCGTTAAAATTATTTGTTTTAGGGAGTTTATGATAGTTTCATGAATTTCAAAGTGATCGTTGAGATTTTCGGCTTGTGTATGAATGGTTGGTACTAAGCTGTCTTGATCTTTGTCATCCAAAGGATTCATTTCTTCATTTCTGAAGTCTGCTGAAGTCTGCTGGAACATTATCTTTTCCTTTGATGTACTTCACTTTGATGTTATATTCTCCTAATTCCATTAGCCATCTTTGTAATCGGGGACTGATATCTTTTCCTTTATGTTTGACTTGAAGCCATTTTAATGGTTGATGATCGGTTTTTAAAGTAAATTCTTTTCCGTAAAGGTATCTTCGAAATTTTTTGACTCCCCAGACAATTGCTAGGAGTTCTTTTTCCACTGTAGCATAATTTCTCTCATGTTCGTTGAGGGTTCTGCTTGCATACCAAACTGGATGTCCTTTTTGTGTAAGCACTGCTCCTATAGCGTAGTCTGATGCATCTGTTGTTACTTCGAATTCCTTATCCATTTCCGCATATTTTAGCACAGGTGGGTTAATTAGGCATTTCTTCAATATTTCGAATGCGTTTCTGTATTCAGGGTCTTCAATATTGATTTTATTTCCTTTTTTCAGGCATTTAGTAAGAGGTAACGCTAATTTTCCATAGTCGTTAATAAATTTCCTGTAATTCCAAGGAATGATTTAATTTCTTTCGGTGTTTTTGGGATTTCTACTTCGAGGATTTTCTTGATTAATTTAGGATTTGGTTTGATGCCTTTGTCCGTTAATATATGTCCTAGAAATTCTGATTCCCTTTTCATAAAGTTACATTTATCTGTCTGTAATTTCAATCCGTTTTCTTTGAGTCTATTTAAAACTTTCGTCAGATTTTGGATATGTTCATCAAGAGAGGTTGAAAAAATCAGTATATCGTCCAAGTACACTATACAAATTTTATTTATTAGCCCGTCTAATACCTCGTTCATCATCCTTTGAAATGATGCCGGAGCATTTTTTTAACCGAAAGGCATTTGATTAAATTCGTAGTGTCCATATGGAGTTGAAAATGCTGTTTTTGGACGATCATTTTCGTCAACAGGAATTTGATGGAATCCTTTTGCTAAATCCAGTGTTGTAAAGTATTGAGCTTCGCCTAATTTGCTCAATATGCTTTCAATATAAGGGATTGGGAATTCATCTTCGACGGTATGTTCATTTAGTTTGCTATAATCGATAACTAATCTCCATTTTTGTTGACCAGAATTATCTATTTTTTTTGGGACGATCCAAAGAGGAGAATTATATGGGGACTTAGATTTTCTAATTATGCCATCCTTTAGCATTTGTCTTATTTGAGATTCTACTTCTTTTTCATGGATATCGGGGTATTGATATATTTTCGAAAAAATTGGTTTTTCGTCCTTCGTATATATTTTATGGGTAATTTTATTTGTAGGCTTTAGAATATCGCCTTCCCTGTAAAATAATTCCTGAAATTTTGTGAGGATTTTATTTAATTTGCTTTTTTCTTCAGCATTTAAATGGTCAGTTTTAATGTTTTCTCCGTTGTTTTCAAGTTGAGATATTTCATTTGATAGAATGGTTGGGAATATAAAAGGAATTTTGTTATTATCCACTAAAATGAATTTTTCACGCATGTTTATTAAGACTCCTAATGGTTCTAATATATTATTACCAAGGATTGCTTCATAATCCCTATCTTTAATTTCTGTTTGCTTCCAAGTCATATATTTTCGGAATTTTGGGCTTCTGAATTCTTCTGGTAGAGGAGTTATTATTTCGTGGGATAGTTTAAGATTTCCTGAAAGGGTGTTAATATTTAGTTTATTCTGCATTTGTCGTCTTTTAAAATTTTGTATTTTAGATGAGTCAATAACTGATAAGGTGCTTCCAGTATCAATTAATGTTCTCACAACTTCTGTTCCTATAGTAATATCTATTATGGGTAAATTTCTTGAGGCGGGTCTACGCAAAAACCCTGGTTTTGTGCCTGGCTTGTATCCGGTTCGATATTTCTATCCTGTGTGTAGTTGATTTCCATTGGTTCCGGTCTTTGTGAATTTCGGCTGACATTGTCCTGTCTATTCCTTTGGTTGTTCCTGAAATTGTTTAATCTGTTATTAGCCATATTCCTGTTTTGTCCATTCGAGATTCCTGAGTATTGCTCGTTGTCTCTCCTATGTGGTACGAAATTAGAACGCTGAAAATTATTATAAAAAGGATTTCTATTTTGAAGGGGATTTGAATCATTTGGTCTGCTTTGGCGATAGGTTTGAGATTTTTCGTTCGACTTATCGGAAGATATATTGTCGTATTTGGGGTTATTTATCATATTTTGTTTGATTAAATATAGATATGACTCTGTAATATTATTTGATTCAGTATTCAATAAAGCTACGGACATAATTTTTGGTACTTTTTGTTTGAAAATATCATTAATAAAATCAGGTATACTGTCTTCATTATATATGGCACATAATATTATTTTACATAAAATATCTGATTGAATTCTTAATAAATAATTGTAAATTTCACTGACAGGTTTCTTCGATGATGCTCTTGTTGCTTTTTCAGTGAGTCTTTCATATGACTCCTGTGATGTAAATGCTTTCAGTAACAATTTTCGAACTAGGGGCCATGTCCTTTGGTTTTGTGGAATGTTCGATATGACGTCTCCAGCGTATCCAAGGATTTTGGGGAAAATATAGAAATTTTCGACGAATTCTGTATCTTCTGGGTTCCCTATGCCTCTATACACTAAGTCGATTTGTCTAATAAAAGTACTCACATCTTCCTTTCCTGTAAAGGGCTTTACCGCTGCCCTGACTCTTGCTGTCGTATCTGCTACTGCATGCATATTTGCTGCTCCGTTGGCTTGATTCGCTTGATTTGCTGCTTCGATATTTAGATTTTGAATTTGTTGCCTGATTGCTTCCATTTTTCACTTTTTGTATTGTTTCACTTTTAGTTTTTAATTACGCTGCCGATTTTTTTTATTCTGAGTTATTACAGGCTTCTCAGTTTGTTATTTTTAACTGGTTATAAGCTAGCTTTTGGATTTCTTACGGGAGTCTCCCCGTAGTCTTTTCAAGATTCCTTGTTTAAAGGCTTATCGGAATCTCCAAAAGATTCACTTCACTCGTTTTGTTGAGAACTTTTGTTAATTACGTGCGTTTTAATTATCACTGCACTATTAACTGTTCACTTTACGAGTATTTTCACTTTATTTTGCTTGCCAAGTCCGTGCGGCTCACAAAATGCACTATTCCGGCCTATTGCACTTCTAAAGGCAGCTATTTTTATCGCGGATTTTACTTTTCGCGACACTACTTTCGAGCGTATTTTAGAAACTATTCCGAGTAAGTTAGTTTCACGATACGAACGCCGACTGCCCCAGTTATGTTTGAGCCTAAGCGGTTGTTCAAAAAAAATAAAACGCGAGTAATTTTATTCTTTAAGAACTTTATTGTTGAAATCTCAGCTTAGAACTGACTTACAATTTCGTTTCAACTTCAAACGTAATCTCGGTTTACAAAGAAAATTCTTTAGCGAACGTGTCATCTTTTAAGATGCGATAGTGATCCGGATGTTGTTTGCAAGACAATTTTGATATGAGATTCTTTTCTTGCGAATTGCATACAAAGTTGCAGTTTAAAAAATACAATGTTGCATCTTGCTTTGAATACATAATGAATGATGCAATACGGTAAGTATTTACAGGTGGATCTTACGTCACTTATATATATATATATATATATATATATATATATATATATATATATATATATATATATATATATATATATATATATATATATATATATTTATATTTATATATGTACACATAAAAACTATATATGTATATATATATATATATATATATATATATATATATATATATATACGTATATATATATATATATATATATATATTTATATATATATATATATATATATATATATATATATATATTCGACTACTTCGAGTCATCTTCAGTGTGGAGATTCGAGTCGGAACGCGTCTACACACACAACAAAGCAAGGCCCCGCGGCTTTTAACTCTACGGGCCCATTAATGTACATTTTGGCAAACTCCAAGCGCTTCCTTCGATTGGCTTCACAAATGAAATATTTTCGCCTAGCTGTATGACCATGGTATCCAGCCGATCGCAAGACATTTCTTACGGTACTCGCCAACTCATCAACGCCTGCAGTTTTCAGAAGCTCAGAAGAAATTTGTGGTGCACTTATTTTCGGGCTATCCCTGACTTTTCGAACGTTTTCACGCCAGTTGTGATCATTTAGAATATAATATATATTGAGCGTGATATTGACCATATTATCTCGAATCCCGTTACGGTCATGAAATTAGATACCTTAACAATAAATCTCATCGTCACGGTTCAAATTTGGACTGTTGTGTGATGGATTCTTATGATATATGAATGTATATATCGACACTTTTCTTGGCATCATCATCATCACCCTCTTGGCATGACAGCCCAAGCCGGATTTTGACCTCTAAAATGAATTTCCTCCAATAACAATGGTTTTGCGAACTCGTTCGCCAGTTAATCACTCCCAAGAAGGATCTACTGCCAACTCATTTCAAGTCCTCTCGTCTTGTACCCTGTCTTCCTTTCTTTTTTTTTGTGGTAGGGAGGTGAATGCTATTTATGCACAGAGTGTGGGACTCCCATGCGCGACTAGACTACCCACTAAACACCTCCCCTGTCAATCTGAGAACCCAGCCTGGAACCGTTTGACACATTACTTCGGGCCAGGTCTCGTTTTGTTACGCCGTGGAGCGCCTTTGAGCTGGGGAATCCCTTTCCTAGCGGGAGGGGAGAGGGGAAGAGGAATTGCCAGTAGAGCGATCCCCCAGCCCCAGCGCCCCCGGCTGCTGTGAGTCCCTTTTATATTTCAGGACTGCCCGAGCATAATTTATTTATTTATTTATTTAATCTATAAAACAGATATAATCCAATTACATTATAGACAAACAAAAAATATAACAAAGTTTATACATACAATCAATATATCTAAAAAGGATAATAAAAAATTAAATGAAAAAGGAAACTACGTACAAAATACAATAAATTAATTAGAAATAGAAAAATTATTTTTCGAAGTTAAACAGAAGAACCGATTCCTTAAGTTTTTTTTTGAATTTAGCAAAAGACAGCGGTATTACACCAAGACCAAGCGCGTTATGATTACGTGGAAGTCGTACCGCAGGCGAAAAAAATAAAATATCAGTGCGAGCAAAGGGAACATTGAAGACTACCGAGGATCTAGTTGGACGTCCGGTATTGAAGGAGGAAATTTCAATGCCAAGGCCTATAGGAAGCAAATTGTGATAAAGCTTGAAAAGAAGGCATTCATCGAGAAAAACTCTGCGAGAGACTAATGAAGGAATGCGCAGAAAAGACAGGCGATCACTATAAGCGCAATACGGGATACGGAATTTAACAAAAAGGAACCGAGTAAACCTACGTTGCACAGCTTCAATAGCATCTCTTAGGTAACGTTGATGCGGACTCCATATTTGCGAACAATACTCTAATATGCTTCGAACAAGAGAAAAGAATAAACAAACATACGATGAAATATCTTTAAAATCTTTTGTGGATCTGAGGATGAAGCCTGACATACGAGATGCTTTAGATACTAGATGAGTTATATGCTGTCCAAAATGAAGCTTGGTATCGAAAAATACTCCCAAGTCCTTGTGGGACACCACAGCTCTCAAAGAAACATTAGCAATCGCATAGTTATAATCAAAAGAAGACTTTTTAAGGGAGTAAGTCATCTTGAAACATTTGTTTACATTTAACTTCAGCCGATTAGTTGCACTCCAGCCGGCTAGTATATCCAGGTCTTTCTGCAGAATAATACAATCATTGACAGATTCGATCACCCTGAATATTTTCAAATCATCTGCATACATGAGTGCACGGGAGTTGAGTAGGGAAGGAATATCATTGATAAATACGAGAAACAACAGAGGACCAAGAATGGAGCCTTGTGGGACTCCAGAACAGGGATAAAATGGAGAGGATTTATGGGCATTAATGGTAACCACACAACTCCGATCAGCAACATAAGAACAGAACCAATGTACAATAGAACTGCCTAAGCCGGAATTACTCAATTTTTGGATAAGAATCAGGTGATCAACTGAATCAAAGGCCTTAGAGAAGTCTGTGTAGATAACGTCTACTTGGTTCACCTTATCAAACTCAGCAGCAATCTTATTTGTTAAAGATAAAAGGTTGGTAAGAGTTGATCTACCTTTGATGAACCCATGCTGTTCATTGGCAAAAAACGGAAGCAACAAAGGATAAACTTGTTTGTATACAATTCTTTCGAGAACTTTGCTAAAACAGGGAAGAAGTGAAATGGGGCGGTAATTGGACACGCTTGCTTTATCTCCAGATTTGAAAATGGGAAAGACATTAGCTCTTTTCCAGCGTGCAGGAAAACAACCATCTGCGAGACTTTGGTTAAATAAGATGGATAAAGGAACACACAGCGAAGACGACAAAGATTTAGCAAATATATTGGGAATTCCATCTGAGCCACAACCAATACTGCCATCCAGACCATGTAATAGGCATTCAACTTCAACAGGGTTCACATATGCAAATGGCAAATTCATGGTTGGACCATCGATGAATGAAGATGCTGCACCACTTGTCTTACTATAAAAAGAAGAAAAATGTAGCGCAAAGAGTTCACAAATTTCCCCATTGTCAGAAGACGTGATACCATCAGAATTCATTGAGTAGGGCATATCGCAGGACTTTTTAAACGAATTTATATAGGCCCAGAAAGGCTTTTTAGCACTCGACCTTATGGAGCCCTCCACGTGATCAATATAATGGCTTTTAGCACTTTTAATTAAACTTTTGGCTTCAGTTCTTAGACCTTTATAACAACGTAGGTGCACATCAGAGCCCGTCAAGTGATATTTCCTGCGGGCAGCGTCCTTGGCATTTAGGACTGAAGCGATGTTGTTATTAAACCAAGGTGCATCTTTTAACCTTCTACGTGCATAGAGCGGTGTATAACTGGTTATCACGGATTCAAGAAAAGTATAAAACTTTTGAAGCGCTGCATCCACACTTAAGTTTCGAAAAAAAGAAAACCAATTAACAGAATTTAATTCTAACTCCATATCAAAATATTTGGCTTTTAGAAAATTAAAGCTAGAAGGGATAACTTTTTTTTGGACAAGATCACGAGCCAGAACAATCAGCAAATGAAGCGGAGGATGATGAGGATCAGGTTTTACGTAGGGGGTAAGGGCAGCCTGCAGGGAGACACAAGATTTCGGTATATTAGACAGAACTAAATCCAGAGCTTTACTGTTAACGTTGGGGATATCATTTAATTGTGAAAGTGAACAAAAAGAAAGGAAGGAGGAAAGGGTAATAGAGTAATTGTCAAAAGATAGAATTTCGGAAAATGTGCTATTCCAAACAACATGGGGTAAGTTGAAATCCCCACAAATTAAAAGCAATGAAGAGGGAAAGCTGCTAAAAATGTATGAAGAAATTTCTGAAAAGAATGTTTCATAAACAAGAACGGAACTTCCACAGGGAATATATACAGACAAAATCAGTAAGGTTGTAACTGAAGACAAGGTAACAGACACAGCAATACATTCTACTGGAGGTGACGCCTTGAAATTGCATACGGAAGCTATTAAAGTCTCTTTACGAATTCCTATCAACACACCGCCTCCGTCAGACTTGCCAGAGTTTAAACGGTTACGATCTTTACGAAACACTAAATGAGAAGGAAGAACTTCAACATCCAATATATCCTCGGTCAGCCATGATTCCGATAAACACACGATGTCATCAAGAGAAACAATAGAAGAAAGTCGGAATTCATTGGTCTTGGTTCTTAGACCGCGAACATTTTGATAATATAAATTAAGAGAATTACTCATATTCTGTCTCTCCGACGAACACCCGACCGAAAATTTTTCCGCGGTTGACTTACAAACTCCTTAACAAAAACACCATGAGGCCAGAAATTAGATCTAAGCGGGGCTTTAATATCCGAACTGGTGGTGATGCGAAATGAAGCAATCGTTTGCGAGTCGAGATTTTCTGGAGTAAGCTTCTTGACTATCAGCAAAGCAGGTTCATATCCTAATTTTGCCACGATGTAACTCCTGATCAATTCTGGCTTTGTATGATAGTTCAAACGCGAGATAAAAATAATGTGCCACATGGTCCCATTTGTCAACCGATTCGAGCATAACCGCAACTATATTATCCGGGATGAGGTCCCCCATTTCCCTGTAAAGTTCTCTTCGCAGCCTGACCCTTTCTTCCCTTTGGACATTTACCTTGTGATCTACATTTTCATGTTCTTTTGAGTAGCCGGGTTTCTTTCTTTCTTTTGACATGTCTCGTCCTTGCTATTTGCGTAGTTTTACGCATGCAGATATAGGTGGTCCATGAAATAAAGCATACAACACACCGTTGAAACGTAATCTTCACTCACCTCTTTTTTTCATTGAGTTGCCAATTTACCGTAGCGCCTTTCGTTTAAATATGTCCTTTGTGTTTTTGATTTAGCTCGTTAGAGCCCTTATTTCACTTCCATATAACAACAGAGACTAGTGCTTTGTATAAAAAGCTTATTTTATCTGTGCACAACTTTGGGTCTTTCAATTGGAAATACGGAGTGATATGCCTTGTTTGCGACGCTCCTGTGGAGTACAATCTTTTCCTTTTCGTTGCACTTTCTATTTATGTTGGCTCCAAGGAACACAAAGTTACCCACACTTTCAAGGTATAGTACGGTCAAACTCTGTCGGACTGAAGAGTTTATCTTCATTTGGGTCAGGAATTTAGTTTTTGTTTCATTTACTCATAGGCCAATTTGGTTCGCTTCAGATTCTAGGCACAGAATTGCTCCGTTGGCATCTGAGATTGATTGTTTTACAAGATTGGGCTTATAAAAATATAATACTATTTGTGCGAACTTGAGCATTAATGTACCCGAAGTTTTAGCTGATTTCTTCCTGATAATATGTATCAACGCAATATTAAAGGGCACTGGGGCAAACCCCATCTCCTTCTTTTAAGCCTTATTCCATTAAAAAACTGTCCATTGGTTCACCATATATCTTGATCTAGGACTTTGTGTTTAGCAAACTGACCTTGACCATGTAAGTCAAGCATTGCTTTGTACAGAACATTTTATCAACACTCTCATACGCTTGCTTGAAGTTCAAAAAACAGTTGATGTGCGTTACTGTTAAATTCCCAACACTTTTCGGGAACTGAGTATATTTGGTCTGTCGTGAGTATATTTGGTCTATCGTAGACAATCCACTTCGATAGCCACTCTTATTCTCTCCTTTAATACTTTCATAGTACGGTTTTAATTTTCTTTCTTTGATCTATCATGCTTTTTTGCCAGTCTTCTGATAACTACTCCTTTAACTATATTCTGGATATTTTCCAGCGCTGAGATGTATGTGAAAGAAACTGGGCTACCGTTAATTTTGTATATCAAATACCTTGGGGTAGCTGGTCTTCCTTGTTTACAGCTCTTGGAGATGTGGCATCATAATGTAGCCCTTGTAAGATAGTGGTCCGAATCACAGACGATACCGCGGAACAAGTGCGGGTTGAGAACGTTGATGAACGCTCTTCTGAATGTCACAGTCACAGTGCACCTGATCTGATCAATGATCTAACACTCGAGGTTCCAAAAGAATATTCCTTTATTCATCCCGAAAGCGATGATGTTTGTACAGGGTTTTCCAATTAGAGGTGTTAGTTTGATATTAAAGAAATATGCCATTTTTCAATATAAATGATCTGATGTTTATTTTATTAAAAAAAGGAAGGTATGCCATTAATAGTGAAAAATAACATCAGGCAAATGACCACCACGACCATGCTCACAAGACCATATCCTTTTCATGAAATTTTCCATAACCAAATCGCAAAGGGGCTGCCCTATGCCCTCGATAGCCTCACGAATTCCATCTTTGAGGTCTTTAATCGACGCTGGGCTATTGGCGTAGACCTTTTCTTTCACGTGGTTCCAAAGATAGAACTCGCAAGGTGTTAAATCAGAAGATCTTGGTGGCCAATTGTGATCACCTCTTCGAGAGATAACACGGTCCAGAAACTTTTCCCGAAAAAAAATCAATGGTTTCGTTACTTGTGTGGCACGTAGCGCCATCTTGTTGAAAGTAAACGTTGTCTAGATCAATACCATCCAATTACTGGCCATAAAAATCATTAATCATCTCTCGATAGCGCAATCTATTCACCGTAACTGTCACTCCAGCCTCATTTGCGAAAAAGTAACGTCCATTGACTCCGCCGGACCTTAAACCGCACCACACAGTCACACATTGAGGATAGGGAGGCTTTTCAACAATAACTCTTGGATTTTCCGAGTCCCAGATGTGACAATTTTGCTTGTTGACGAAGCCACCAAGGTGGGAATGGGCCTCATCACTCAAAATGATTTTTCGATTTAATTCCCGATCATTTTCAAGCATTTCAAGGACCCAATTAGCAAAGACACGACGTTGTTGGTGATCGATCAGCTTGAGTTTGTGTGTTAACTAGACTTTATAAGTCTAAAAACCCAAATCTTTACGCAAAATACAGTGTAATGACGTTTGTGGAATGCCTAATTACAAAGAACGACGAGGAATGGACAAATCTGAGTTTTCTTCAACACTTTCGGCTATAGCAGCAATATTCTCAGCTGTTCTTGAGTAACGTGCACGGGTTTTATTCTTTACATCACTAAATTGTTCCAATAGCTCGAATTTTTTCACGAATTTCTGTATTGCGGTCCGACAAGGTGCTTCACGACGACCCAAAAATGTTCGAGTTTTACGAACCGTCTCTGCCAAATGTTCACCATTTTCATAGTGAATTTTAATAATTTCAATGTGTTGTTGAAGCGTGTGTAGTTTTTACTTGTCAAATATTGAAAAGTGATAGCTTCAAAAGTGAAATCTACCGAAATATGGGGCTATTCAAAATTACACCTCTTATTGGAAAACACTTTACAATTTAATTGGGTTCCATGACAATTCAATTTATTTAGCCTTTGGTCTGCAAATGACACTTCCTCTCCCACATACCTGCCGGCTAGTCAGTTAAGGCACCCTTCTATTCGCCACCTGAGAAAACATCCGCTAAGGGAGGAAAAGCTCTACATAGTATCATTTCATTATGAAGCGATTTCATGATCAGCAAAAACTGAGCAACAATTTACATGACGCACAATCAATAAAAATAACAAGCGATACTTGCAAATCATCCTGGAATTGCCCTTACAACAATTATTACAAAAATAGATTTACTTTTCTGCATGCAAGCAAAATGATCGTTTTACAGAAATAGATTGTGCATTTGAAAACGAATCTCAAGTAACAGTGAGAGAGGTTTTCTCCCGTTAAAATGAAATTTAAGACAAATTGAAAACATTGTAACTATGTTTTTTTTGTATGCAATATGTGGTTGAAAGGTGTAAAGATTAATAACGAAGTATTTTATTTTAATTCAAATATTTTTTTGACTCCGTTCTAATAATCCGAAAAGACAACTACATTCATGAGGGCACAAAGCTCTGTGATATTATTGTATACTACTGTTTTGGGACATAAATACTAACTCAAGCATCCACAAACATTTGTATAAATATGTGCTAAACTTTTTTATTGATCATTCGACCCTTTTTACATCAATTTGTAGCCTTTCCCATATGACAGATAGTTATTGTGTTCACCACCAGGCATTCGAGTTAAGAGAACAGAGACACTCGCGAAGCATCGAAGCGTCACAACTGCGAAACAAAGATTTTCCTGTGTATATTATTATTGTGTGTTTTTATGTAGTGCAAGTAAACGTTTATTACAAAAACGATTGCCTCTGCATAACATTGGTAACACCGACGTGATGTCTGCTAAAGGAAAACCTGCACGTGATACAACTAAAAAGCCAGAGGCAGAAAATACAAAAGCCACTAAAGCTTTCAGGCCCCATCGATGTCAGAAAACGCTTAGAAGCCCTGCGGGTTGAGACGGCTTGCAGTCGCTCCGCAACAAACCGTCTTTTTGTCACTGCCAAACTAACACAAATTAAGTTTCTAATCGACACCAGTGCAGACGTGTCAGGCATATCTCAACTTTCAACGCTCAAAAATAACACAAAAACAGAATTTAAGTTTTACGCGGCCAATAAATCTCCGATCGACACTTATGGTGAAAAGTTGCTTGCATTAAATCTCAATTTGCGTCGACAATTTACGTGGCCATTTATATAGCAGACGTTGCATAGCCAATTATAGGTGCTGATTTTCAAAAAGAACACGGCCTCTCTGCAGATATTACGAACAGACCTCTTGTAGATTCGAAAAAAAACTTACAACAGCAGGAACCGTATCAACTCTACCCACAAGATCATTACCAGAAGTAACGAATCGTGCTCTAGCGAACACTACACAGCACTCTGTACGACACCCTATATCACTACTGGCCCCCCGGTAGCAGAACACCCGAGACGACAACCACCAGACAAGCTGAAAACAGCTAAAAAAGAGTTTCAGTATATGATGGATAAGAACTACTGCCACCCATCCAATAGCCCATAGGCTAGCCCTTTGCATCTTGTGCCCAAGAAGGGAAATTTCTGGCGCCCATGCGGAGATTATCGTAAACTAAACGCGATAACCATACGCGATCGCTATCCCATGCGACATATTCAGGACATTACATCCGATCTCATAGGCAAATGTATATTTTCTATAATAGACTTGCCTCGAGCATACTATCAGATCCCAGTTGCAGATGAGGATGTCCCAAAGACGGCAGTGACAACACCGTTTGGCCTATTTGAATTTACGATAATGACCTTTGGCCTCCGGAATGCCGTCCGTTCCTTTCAACGGTTTGTTGACAAAGTGTTGCGCGGATTGGATTTTTGTGTCTGTTATCTAGATGACATTCTTGTATCATCTAACTCAGTCAAAAAAATATGGACCATCTTCGTATCGTATTTGAACGATTAATTACGGAGTGATAATAAACGTTGCAAAATGTGTCTTTGGCGTCGAAGAAATTGAGTACCTGGGACTCAAAATAAATAAACATGGCATTTCGCCACCTGATTCGCGAGTTCAAGCCATACGTGATTTTCAATTACCAACAACAGTCAAACAACTACGCGGTTTCCTGAGCATATTTAATTTTTACAGAAGATTCATCCGTAATGCTGCCAGCCTGCAAGCACCGCTCCACCAATTTCTCCATGATGTAAAAAAAGGCGACAAATGCGTTATTCAATGGTCACCCCAAACCATAAAAGCCTTTAACGATTGTAAGGAAAGCCTTGCAAATGAGACATTGCTAGTACATCTTTTTCCATCGATGTCATTACAACTTGTGACCGACACATCTGATGTTGCAATCGGATCAGTATTAAAGCAAAAAGTAAATGGCAGTTGGCTACCATTAGCTTCTTCTTCTTCTCTTGTAGCACTACAGCCCCCCTCGGGCCTTCGCCTAGAGATAGTTAGAGTAACTCATTTGCATGACCGTATTGATTTTTTCGGAAGTTGGTTTGGTCAGTACCATGCTCCTGTGTGCTTGCTCAGCTATGATATGATCTCTCCATTAGCTTACTTTCAACGAAAACTGAATCACGCTGAATCAAAGTACAGCGTTTGAATGGTACATTATCGTGGTGTAAGAACCAAGAATTGTCTTTCCACAGTGCCGGCCTTTTGGGGCGGATAGCGTTACGCAAACGACGCATAACGTTCAAATAATATTCCTTGTTGAGTATTTGGCCCGGTGGAAGGAATTCATAATGCACAACACCACGATAATCGAAGAAGAGAAGAGGTTGATGGTCGTCCAGGACGCTCTTCGCCTTCCACGCGTTTACGGCTGGCTTGGAACTCACTATACGACTTGTAAACATTTTTTTTAGACATAATTTCATCACTAAAGGCTTTCTGTACCATCCTCAATGTATACGGAGCAGTAAATTGATTCCGCAAACAAAATTTAATGCAAAAATAACAAATTTCGACATCGCAAAAGACGAAAAACTCACTTCTAGCAGCTCACAAAACGAAACGTATCTCAAACACTAATTAATATTTTGACATGTAAATTTGACATAGATTTCAGTCACAGCACTACCAACAAAAAAAAATAAATAATTCTCCAGCTCCTTTTACCCGCGCAGTTTGAATTCAAATGTCACCTTATTGTTTGGACACAGTGCGTTCAGTCAAAAAAACAGAATAATCTTCGCGGCGATAAATTAGGCACTTAAGTTTTATATGGGAATTTTGTAACCGAGTTGTCCACGTTAATGAAGAGGAAAATATTGTAGCAGATATGCTACCAAGAATCGAAGCGATCAACCTGCCATCTTAATTCACCACCCACGAGCTGACGTAACGACACTGCACTTCAATTATTTCTCTCTGGAAACAATTCATCATTTAAGCTGCATCCACTACCTATAGAGGAATATGGAAGTTTATATTGTGATACGTCGATGAACAATATTCGGCCATACGTACCATCAACTCTACGTAATCGAGTTATGAACACCTTCCACAGATGCTCGCACTCTGGAGCCCGCACGATGATTCGAGCTGTACAAAGAAAGTTTGTTTGGCTTGACATAAAGAAAGATATTCGAGCCTACACACGCACTTGTATACCTTGTCAAAGATTAAAGATTGGAAGGCATACAAGAAGCGATATCCTGCAGTTTTCGATACCGGACAAACGATTCCAGCAAGTGCACCTTGATATCATCGGGCCACTGATAACAACCAACGATTATCGCTACTGCATAACGATGGTTGACCGATTTATACGCTGGCCAGAAGCAGTTCCTGTTGGCAACCAAACAGCTAAAACTGTCACATGTGCATGTGGGTGTCGAGATTTGGAGCGCCGCACATAATCACTACTAACCAAGGAACTCAATTTGAGTCCGCGCTTTTCTCTTCTCTTTCCAAACTTTTGGGATGTAAACGTACGCAAACATCGCCGTATCACCCACCATCCAATGGATTGGTAGAGCGACGGCATTGTACATTGAAAGCCGCCATCATGTGCCATGAGCAGAATTCTAACTGGCTTCGCATCCTGCCAACCGTTCTCCTAGGACTCCGAAACTCATACAAGGAAGATTTAGGCGCAAGCTGCGCAAAGCTCGTTTACGGAACAATTTTAACATTTCCTGGAGAATTCATTGTGAGCGATGCCAATCTGTTCGATCCGCATGCATTTAGATCCAGGTTAAATCAGCAGATGCGTGAATTGCGGCCTGTTTTATTAACCATTGCAATGATCGAACGACCTTCGTACATTATCAATTAAATACATGTACACACGTCTTCTTAAGAGTTGACACCGTAAGGAAATCGCTATGTCAACTGTATTTAGGACCACACAAAGTGATCAAACGAATTTCAGATGTACTGATTGACATCGAAGGTAAATAAATCAACGTCTCCACCGCACGACTGAAGCCAGCCTTCATTACCGTCACCACTACTCAGCAAACCGAAGCTCCGTCAGATTTCGTAACGAAGCGAATAGTTTCTATACCTGAAAAAAGAAAAACAATTACATTGGAACCGATCATAGCACGACCTCATACGGCTGTCAGAGCATATCCGCCTGCAAAGCGCCATCGTGACAGTGGGAATGTCATCCAAGAGGAAGCAGTGTAGCGTTTCCCATATGACAAATAGTTATTGTGTTCACCACCAGGCATTCGAGTTAAGATAGCAGTTAAGAGAAAAGAGACGCACGCGAGGCATCGAAATGTCACAACTGCGAGACAAAGATTTTCCTGTGTATATTATTATTGTGTGTTTTTATGTAGTGCAAGTAAACGTTATAATAATAAAAAACTTTTAGAAAAAAAAAGAAAACCGACCTCAAAATGCCCTAAAAAAGATGAAATAAATTTTCTGGAAGCGGTGCCATATCATATTTTCCTCATTCTTTTATGATGGTGCAGATGTTGGAAGTATTTATTTTGAAATGGGGAAATTGATTTGGCACCGCTTCCATAAAATTTATTTCATCCTTTTTAGGGCATTTCGAAGTCTTTTTTTTTTTCACCCTTTTTAGTGGCAAATTTTTTCATTTCAAACCTTACAAAACTCAGTTTCTTGAATACATTTTATCATGTACTCGTATATTAAAATATGATTTTTAACTGCAATGCAAAAACCACTACGGCTAAAATCTGCAGCGTTCATTGGAATCGAACTTAATTCTGGTACATTTAATACATGATCTCATCAACGTCTACCTTGATTTTAGACTTCATAAAAATCCAATATGGATTGTAGCTTCGAAAAATTTTCAAATTTCGAACTTTGCCCAGACGCCATTTTTATATTCTGAATTGACTCTGAAGTGCTTTTTTATCGTTCAACTTTTTTCGACCTTTAAGCGGTCGCCATTTTGTTTCAAATTGTTCCACTTTGGATTTTTTATTGTGAGCTTTATCACGCAATTGAATAAATTCTTGTACCAATTTTGGTACAATCCGGGCTATACTATGGTCAGAGCAGAAATTTTTCTGAAAATTTGGCGAAAATCGAAGTAAAGTGGCGACCTTCAGCCACACATTTTTAGGTAAATTTCTCGAGAGAAATTTATTAGGTAAATTTCTCGAGAGAAATTTACCTATTGCGGAGAGCATCATATATATATATATATATATATTTATATATATATATATATTTATATATATATATATATATATATATATATATATATATATATATATATATATATATATATATATATATATATATATATATATATATATGGGATATAACGAAATTTGTGACCACGCTAGAGGTTGCAATTTTGCTTCGATTCTCACCAAATTATGAGAAAAGGTGTATTGGGTAATTATCTCGGTTAATTTCGTAAACCAGCTATATCGGCCGGCCAAAAACAAAATGGCGGCCATTTTAGACGAAAAATCGTGATTTCTGTTCTGACCAAAGTATAGCTCCGATTTGGATGAAAGTCGGTACGGCAGAAACAAAATGGCGGCCGCTCAAAGGTCGAAAAACGTGCAAAATTTTGTTGTTGTAATAGTGGTCAAAGCTTTCAACAGATTTTCATGAAATTCGGCAGTTGAATAGAAATTATAAGTATCTAGAGAATTGCGTAAAAAAACTGGAGGTGAAGTGGCAAAAAACAAAATGGCGGCCAATTGAAAGTCAAAATTTCAAAGGCTTTTAAAAGTCGCAATTTTCATTCGACATATATGAAACTTGGTTTCAAGATAAACATTACTTACACCTACAGCCTTTGATGTTTTGGTGATCATGCACGATCAAATTTCTAAATGGCGGCCGTTTAAATATGCGTTTTTTTCATGTTTTTGTGGCCCTCTAGCGGTCACATTTTCCAATGGATTTCGATGAAACTTGAGATTATGAATCTCTGTATTATGTTCTTGTATTTTACAGGAAATTATAAAAATCGAATGAAAAATAAAAAAGTCGAAAATTTAAAGCCTAATAATTTTAGCTGCCATTTTCTTTAAAAATTGAATTATTTTGCCCTGTCTAGAGTGAAACTCCTATTTGAACGAGATAGTACATTGATTGATGAGGTCCTAGCATACAAAGATTTAAAATAATCCAAAATCAAATGCATGCATTCAAAATGGCGGCCCCCAAAGGTCTGAAGGCAAGCGCAATTCTCTATTTTAGTGCCAACTGAAATAATGAATATTTTTCATGGAAACGTTCTAAATGACTTTACTTCAAAGAATTTATAAACCTGATCATTTTTAAGATATTGTAAAATATTTTTAACAATACCCTAAAAAATTATAAAATCGCGACTTGTCTGTCTGTCCGTCCGTCCGCCCGTTTGTTCGTGCGTCATAACAAGTTTTCTCGCAAACCACATGAGCCAGAATGAGGAAATTTTCTACGTAGGTCAAAAGTGGTGCTTCTTGAAATTTGCAGTGCAAGAAAATATTTTAAGGTATTTAAGGGGGGTCTCCCCATACAGACGGGTCTCCCCATACAGGGGGGTGGCATACAATGTTTTTTATTTCTGTAACCCTCTAGCAGCCAAGGTTCTCAACAGATTCCGTTGAAACTTGAAATTATAAGTTATCAAGGCAAGTTAATTTAATTTAATTATGCAAATCGAATGACAAATAAAACAGTCGAAAATTTACAACTTAATATTTTTAACAGCTGATTTCAATAAAAGTCGAAATGACGGCCCTCATAGTTCAGAAAAAAATTGAAAATGTATATATTAATGGCAATGCAAGTGCTGATTACACTTTTATGGAAATCTTTTGAAATTAACTATTTGAGCTATTTAAGCCAAAAAGTTATCACCTTTGTTTGACAACCACTATCAAATGTATAAATAGCAAATGTGAGAAGGGCGAAACGAATATACATATGTTTATAACAATTTATTACCCGCCGATTTTCAATATGTGATCCATACGTGTGCAACTCAATTTAATTAGCAAAATATTTGCGCCTCTATGAAGGGTCTCCAAATACGAACGGCGGCAGTTCCTTTCTGTTAATAAATACCCATGTAGTGCTACAAAAATTGCAATAAGAAGTCTAGTAGTAGATAAGCCAATTTCTTTTTAGAAACCTTACGCTATATACGAGAAATTTACCTTTCCGGCTGGTGCTGCCAACGGGGATTTTTTTATATACTATCTACATATAACCGACCACGCACACAGACACATCTTTATATATATATATATATATATATATATATATATATATATATATATATATATGTATATATATATATATATATATATATATATATATATATATATATATATATATATATATATATATTTATATATATATATATATATATATATATATATATATATATAAAATAAACATATACATATATATACATATAAATATATAAAATATATATATATATATATATATATATATATATGTATATATATATACGTGTGTATATATATACATAAAATAAACATAAACATATATATATATATATATATATATATATATATATATACACGTATATATACATATATATATATATATATATATATATATATATATATATATATACGCATGTATATATATATATATATATATATATATATATATATATACATATATATATATATATATATATATATATATATATATATATATATATATATATATATATATATATATATATATATATATCTATACATATATATATAAACATATATATATATATATGTATATATTTATATATATATACATATATATATATATATATATATATATATATATATATATATATATATATATATATATATATGTATTTATATATGTATATATATTTATATATATATATACATATATATATATATATAAATATATATATATATATATATATATATATATATATATATATATATATATATATATGTTTATGTTTATTATGTGTGTATCGACATATCTATTTATATATGTAAACATAAAGTTTGCTCCGGAATTAATCTCAAGAAATTTACGTAAAAAGATCCTTCTGAAACGTATCACTCGTTCACTTTTATTCGAACCAGTTTATTATGGCACCTAATTTACATGAAATTATATCCTATAGTTCAATGAAAAATTGGCTATGCATTTTCATCTTCATCTGTAAAGTTATGATCAGTTATAGAAGGAAAAATATCTCTTTTTAGGTTGCGATTCTCGCCGGTCTTTAGTATGAAAATTACTAATATTAGATTTCTAGGCATATATTATAATGTATAATATTAGCTGGAAAGAAACGAATCAACTCTATGATTTGAAATCACTCAGTCCTTATTATTTCTTCGGGGAGTTTTATAAATCCCATGTGTAACGTTTACATCTAAGGATGTAAGAAGGATCCTTTACTAAGTTCATCGATAAGCAAAGGCTGAAATGTTCCCTCTAACTATTGTTGAATTGTATTTATGCCACATTTAGAAGTAATTTATTGGTTATTTCCGGTAGAAATGATTGAATAAAATGTACCGTTTATGCAGAAAATTAAGGATACTGATAATTTTTGTCATTCGCCACCAAAGGATTCGGTATTTCCATCAACTCCTTGAACAGTGCCAACTAATTGGCACTTTTCGTGCGAAAAATTATTTAAACTCAATTTCTCGACACCAATGTATCATATTGAACTGTTAGTATCTGGAGAGTCCTTGGAAGGATTACAATCCTTTACCGATACATTTTAGATCAATATGTTATCCTTCATTTGAAACCTCTACAATCAAAATCCTTACATCCCTCGATCAGTTATGCTGAAAAATCCGGGTGAAAGTCGGAAATTTTTTAGTTTTAAGGATGAAAGTCCTTTACCGTTACTTGAATTTCTTATCCTTTAAACGGGAACTAACTGGAAGAAAGACGTATCATTTGCCAAAAACAGGACTCTTCTATCTATCTGCGTTTAAAAGTTATGCGTGAACATACAAAAAATAAAGCAAAAAAAACAATATACGCGATGAATTGATAACCTTCTTTCTTTTGGAAGTCGGTTAAAAACTATTGCCTTTGCATAACAAATTGAATGTAAATCTATAAGATAATTTGCTCTGCACTGACCTTTTTGTATCGTGTGAGCATCTATCTCGTTTTTTGGATAGCTCCAATAGCTTCAAATTACTTATGAAAATTGTTTGGGTGTAGCTAAAGCCACGACAAAAACCACGGTAGTATGCACTGCTCATAAAACTCCAAGATAACCGATCCTACGCAGAAATACTGCGGGATATCAGGGGAAATGTAAGGCCTAAAAACACTAATGGTGTGATGACCCGAGAAGAATGAGTACACACTTTGAAACCACCTTCTTATAAAATTTTTCTTCTCTAATAATCTTTCAGAAAAATTATCAATCCAACCCAATAAAGTAGCTGCACACAAACAATTTTCATAAGTAATTTGAAGCTGTCGGACCCATACAAAAAAAACGGGATCGACGCCAGCACGATTCAAAAAGCTCAGTGTAGAGCAAATTATTCTATAAATTTACATTAAATTGATGCAAAAAGGGTTGAATGGACAATAAAAAAATCCCCGTTGGCAGCACCAGCCGGAAAGGTAAATTTCTCGTATGTAGCGTAAAGTTTCGAAAAAGAATTTGGCTTGCCTACTACTAAACTTCTTACTGCAATTTCCGTAGTACCACATGGTCGTTTTGTAGTCTTGGCTAAGGATAGGGACTTCTTAAGATCAACCATAGTACAGTAACGCATCAATGTGAACATCCACACATATGCGGAACTTCGACATCAAACAATACAGTCACTACGTTAAATACCCGTGCTACATCAACTAGTCCTGGAAACACTGGTGGAACGGGAAGTGGGAAATTTGATATCCTTTTCCGCCGAGGCAGCAGACCATCGCTGCAGTCCTTTTCGAGCATTTACTTCTGCCTAAAACTACAACTAGTAGCATATTTTTAATGTCCGGTCGTATTTTTTATGTTTAATAATTGGGACAACTGTGTGGGGTAATATTGATAACTACTTGCATATCACCTTCTAGAGTACTGTTATATCACTTTGTAGAGTTCTGCTTCGATCACGGAATAATATGATTAACACATCACAATAATTTACACTAATGTGCAACCAATTATTATATACAATTATCGTTAGAGAAATTCATTATTTTATTTTTCTCAATTTCATTTGTTCCTTAAGAAATTTAAGTTTATGTGTAAAATGTCTCAGAAATCAGTGAAAAAGGGGAAGGAAGCTTTGGTTATCGAATGTCTTGAGGCAGCAAGGTTACCATAACAAAGTCATCTTTAAAAGATCTTATCCTAGATTAATTGTGGCATTTTATCTAAAAATAATTTGGTTTAACATATGGTTTAAATTTATAAATGTATCAAATATTTCCAGTTATTCATGAATTTTTAGCTATCATACGCTTAAAATAACTCAATACGTGGATTCCTAGGATGAACAAACTTCTACGATGCGTAGGCAATGAAAGATATTATTTGGGTAAACTATGATTTGAACAAAAGAAATATTAATTCATTTATTATTTGCAGGAAGATTCTCAAAACTTCTATGTTCAATCGATTCCTAATTTATCAAAGCATTATTTTGTAAAATCGACGTGTGAGCGATGAAAAAAACTTTATAAACTTGGTTTATCAAAGGTTCCTGAAAGAGTGTGCAAGCTGATACAAATTATGGCCAACAAAATCAGACTTAGTTATCAGGTTCTACTACACTCCATTTGCTAACTTTAATGAGTTGCTCGTATTACCCTTTAGTTTTGCTATGATTAGTTTACCTGTACCCTAGAACGCAAAGTTATGCTTTTTGATAACTTATACCGCTCCTGTATGCACCTGTGAAGCTAATGGCCCAACAATAACATAAAGCAACGATCATATGGGGAAATCAAAGGTTTAGACGCTAAATTGAGTTCGAAAAATTGCTAGAATCATGTAACTCTTGTCTCAAGTACAGCACAAATGGATTTTCACTTGTAGGAACTAGTAAATATTTATTTGAAGAAAGTTTCAAACTTACATTTTTTGGCAGTCGTTTGATTTGGCGATTACCCATCCACCAAGTAATAATGGCAGCAGGCTTAGAACCAGAACTTTTGCACTCAACATCATATTGTCGTTCGGCAGATAGTGCTTTTTCTTTTGTTAGAATATGTACAGCCACTGGTTTCACTGAAACAAATAAAATCATTTAAATGAAGCATAATTTAATATAGCTTAATAGTTCCTTTGCTACTTTGTACTTACAATTTACATCTAAAATTAGTACTTTACTATTTGGAGGAGTTAAATTTGTATTACTCGCCATGCAAACAAGGCGTGAATTCAGATGTTGTCGACCAACATTTGGAAAGGCCAAATGATTTATAGTAACGCCATCTTTTCTCTGTTCAAACGAATCGTCTATCACTATATTATCGAGGTACCATGTTACGTTCGGGCGAGGCCGTCCTGAATAGAATGAAAACAAGAATTTATTGTTTGAATATTTAAATGTTTAGATAAATGTTGTACAAATAATATTTATGTCTTCTAAAGCATTTTTTAGAGGAAGGTTAATATATTTTACAAAGTTCCAAAGTATTTTCGTAGATGCATAATTTTTGGCGAAAAAGCAGTCAAAAAGTTATTTATGGGAAAATGAGTCTATCTAAAGATTCAAAGGCTTGGCAGTGAATCCAAACAGGATTACGGTTCCAGGTTGGGTTCTCGGATTGACAGGCGATGTGTTTAGTGGGTAGTTCAGTCACATGCAAGCATGGGAGTCCCATACATTCACCTCCTAACCATAAAAAAAAGGATTCAAGCAAGATAAGGGCATTGGAATATAGTACCTAACAAGGAAACTTGAATTTTAAATGAAGAATTTATTCATGTGAAGATCAATACTGGCACAAATACCAACAAAATTGCAAACAACGTTCCCAATAATAACGCAGGCTTCGAGGGGGGCCAATTACAATGATGGTTTCTGAAAAATCATCGCCACAGTAATGTCAACAACAATGGTAAAAGCGCACGACGAAATTGTAAGTGAACCCATAACAAAGTGGGTAAATGGAAGTATGCTCTTATCATTAGGGTTGTGTTCTCAACAATGGGTAGACTGTAGTCAGCCAGGTATGGTCTTGAAGATTTCCACAATTAAACGGTTGAACAAACACAAAGCCATAATAAAAATCAAGTTATTTGTTGACTTAAAACCAGCAAAATATGCGCTTATAAAAGATAAATGCATCGCATTTCACCTATGTAGTCAAATCTGAAAGGAAACTATTCTTTCGTTGAAGCGACTTGACTGTGAGAAGAAATCAGATGATCTCCTTGCAATTTCGAAAAAAATATACTAAAATAGAGTTCATCAAACTAACTACATTTTCTCTAAGGTGATCATCTGCTGTAAATATATTACTACCAATCTCCAATGTGGCTATCAGGTGAGGTGGGACCGACTTTGCAAAAATGAAGTCAGCCAATGTTTCAGATGCCAAAGATTTGGGAACACAGCTGCCAACTGCGGTATGCGGCCCCTCTGCATTAAATGCATGGAAGTACATGTAACCACAAAATGTACATTGGTTTGAAAAGAATGAAAAGGAATTGTTGCAAGGAGGGTCATCCTATATCGCTTTGTGGATGCTTTCGTTTTCAAGATTCAAAATTAATATTTTAATGAGTTTCATCAAGTCCGGAGTATCATATGCATCCATTGCCGGAGGGTCAAACTTTGAAATAATATAGAAGATTTTAATAAATCAATTACCCATCAAAGGAAGAAGATTCAAGAATTGTTTTCGAAGTTTGAGTCAAACAATGCATATAAATCATTTACCATATATCTCCACTGATGTCACGTCGATCGATACTGCATCAGCGGGTAATTTGCCTTGATTTTATTGCCAGGCAACAGCTTGATATTGTTCTTCTTTCTGAAACCGCCTCAACCTGAAGCACTCAATGATATTCAAGGAATTTGAGATTGTTAGAATCGATAGGAAAATTGAAATGGGGGAAGGTGGTGAGTGAATATTGCTTAGAAGACCCTAATTTTTGCAAACAACAAAATTGAGTTCAAAAGCAGTGACCGCTCGGAAGTGTCTATTATCAAAATTCTACTGCAAAGCAGATATATTCCACCTAATTCACCAAAAGAAGATTATGCTTTCTGTGTGGTGGGATTACGAGGGTATAGTCTACTTCAAGCAACTTCCAAGAAACCAAACTATTGATTCGTATGTCTACCGAAATTGAAGACAGAGATGAAGAATAAACTCCTTGATTTGGTCAATCGGACACCATGATAGCGCCAGACCGCACTCCTCTTTGATAACGCATCAAAAATATATATGGAGTTCAATTCGGAACTGATGCATGTCCACCCTATAGCCCTGACTTAGCATCATCAGACTTTCATTTGTTTCACTCCCTTCAAAACCATTTGAAAGACAAAACGTTCGATTCCGGTGAGGCTGTTAAAAATATGTTGAGCCAGTTCTTCGCTCCTAAAAACCAAGGCTTCTTCAAACATGGAATTTTTCAACTGACCGAAAGATGTTAAAAAGAAATCCAACAAAATGGTCAATATATCATTGATTCATGTTTATTCTTAATATTATTATCAAACAATCTAATATATTAATCTTTATCGATGTAATATATATAAATATATACTATGAGCGTCAAAAGAAAGTAAACACCAACTTTTCATCTTTAAATTGTTACATTACAAAGCTATTATTGACTTGCGATCAAAAGTAATATTAATGAGTTTACTACTAAACCATTTAAAGATTGATGACTATTAAACATGAAATCAAAACAAGTGGCAATATTGCACAAATCTCACCAAAGTGGAAATACATCAGATTTCACGCATAAACAAGTTGGGTAAATAGACCTACGCTCATGTCAGAAGGGTTTTGTATTCAATTTACAAAATGTAGTCACCAGATCGGATCAAATCAAGATACATGTCAAAGACGATTTTATTCGAGAAAATATGAAATACGAGAATCATACTTTTATTAACAAAGTTGAACGAATTTCAACTTCTGCGGTTTTTGTTATTGTTATACTCATAAATATCTCCCTTGATAATTATTTCAGATGTCCATTCGCGAGGGAGGAAACACATTTTTCATGTATTTCCCCCCTGTGCCCCCAGTGAAGCAAAAACTGACAGTTTAAGAACTGTTTTGAAATGCTCCCATGAAAACGTTCATTCCATACTCATATCGGCTACGTTTGATGGATTTTTTGCAGGGGCTATTCTCCTGTACTGTTATCATCGATTCATGGCCAATTTTTTTGAATCCTAGAATGGTTACAAAGCCCTTTTGCTAGGAGCTCTCTCCTGCCTCCTTGACTTGTTTCACTTATGAGCATTAATTGTAGGTACCCCTCTTCAGTCATTCATTAAATTGAATCAATTGTTCAAAGCATGCACGTAAAACGTTGAAGTCGGGAAAAAATAACTCAAAATTATCCAATCTTCGCATTTAAAACAGCCACTATTTTGTTTTACGATTACTGATACCACTAGCTGAACCGATTCTCATAAATCTACATGACACCTATCATTCCTGTAATTTGCATCCAAATCCCAGCAAAACTGTAGTGTCTGAGTCGGTAAAAAGCGCATGTTGTTCCATAGCCATATGTTGCCATAGTAATAAATGCAGCGCATACTCGTATTGTTCCATAGTAATACAGGAAAATTCAAACCACTATAACTTCGTTAAATATATGATTCAATCTTTATGAAACTTTAAGCATAAATTAATCTTATAAATAGTCATCTGCGTACTGAATTTCATAGAATTTAAGGGTACCATTAAGATTTTATTCAAGAAAACATAAAATCGATAAATCATACTATTACTAACAAAGTGGAGTGAGTTGCGACTTCTTACGTATTTGTTGTTGTTGTACTCACCAAGGCCTACATTCCTGATTTTTTCCAGATTTTTCGGATCACAGGTGTCCAATCGCGAGGGGGGGGGGACACAAATTTTTCGTGTATTTCCCCTCCCTGTGCGCCCCTCGAAGCGAACTTTGCCAAACCAAGACCTGTTTTGAAAAGTTCTCATCAAGACCTCAAATTCGATACCCATATCGGCTACTTTCAATGAAATTTTTTTTCGGGGAGTCACTCCCCTATACGGGGAGACCCCCCTTAAATACCTTATAAAACTTGTTTGTAGTTGAACTTTGAAGAAAACACCACTTTACACCTACATACAAAATTTGATGTTTCTAGCTTAAGTAGTTTCCGAGAAAAACTGCTGTGACACACGGACGGACGGACGGACGGACGGACGGACAGACAGACAGACAGGACGCGATTTTAGTAGGGTTTTGTAAAATTATTTTACCTATTTATATAAACATATATATATATTGTTACATGTACAAATAATTACATGTACAAATAATTCTGCGAGCTACTGTCGCAATTGTTTTCATTATCATTAAGAACGTCAACGAATGAATTTACTCGAACCCACGAGAACCCAACAAGCATGATCAACATCTGCAAGTGACGTCACTCCATTCATGAACTTGCTCGAACCTACCAGGTAGAACATTCGCCAATGTACGAGAAATGGGTGAACAGGTAGAGACCCTATATAAAGGCGAGCTGAATGAATGGGGGGAATCATTCGTTCGACCGCGATAAGAACTGCGATTGTGTGTGGGAAGTGTGTTTCGTAATAGCGAAGTAATTTAGAAGGCAATTGCGATAAGAAATTTATGGACAAGTGTTAGATTTTTTTGTAATAGTGAAAATTAAAATTAGTGAAAGTGTTAACTGATTATTGTGCATTTCATTTAATAAACTCTTTTAACTTAAATTAAAAGACATTGCGTTTTCACTTTCCCGGAACATTAAAATTATTGGCCGCGAACCTATAACACGTGACAGTGGTGTCGAGAAGTGAGATAGAAAATTTCGAAAAGTGAAAACATTTAAACATTTTTAAACTGCACAGTTGTGAAATCTAACGTAAAAACTGTTGAAAAAAAAAACAAAAAACCAATACAATAAAAATGCCACGAAACTTGCATCTAAGAATCAATGAATTGACCATGTCGGAGCTCAAGGAAGAGTTAGAACAGCGAAATCTGGCTACGCAAGGTACAAAGGCCACATTGATTGCACGCTTGCGCGACGCGATCGAATCGGAAGGCGTGAATCTGGATTCGGGTGAGCTCTCAGATGCCGGAAATGGTGCAGAAGGTGGAATAGCAGAAACACTAAAACCAAAGGACCCAGAAAATGCACTGATGCAAGTGTTGATGCTGATGCAGCAAGAACAGCGACAACAGTCATCCAATTTAACTGCGAAGCTCAATGAACAGTCATCCAATTTAACTGCGAAGCTCAATGAACAGTCATCCAATTTAACAGCGAAGTTAAATGAACAATCAACGAAGCTGGACCAACTAGCAATCGAAATCAAAGCAGACATCAAGGCAGGCATCACACAGAAGCTGGAAAAACAGTCAACCGAAATAAAAGCGGAGCTCGGTAGTCTCAACAAGCAAATTAAAGGCGTCGAGGAGAAGGTTGACCAGGTCGAGGAAAAGGTTTACCAGGTCGAGGAAAAGGTCAGCCAGGTCAAAGAGAGAATCAACAATGAGATGGAAAACATGAAAAAGGAATTGGAAGCAGCAAAGGCAGTAATAACCGCCCCACCAGCCCCACTTATAACCGCAGCGCAAAGCTCATCTAGAAATGTACAAGCACCAATATTCGATGGGCAACCGGTCTGTTACAAAACCCAGTTTGAAGCAGCCGCTCGCATAAATCACTGGAATGAGCAGGAACGAGCAACTGCATTGATTCTTGCTCTAAGAGGCCCAGCTGCCGAGCTGTTGCAGACGATCCCCGTTGAATTGCACTCAAACTCGAATGCTATAATGAATGCGCTCGACATGCGTTATGGAGATGATCATCTAAAGCAGATTTATCGGTCACAGCTAAGGCATCGGGTGCAAAAGTCTGGTGAAACCCTACAGCAGCTAGCCCAAGACATTGAGCGACAAGCACTTTTGGCTTACCCAGCCTACGACTCAGAACATCGAGATGATGCAGCGACAGAGGCATTCATCAGCGCACTAAAGGACCCGGAATTGCAACAAGCCGTGCGTTTAGCTCAAAAGCAAACGGTTAAGGACGCATTGGCTTACAGTCTGAACTTTGAGACAGCGAAAAATGTGACTCGTACCACTGCCCGGGTTCGTGAAGTAGTGACAGACGAGTGCAGGTGTGAACGCGCGGAAATTGAGCGAGACCCGCATGTGAATGGTGTGCCTAGATGCTGGAATTGCGGAGAGAAGGGGCACTTGCAAACAGACTGCAAGAAGCGAAGCAAACCGAGCTATTTTCCAGGGTGTGCAGTTAGGAGGAGATCCAGACCGAGTCAGGAGCCCAGAATGGAAGCCCTTCAAACAGAGGGGTCGGGAAACATGTAAGAGCCAACTTCGTGGGGCAGAGGTAGGCTAGGAGGATCAACGTCCCCAGCACCACCATCATCGTGTCAAGACTACATCGTGGAGAAGCGGACTTATGCCTTCCGGGTCAAATCGACGGAGACACTGCACCATAACAATCGACACTGGTGCAACCCGATCGATTATCCGACCAGACCTAGTTAGACAGCAACAACTTCACAAGGGCAGAATTTTCTCACTACGGACAGCTACGGGAGAAACTGCACCTGTTCATGGAGAGGTCAACCTCCAGATACAGTTGGGAGACCTTGTGTTCCGACATAATTTTCTGGTCGCGAACATTATGGATGACTGCATTCTCAGAATGGATTTTCTGCGACCACATGGAATCACGTTGGACTTGGGCCAACGTGTATTGAAATGGCAGAATGTCGAAGTACTGATGGAGGATCCCAGCGTCCAAATCCCCAAGATGAATGTAGTGGTATGTACTGACACTGATGTACCGAATTCTTCCGAAAGCATTGTATGGGCCAAGCTTGATGGTGATTCTGGAGACCACCGATCTTATCTGATAGATCCAACGAAGACATCCGCATTGCGCAGTTTGATTGTAGGACGAAGCCTTGTAAGATCTTTAAGGAACGGATATGTGCCGGTTAGAGTCCTTGACACCGCAGACTCAACCACGAGCATCAAAGCGGGAGAAGTCATCGGCAGCTGCCAGCCTGTTTCCACCATCACCTCTTTGGAAGCTACTCACAACCATCATTGGAAAAGGAGGCAAGACACAGAAAAAGCCAGGGAATCCACATCTGCAATATTGAAGCAAGTCAAATTGCCGGTGCAGCTATTCAAACGAGCCTCTGATCTGGTCACCAAGTACAGTGACATCTTCTCAACAAGCCCGGATGACCAAGGCCGAACGAGTTTGGTAACTCACGTCATAGATACACAGGGAGCCAAGCCGATTCAACAAGCACCAAGACGTCTCCCTATGGCCAAACAAGGAGAAGTGAGCGCGATGATCTCGGACATGGAAAAACAAGGCGTTATTGAACCTTCTGTAAGTCCATGGGCCGCGCCTGTAGTTCTAGTAAAGAAAAAGGATGGTAGCACTCGCTTTTGTGTCGACTATAGGCAGCTTAACGACGTCACTAAGAAAGATAGTTACCCGCTCCCACGCATCGATGACATCATGGACACTTTAGCCGACGCAAAATGGTTTTCTACACTCGATCTCAAGAGTGGCTACTGGCAGGTAGAAATTGACAAGAAGGACCGAGAGAAGACCGCATTTTCAGTTGGGACCGGATTGTGGCAATTTGTGGTGATGCCGTTTGGGCTTTGCAATGCTCCAGCCACTTTCGAACGCTTGATGGAATACGTGCTACGTGGTCTAACCTGGAAAACCTGCTTGGTGTACCTAGATGACATCATCGTCATCGGGAGAACGTTCGAAGAGCATGTGCGGAACTTAGAAGAGGTTTTCTCCCGACTGCGACTGGCAAATTTGAAACTTAGTCCCGACAAGTGTACCCTTTTCGCAGCTGAATTAAAATACCTGGGACATGTCGTATCAGCAGAAGGGGTCAAAACAGACCCTGAGAAAATTGAAGCCGTGAAAAGCTGGCCAACACCAAATAACAAGCGCCAACTACGCAGTTTCCTGGGTCTGGCAACTTACTATCGAAGATTCGTCAAAGACTTTGCCAAAATAGCTAAGTGTCTAATTCAGCTAACCGAGGAAAATCGTCCGTATGTCTGGAATGAACAATGCCAGACAGCCTTTGAGACCCTGAAGGAAAAGCTGTGTGAATCACCCGTACTGGCGTATCCGAAACCCGGAAAAATGTTTGTAGTTGACGCCGATGCAAGCAACGGCGGTATTGGAGCTGTACTCTCCCAGCAGATCAATGGCGAAGAAAGAGTCCTCTCGTATTACAGTCGAGTTCTTTCAAAAAGTGAGAGGAACTACTGTGTGACCAGGAAGGAGCTATTGGCTATAATAGAGGCCATCAAGCAGTTCCACAAGTACCTATATGGCCAGAAATTTGTTCTTCGAACGGACCATGCATCATTGAGATGGCTACTTAACTTCAAAAACCCCGAGGGACAAGTTGCGAGATGGATCGAAAGATTGCAGTCATACGACTACGAAATTGTTCATCGAAAGGGCGGAGTTCATGGAAATGCTGACGCCCTATCTCGTCACCCATGTCCAGCTAACTGCAAGCATTGCCGACGGATTGAGGAAAAGGAACCACCCGTTGATCTGCGACTGATAACGGCCGAATTCGATGAAGGTTGGTCATCGGAGGAGATTCGAAATGCCCAGCTAGCCGATGAAGACATCGGACCATTGCTCGTGTGGAAGGAGACGACTGGGCGACCTGAGTGGAAGGACGGTTCAACGCAGGGCGCAACCCTGAAAAGCTATTGGGCACAATGGAACTCCCTTCAGGTGGAGGGTGGTGTACTCAAGCGGAAATGGGAAACGGCGGATGGCAGCTCCTATAGGATGCAAACTATACTACCCAAAAGCCGAATCCACGATGTGGTAAAGGAAATGCATGAAGGATCCTCGGGAGGCCATCTTGGTGTTAACAAAATCTTAGCGAAATTGCGGGAAAGATTCTACTGGCTCCACGCTCGAGAAGACGTAGAGGACTGGTGTCGCAGATGCACAATTTGCGCTTCCGTCAAAGGCCCAAAGCGACGACTGAGAGGACAAATGCAAACCTATAACGTAGGCGTGCCATTTGAAAGGATTGCTGTTGACATCGCTGGACCCTTTCCTGAATCTGAATGGGGAAATCGATACACGCTGGTTGTAGCTGATTATTTCAGCAAGTGGCCCGAGGTCTACCCCATTCCCAACCAGGAAGCAACTACTGTAGCCAAACAGCTAGTGTTAAATTGGGTCAGCAGGTACGGCGTGCCTTGTGAACTACATTCGGATCAAGGCCGAAACTTTGAGTCACTAGTTTTTAGCGAAATGTGCGAGCAGCTGGGAATACGGAAAACGAGGACAACACCGCTGCATCCCCAATCCGATGGAATGGTCAAACGTTTCAACGGCACGCTCAATAAACACCTTGCCAAGATGGTTGACGAGAACCAAAGGGACTGGGACCGACATATCCCACTATTTTTAATGGCGTATAGAGCCGCTGAACATGCGTCGACGGGCCAAGCCCCAGCCAAAGTCATTTTTGGAAAGACTATTAGTATGCAAGTGATCTAAGACAACGGTTGAACCAGATACATCGGACAGTGCGAAAACACCTCGAATCGGCTACTGACCACATGAAGACCAGGTATGATCTAAAGGCTAATTCTACTGGCTTCCAGCAAGATGACTTGGTGTGGCTTTATAACCCGCAACGGCGAAAGGGTAGGTCTCCAAAGTTGCAACATAATTGGGAGGGACCATACCGAGTTACAAAGCGAATCAACGACGTCGTATACCGAATACAGGAACATCGTAAGCCGAGAGCTAAAATGAAAATCGTGCATCTGGACCGTCTTGCCCCATATTACACCCAGGGAGAATTGACTACAAATAGCGACACATCTTTTCGGGGCGAAAAGAACTGAGGTGGGGGCAGTGTTACATGTACAAATAATTACATGTACAAATAATTCTGCGAGCTACTGTCGCAATTGTTTTCATCATCATTAAGAACGTCAACGAATGAATTTACTCGAACCCACGAGAACCCATCAAGCATGATCAACATCTGCAAGTGACGTCACTCCATTCATGAACTTGCTCGAACCTACCAGGTAGAACATTCGCCAATGTACGAGAAATGGGTGAATAGGTAGAGACCCTATATAAAGGCGAGCTGAATGAATGGGGGGAATCATTCATTCGACCGTGATAATAACTGCGATTGTGTGTGGGAAGTGTGTTTCGTAATAGCGAAGTAATTTAGAAGACAATTGCGATAAGAAATTTATGGACAAGTGTTAGATTTTTTTGTAATAGTGTATATATATATATATATATATATATATAAATATATATATATATATACTCGTATATATATATATATATATATATATATATATATATATATATATATATATATATATACATATAGATATATACTCGTATATATATATATATATATATATATATATATATATATATATAAATATATATATATATATATATATATATATATATATATATATATATATATATATATATAAATATATGTATATATATATGTGTGTATATATATATATATATATATATATATATATATATATATATATATATGTATTTATATATATATATATAAATATAGATATATATGTATATATATGTATATATATATATATATATATATATATATATATATATATATATATATATAGATTGTTACATGTACAAATAATTACATGTACAAATAATTCTGCGAGCTACTATCGCAATTGTTTTCACAATCATTAAGAACGTCAACAACTGAATTTACTCGAACCCACGAGAACCCAACAAGCATTATCAACATCTGAAAGTGAGTCACTGCCCATTCATGCTGGAACGTTCCCGCATATTCACTAATGTACGAGAATTGAGTTGAATGATTAGAGACCCTATATAAAGGCGAGCTGAATGAATGGGGGGATTCATTCGACCGCGATAAGAACTGCGATTGTGTGTGGGAAGCGATATTATTCGAGTAGTAAAAAATGATTTTCGTAATAGTGAAGTGATTTAGAAGACAATTGCAATAAGAAATTTATGGACAAGTGTTACATTTTTAATAGTGAAAATTAAAATTAGTGAAAGTGTTAAATCGATTATTGTGCACTTTTGTAATTAAATAAACTCTTTTAACTTAAATTAAAAGACATTGCGTTTTCACTTTCCCGGAACATTAAAATTATTGGCCGCGAACCATAACACGCGACAATGGTGTCAAGAAGTGCGAAAGAAAAATTTTGAAAGTGAAAATTTGAACACTTTTACGGTGCACAATAGTAAAATTTAAAGAAACATTAAAAATGCCACGAAGCTTAACCTTAAATAATAATGAATTGACCATGTCAGAGCTTGAGGAAGAGTTGGAGCAGCGAAACCTGGCTACGCAAGGTACAAAGGCCACACTGATTACACGCTTGCGTGACGCGATCGAGTCGGAAGGCGTGAATCTGAATTCGGGTGAGTTCCCAGGAGCCAGAAAATGCACTAATGCAAATGTTAATGCTGATGTCATCGAGTCTGACTGCGAAGCTAGATGAACAATCAACGAAGCTAAATGAACAGTCATCCAGTCTGACTGCGAAGCTGGATGAACAATCAGCGAAGCTAGACCAATAAGCGTTTGAAATCAAGGCAGACATCACACAGAAGCTGGAAAAACAGTCAATCGAAATAAACGCGGAACTCAGTAGTTTCAACAGCCAAATTAAATGCGTCGAGGAAAAGGTATACCAGGTCGAGGAGAGAATCAACCTTGAGATCAGCCAGGTCGAAGAGAGAATAAACCATGAGATGGAAAACATGTAAAAGGAATTGGAAGCAGCGAAGGCAGTAGTAACCACCTCACCAGCCCCACTTATAACCGCAGCGCAAAGCTCATCTAGAAATGTGCAAGCACCAATATTCGACGGGCAAACGGTCTGGACTATTTACAAAATCCAGTTTGAAGCAGCCACTAGGATAAATCACTGGAATGAGCAGGAACGAGCAACTGCGTTAATTCTTGCTCTAAGAGGCCCAGCTGCCGAGCTTTTGCAGACTATCCCCGTTGAGCTGCATTCAAACCCGGCTGCTATAATGAATGCGCTGGACATGCGTTATGGAGACGATCATCTGAAGCAGATTTACCGGGCACAGCTACGGCATCGGATGCAGAAGTCTGGCGAAACCTTGCAGCAGCTAGCACAAGATATTGAGCGACTGGCACTTTTGGCTTACCCAGCGTTTGACTCAGAAAATCGAGATGACGTAGCAGCAGAAGCATTCATCAGCGCCTTAAAGGACAAGGAATTGCAACAAGCCGTGCGGTTAGCTCAAAAGCAAACAGTCAAGGATGCATTGGCTTATAGTTTAAATTTTGAGGCAGCCAAAAATGTGACCCGCACCACTGCCCGGGTTCGCGAGGTACTGGCAGATAATTGCAGGTGTGAGCGCGTGGGAATTGAGCGAGAGCTGCAGGTGAATGGTGCGCCTAGATGCTGGAATTGCGGGGAAAAAGGGCACCTGCAAAGAGACTGCAAGAAGGGAAGAAGACCGAGCTATTGTCCAGGGTGGTGGAGATCCAGACCGTGTCAGGAGCCTAGAATGAAGGCCCATCAAACTGCAAGGGCCAACTTCGTGGGGCGAACGTTGGCTAGGAGTATCGACATCTCCAGCACCGTGCCAAGGCAACATCGTAGAGAAGCAGACAGGTGCCTTCCTGGTCAAGTTGATGAAGAACATTGCACCCTAACAAACGACACTAGTGCAACCCGATCGACGAGCCGACCAGACCTAGTGAGGCCCCAACTACTTCACAAGGGCAGAGTTTATGGAAATGCTGACGCCCTATCTCGTCATCCATGTCCAGCGAACTGCAAGAATTGCCGGCGGATTGAGGAAAAGGAGCCGCTCGTTGATCTGCGATTGATAACGGCGGAATTCGATGAAGGTTGGTCATCGGAGGAGATTCGAAATGCCCAGCTAGCCGATGAAGACATCGGACCATTGCTAGTATGGAAGGAGACGACTGGGCGACCTGAGTGGAAAGACGTTTCAATGCATGGCGCAACCCTGAAAAGCTATTGTGCACAATGGAACTCCCTTCAGGTGGAGGGTGGCGTACTCAAGTGGAAATGGGAAACGGCGGATGGTAGCTCCTATAGGATGCAAACTATACTACCCAAAAGCCGAATCCACGATGTGATTAAGGAAATGCATGAAGGATCCGCGGGAGGCCACCTTGGTGTTAACAAGACCTTAGCGAAATTGCGGGAAAGGTTCTACTGGCTCCACGCTCGAGAAGACGTGGAGGACTGGTGTCGCAGATGCACAATTTGCGCTTCCGTCAAAGGCCCAAAGTGACGACTGAGAGAACAAATGCGAACCTATAACGCAGGCGTGCCATTCGAAAGGATTGCTGTTGACATCGCAGGATCCTTTCCTGAATCCGATTGGGGAAATCGATATATGCTGGTTGTAGCCAATTATTTCAGCAAGTGGCTTGAGGTCTACCCCATTCCCAACCAGGAAGCAACTACTGTAGCCAAACAGCTAGTGTTAAATTGGGTCAGTAGGTACGGCGTGCCTTGCGAACTACATTCGGATCAAGGCCGAAACTTTGAGTCACTAGTTTTTGGCGAAATGTGCGAGCTGCTCGGAATACGGAAAACGAGGACAACACCGCTGCATCCCCAATCCGATGGTATGGTCGAACGTTTCAACGGCACGCTCAATAAACACTTGGCCAAGATGGTTGACGAGAACCAAAGGGACTGGGACCGACATATCCCACTATTTTTGATGGCGTACAGAGCTGCCGAACATGCATCGACGGGCCAAGCTCCAGCCAAAGTCATTTTTGGAAAGACTATTCGTCTGCCAGCTGATATAAAGTTCGGAACACCCCCCGAGAAACCCCAAACCATCTCGGAGTACGCAAGTGAGCTAAGACAACGGTTGAACCAGATACATCGGACAGTGCGAAAACACCTCGAATCGGCTACTGACCGCATGAAGACCAGGTATGATCTAAAGGCAAATTCTACTGGCTTCCAGCAAGATGACTTGGTGTGGCTATATAACCCGCAACGGCGAAAGGGTAGGTCTCCAAAGTTGCAACATAATTGGGAGGGACCATACCGAGTTACAAAGCGAATCAACGACGTCGTATACCGGATACAGGAACATCGTAAGCCGAGAGCTAAAATCAAAATCGTGCATCTGGACCGTCTTGCTCCATATTACACCCAGGGAGAATTGACTACAAATAGCGACAAACCTTTTCGGGGTGAAAAGAACTGAGGTGGGGGCAGTGTTACATGTACAAATAATTACATGTACAAATAATTCTGCGAGCTACTATCGCAATTGTTTTCACAATCATTAAGAACGTCAACAACTGAATTTACTCGAACCCACGAGAACCCAACAAGCATTATCAACATCTGAAAGTGAGTCACTGCCCATTCATGCTGGAACGTTCCCGCATATTCACTAATGTACGAGAACTGAGTTGAATGATTAGAGACCCTATATAAAGGCGAGCTGAATGAATGGGGGGATTCATTCGACCGCGATAAGAACTGCGATTGTGTGTGGGAAGCGATATTATTCGAGTAGTAGAAAAGTGATTTTCGTAATAGTGAAGTGATTTAGAAGACAATTGCAATAAGAAATTTATGGACAAGTGTTACATTTTTAATAGTGAAAATTAAAATTAGTGAAAGTGTTAAATCGATTATTGTGCACTTTTGTAATTAAATAAACTCTTTTAACTTAAATTAAAAGACATTGCGTTTTCACTTTCCCGGAACATTAAAATTATTGGCCGCGAACCATAACACGCGACAATATATATATATATATATATATATATATATATATATATATATATATATATATATATATATATATATATATATATATATATATATACTCGTATATATAAACATATATATATATATATATATATACATATAGATATATATATATATATATATATATATATATATATATATATATATATATATATATATATATATATAAATATATATAAATATATTGTGATGTTCGATAATAGTGAACTGCGTATTTCATTTATTGGATTGCATATTTCATGTAGTGGTGATTGTGTGGCTTATATTATTATATACTGTTTTAAAGACTAGACTTTAGACTATCTCTAGTTAAAAACTGAGCGTCATTAGTGAACAACAAGTTGGTTAAAAATAAACTTAAAAATGGACAATCACAGAGAGCATCGTCGGCATATTTTATCATTTAACTTCCGAACGACCGAAAATGCGGTGCAAGCTCCAAAGAAATTAAGTGGTGTTTATGGTGAGGACTATCAGCGTTGGGTTTTTCATTTTCGGTCCGGAAATTTTAATGTGCAAAATGCGCCACATACTGGACGTCCAACCACTGCTGATAACAACAAAATGAAGGCATTAATCAAAATGAACCGACGTATAACAAGTCGAGAGTTATTTCAAATTCAACCATTTACTTGCACTTACAACTACTTGGTTACATAAAAAAACTAGATGTCTCGGTTCCTCACATATTAAAGGGAATCCACCTCACCAAACCTATTAGAATATGCGACTCTTTGCTGAATCGTAACCAAAACGTCTCATTTCTAAAAATAATCATAAGGAGTGATTAAAAATGGATTGTTTACGATAACATAGTCCAAAAACGACAATGATTCAAGCAATATGAGCCCCACAATCGTTATCCAAAGCCAATATTCACCAAAAGAAGATAATGCTTTCTGTGTGTTGGAATTTCAAGGATATAGTCTTCCTTGAGCTGCTTCCAAAAAACCAAACTGTTGATTCAAATGTACACTATCGTCAACTATCATAATTAAATGAAGAGATAAAGAAAGACGCCACATCCACCCCATAGCCCTACTTAGCACCATATGACTATCATTTGTTTCTCTCACTTCAAAACGATTGAAATGGTAAAGCCTTTGATTTCAATCAGGCTGTTAAAAATAAGTTGAACCAGTTCTTCGCTTTTTGAAAACCAAGGCTTCCTCGAATGTGGCATTTTTCAACTTACCGAAAGATGGCAAAGGGTCGTCGAACAAAATGGTCAATACATCATTGATTAATGTTTGTTGTTAATATAAATAAATTTACTTTGAAGAACATGAAAAAATACATTAATTATCGAACAATCCAATGTTTAAAAAGATTGCAAAGCTTATGGTTTTCGTTTAACTATTGTGAATTTTTATCATGAAGAAAACACATTTATCTGGGTTTATGAGAAAACTACTCGTGCAAATTGTCGCCTGTAGTTCAGACATAGTTTAAGTAGTGTAGTTACTTTTACTGGTTGAACAAAATTGTTGAACATGAAGAATACGCCATTGAGAAAAGTTTGTATTAGTTGCTAGGATTTTTCTTCTTCTAGAAGTTATCGTGGCATATGATCCAATTTTTATTTTCAAAGATGTTTGAAAATATTTTATACGCCGTACAAAGTAGTCATATGCCTCTATAAATTTCGCACTGTAACATGTCACCTTTTTTGTGGATAGGGAATATAATTGATTGGCTCCACTCTTACAGCATATGCTCTTCTTTCCAAATGTGCTGGATAACTTTGTGAATAGCTTTATGAACATTGTTGCGACCATATTTGATGAGCTCTACTGGAATCGCATCGATGCCCGGCGATTTAGTATTCTTTTAGGCTTTGATGATGGAACACACTTCATTCAGAGTTGGTGGAGCCAATGGAAGCTCTTGGCCGGAATCTATAGGCCCCGACGTTGTGGAGCTGTGCGAAGGAGTAAGGTGGTTCTTGAAATATGATACCCTTCTTTCCTAATCTTGGTCTCATCAGCGATGACATTGCCGATGTCATCACGACAAAGTGTGGTTTTGGGCTGATAACCATGTTTCAGGCTTTTCCCTATTTTGTATGCTTGTCTTGTGTTGTTGCTCGCTAAACTTACATCTATACTTCACAATTGGTCGTCATACTATTTTCTTTTCTTAATTCTAATTATCTTATACGCTACTCTTCTCAGATTTTCATAGTGTTCTCTCTTCGTCCTGGTTTTTCTACGTATATAAAATCCTTGTATGCCTGATTCTTTTTGTCTAGCGCATTGTGGCAGTCATCATCAAACTTTTCATTTCTTTTGCGCCGTACTTGATGTCCGATCTTCTGTTCTGCTACGGTCTTAAAAGCCACTATCACTTCCATCTAGAGCTCGTTTGTTGTCTTTAACGATGCGAGCCAGCTGGTTGTTGAGGGTTTCTGTTAAATTTTTGGCCACAGAGGATGTCAAATTTTCGTTACATGCTGGCCTTCGCTGTATATGTCTTTGACATACGACACCGATAGGTTTATTTGATCTAACGATGATCTGAGCTACAATGGGTTCCTCGGTGTGTACGGACGTCAAGTATGTTCGATTTGGTTTTGTGTGTTGCGATCCGATGACACTCAGATCATTTTATGAATGCGTGGATGTGAGAAGCAAGTCGGACGACATCAACATTTTTTCACGATCATTAACAACTGCCAAAGAACTCTTCCTGAAATTCGACAGCGAAGCAAAACTAGTAGGGCTACAAATTAATGAAAATAGAACAAAGCTCATGACGAAACCCAGGAAAAATACCTCAAGCACACAAAATATCACAGTTGCGAATACAGTACCAAAAATGTGTAATGAAAGAGACGAAATACGCCGAAAAGTACAGCTCGCAAACAAAATATTCTATTCACTTTTGACGATCTTGAAAACCAGCTGCATACACAGGAAAATAAAGCTCCAAGTTTACAAATCTGTGATAAGAACTGTATTATGCTATGGGCGTGAAACATGGACCCTAACCAAAGCATTTGCAAATATATTGAATGCCTTTGAGTCACGAGTCTTGAAGCGAATAATAAGGGTGAAGCTTGATGCGGACCAATGGCGAATTCGATACAACCATGAGCTGTATAAAATTTTTGACGAACTAGAGGTCTCAACCATTGTAACACTGCGGAAGCTGCAATGGGCTGGCCACATGAATCATATGGACGCACAACGGATGCCAAAAAAATATTCGTTGCGGGAACTGAAGGCCAGAAACCATTGAAAAACCGAGGAAACGTTGGTCTGACTCGGTCGACAAAGACTCGTTGCTCGGTTTTCAAAATTGGAGGACGTGGTCAATGGACTGAGACAGTTGGAGGCGATATTTGCTGGAAAGGAACCACGTTTTCATAACTTGGCTCGTAAAATCAGATTAAATTGCCAGTGGAGCAAATTAAAATGGCTATTTGGCTTAACTTTGTACAAATAAACAATACTCAAAGTTTTATAAAATAGTTTCAATATCATTTAAAAGTCCTGTTAGCACCGCCAGCCGGAAAGGTAAATTTCTCGTAGGTATCCTTGTTTTTAAAAGTAAAGAATTATTTTACTGACTCCGACTTTGAAAGTCAAACTCTGTTTAAGGTCAAGTAGAAGTAGCAAGAGAGTCCTCCTACCAGAAGGGTATTGTTAAATAATTAGTAAATCAAACATTGCCTTCTCAATATCAACACTTGACTCACATGTGTATTCCATATATTGAGCTTTTAAAAGTAATGGATGATTATTATGTATTTAAATTTGCTGTCATATTAGCTCGAGTATGATGACCACAATGCTTGAGTAGTCATGATAACATGTCAATGTTTTGAAATAATTTTAAAATTTTCGTCAAAACCCCTACATATTTGTAGTGTTTGAACCCTTTACGAACGTATATTTATTCAAAATCATGCGTAATTTTTGTTCTATTTGATAAATTTCAATCGTCTATAACATAGCTATTTACAGTTCCATTTTTATAAGACTTTCAGAAAACATTCATTTCATATCAGAAAATTTAGATACAATTTTAAAGTTCATCCTTCGATTTTATAGATGAAAACGTTAATTTCCTAAAATATACTGTTATTACCACAGATAATCGAATTTTTACTTCTAAGGTATTTATATTTAGGTATATTTAGGACGCCGAACAATTCCTGAAGGAGGGCAAAGTACGAATTGGGTGGGTTGACTGTAGGATACGGTGAAGAGCAACGCCTCTCCAATGTTTCAAGTGCCTTGGCTATGGTCACACCACACAAGTATGCAAAGGACCCGATAGGAGTTCTCTATGCTACAAATGTGGTGAAATGGGACATAAAAGAAAAGAGTGTACAAAGGGGGCAAACTGTATTCTTCACAAGGATGCTGATACAAAACCTGATTTTGGACATGTCTTGGGATCAGGAAAATGCCGGGTGTTCCAGGAAGCCCTAGCCAAGACAAAATCAGAACTTCGATGACCCGTGTCCTGCAGCTATGCCTACACCGCAGTTCAACCGCCCAAAATCTGCTTGAGCAGTTTGCGAGGGACATAAAGGCCGACTTCTTGCTGCTGAGTGAGCAACACCATAAAAAAAGTCCTGCATTATGGTATTCTGATAAAACTAGTACTGCCGCCATCTATGTTCGGAACAGTGACTTTCAAGCGGAGAAATGTAGACGGGGGGATAGTTTCGTGTGGGTTCGGTGCTCAGGACCACCTTCTTTAGTATGTACCTAACATCTAAAGAATCGATATAATCTTTGCATGCCAAGCTTAATGCTTTGGAGGGCGCTGTTTTGAACACAGAGGGTAAAGTGCTCGTTGGGGGCGACTTCAACGCTAAAGCAATCGAATGGGGCATGCCTAAGACGGATCCGCGGGGAAAACGAATCCTGGAAATGGTGGTTAGGACGGTCCTCGTCGTATTAAACTCCGGTAACACGCCGACTTTCCGCCATATTGGCTGTGAGGGAACCATACCGGACGTGACATTCACCTCGGAGTCCTTAGTACGGAGGATACACAACTGGTAAGTATTAGAGGACTACTCAGCCAGTGATCATCAGTGCACTCTGCTTAAGATCAGTGATGCTGGATGGAATATCGGAAGGATGGACGTCGAGAGGTTCGTCGAGGTGCTCACAGCAGGTGAGCTGCTGAAGGGAGCTTCGGAGGGGACGGAAGAACTGGCAGCTCAAGACGTGATGAACTCTACTATGGGCATCATTATGACTACTTGCTGCGTTTCTATGCCCCAGTGTACTGGTGGTCAACTGAAATCGCTGAAAAGCGAAGGGAGTGTCACAAGCTTCGACGTGAGGCTCAACGGGCGCGGAACCGTGACGAGGCATGCAACTGGGTGGCAGCATATAAGTCAGCCAGGAAATGCCTCCACAAACTGATCAACAGTAGCAAGGGTTGCTGCTGGCAAGGCCTACTGGACAATGTGAACAAGGATCCGTGGGGCCTTGGCTACAAGCTGGTCATGCGGAAGCTTAGTGCCCTACGGAAGCCTTGTATACATGACGCGGAAAAGATGGACGCGATGGTGCGGGGACCCTTCCCCGCCCATTCCGTCCATGTTGAGACTGTCCATGGTAAAACAGCAGTCGAGTGCCCACTCTTCACACTGCTGGAACTGGAGGAGGCAATCCTCTCATTGAAAACGAGGAAGGCTCCTGGTCCAGATGGTGTTCCGGCTGAGCTGTTGCGACTCATCTATCACCATTGTCCTGACATGCTGCTCAGCACATTCAATGCTTGCCTACGGGACGGGGTTTTCCCGGTACGATGGAAGTGTCGAGGCTTGTGCTGATCAGCAAGGGGAAGGGAAATCCCAAATCGCCGTCTGCATAACGCCCGTTATGCATGCTAGACACGGCTGGAAAAGTGCTAGAGAAACTCATCAAGGGAAGACTCACTGACGCGATTCGTGCTACTGGAGACCTATCTCCTCGGCAGTACGGCTTTAGAGCAGGACGTTCTACCATTGATGATATTGCAGAGGTGGTGAACGCGGTCCAAAAGGCAGACGCATATAGTCGCACCAAGCGACGGATCATCCTGTTGGTGACACTAGACGTCAGGAATGCCTTCAACTCCGCTAGATGGGTGGATATTCTGGACACGCTGGAAAACTCTTTTCAAGTTCCAGAATATCTAATGCGGCTTTTGAGGAACTACCCAAAGGACCGAAGCCTGCTCTACGACACGACACAGGGCCAACGAAGGATGGAAATTACATCGGGTATTGCCCAGGGATCTATCCTTGGTCCGGACCTGTGGAACGTGTCTTACGACGGGCTACTGAGACTTGAGATGCCAGATGAGTCGCGCTTGGTCGGCTTTGCGGATGATGTTGCGGCTCTGGTCGTAACATCATCCGCAAGCGCAACTTAGGCTAGGTATGCTAACAAGTGCAACTTAGGCTAGGTATGCTAATGCACCGAGTGAGGGACTGGATGACTGCTCGCGGGCTGAGTTTAGCACTGGAGAAAACTGAAGTGGTCATCTTGACAAAAAAGAGAGTCCCTAGAGTAAGGATGATCAGCATTGGAGATATACAAATCGAATCGAAGCCAGCGGTGAAGTACCTGGGGCTACTGATCGACTCAAAGATGAGTTTCTCTGAGCAAATCAGGACAACGGCTGAGAAAGTTTCTTCGGGAATATCGGCTCTGAGTCCACTTATGGCCAACGTAGGGGGACTCAGCCCATCAAAGAGACGCCTCTCGATGACGCTCTCAGCAAGGAGGTATACCGAAAACGATTGGCACAGGTATAGAGAAGAGGAGTACTGAGAATTGCATCTTCGTATCCAACAGTCTCTGACTCGGCGGTGAGAGTGATTGCAGGTGTGATACCTGTCGGCCTCCTTGCTTGAAAACGCCGCGCTATTTATCTGCGCCGAAATGAGGATGCGAGGGAGATGGCTGTCCGCGAGGAGAGACAGCGCTCACTCAACGATTGGTAGAAGTCTTGGGTGAATTGCACGAAGGGAAGGTGGACTGCGCGCCTCATCCCGGATGTAGAGCCGTGGCTAAATCGAAGGCATGGTGAGACTGACTTCTATCTGACCCAGTTTTTGAGCGGGAATGCGTGTTTTCAGTCTTAGCTGCATAAGATCGGTAGGTCACGGTGCCCCGGTTGTAGATTTTGCCCAGGAGAGGAGGACAATGCCTGTCACACATTTTTTGCGTGTACCAAATGCATCAGGCTGCAAAGGGAACTCTACAGGGAGATGGGAGAGCTCACCCCGGATAATAAAGTTGCGGTGATGCTCGAATCGGTTGACAAATGGAACCAAGTGGCACATTATGCTCGGGCAGTCCTAAAATATAAAAGGGACTCACAGCAGCCGCGGGCGCTGGGGCTGGGGGATCGCTCTTCTGGTATTTCCTCTTCCCCTTTCCCCTCCCGCTAGGAAAGAGACTCCCCAGCTTGAAGGGGCCCAACGGCGTAACAAAATGAGAACTGGCCCGAAGTAACGTGTCAAACGGTTCCTGGCTGGGTTCTCAGGTTGACAGGGGAGGTGTTTAGTGGGTAGTCCAGTCACGCATGGGAGTCCCACACTCTGTGCATAAATAACAAGGTATCTATTGGCCTACTTTCGTTAATTTTTTCAGATTTTTCTGCTCAAAGGTTTTCAATTGCAAGGATAGAGGGACACAAATTTTTGGAGTTCTGCTGGGATGGATGAGGGAGTCATTTTTGATCGTCACAGAGAGCGCGCGCCGCAAGAACCGTATCAGAAAGTGAAGAAAAGGTCTAACTTCGCGACGTACGTTGAAAATTCTGTTTTGCTTTTGCTCGAAATCGCGAAAATAAGGATTTCAATTTGATTGAACGTTTATTCGCACGTTTTCGTCGCAAATAAAATATTGTTTGTTTTTTGAAATGTGGTGGACGTCTCAAAAGAAGCCAACACAAGAAAGCTTTTACTTCGTATGGCGAACGCAAAATTGAGTAGAGTTGCAGAGGGATCGTAATGGTGGGCAAACCGAGAAGTGAACAACCGTGAAAAGTGTCCTGAGTTCAGGCGATGAAATGTAAAAAGGGCCGATCATACGAAAAATTGCGTCAGCAAATGGGGCTGTCGACGGGATTAGTGCAGAAAAAGTAGACGATAGGGAATGTGATTTTCCGCGATTAACCATTGCGAATATTTGCCGGCGCGGAAGCAAAAATCACAGATGGTATGATTTACCTTGTCCATGTCGTTCAGCTTGTCGCTTCGCATGACAACTTCTCTCAGCCTGTTGTCTTTTTCATATAAAACAAAAGAAAGTGATGACAGTTGAACGCAAAAGGCATAGTGAGTGTGAAAAGATCGCAAAATTAACAACGCAATAAAACGAAATAAATAGCAATTGTAGGAAATTATCATGAAACGTTAGTGTAAATTATTGTTGTCGACAGTCTTTGTTGCGATCACAGTTTGTCTTTCATGGCTATGAAATGTCATAGGTATGATGAACGACGGTCCGGGATGAAATTAGCTTGCATGCGAAAGTCCGGAGTTCAAACTTCTCCTCCGTGCGCTTGCGAACACCTCAAGAGTCCCAACTACAACTTTTGCGCAAAATCGATCTCGGGCACAACGGCCTAAGCTGTTTGCTACGATAAGTGAAATGCCCGATAAATCTCGCTGAAATTACGTCAGTCGAGTGCGCGACTGCGCCTTATTAGCATTAGGGAAGAAATTAAATTGGGTGAAGCAATCTCTCGAATGGATGGGATTCATTTTTGGTGTGTCCCATACAATGTCCGAGGAGAAAAGCGTCGATCAATGTATGACGAATTTTCAATGGCAATGAAATAAAAGTGGTTGATTCGGTTTGTGTTGATGCGCTTGGAAGTTAGCACCATAATGTTTGATTTGGCTTCTAACCGCCATCATTTAGGGAAGGAGTCCGTAGATTTTACGCAATATTTAGTACCTCACCATTTTAGGGGTCTTATACATAATATTAAGTGTTAATGGAAATAAAAATTGTTTTTAGCAGTTCGATTTGTGGAAAATTCGGAAAAGTGAACTATCTTAAATTTATTAAATATTCGAGTGGTAAAGAAACCCTGGCACTGATGAAGCTATATAGTAAATATTTATTTTGTAATGTATTGTCCGTGGAATCCCGAGCGTTGTTAGAGTCTAAAGTCGACATCTTTGTAATCGCCCACACCATCAACGAGCGCTCGTTGGGCGGTTGGGTAAATACCCTCTTGGTTACTTTTATTTTTGCATATGATTTTTTTTTATGTTTTTTTACATTTCTTTTTAAATTAACGAAAAAAAGAAAAAAAAATGTAAATATAGAAAAAAAATAAATTTCATTTAATTCTTACTTAAATGAAAAAATTTTTTTTATTAATACTTTTAATGTATATATATTCTTTTATTATATTTGTGACCAAAAATTACGGTGTATAGAGTTTTTTTGTCTCCTTAGAGTTCAGATACTTCATGTTCATGTTTTGTTATTTGGTTATTAAAAGAGTTTGTAGAATAAAAAGATGTTGAATTGAAAAGTACCCTCGATCTTTCCTTTTCGTAATACCTGACCGGGTATGGGACCCGCAACGATTGCCCGCCCCTCCATATAATGAGGTAGCGATTGGGCGAGCTCTCTTCTTGTGATGCGTCTCATGTGCTCTTGCCCGGGTAGAGTCGCCTTCCGCTTGCGTGCCCTTTTATGGTATTGTGTTGTGTGATTCCATCACATAAAACTATAACATAAATTAGCGACGTTTATATTTCTCATTTAATGGAAAAATTCATGCAAATTATGTGTTTGTATGTATGTGTTTGTGGGCGTATATCCGCAATACGAAAATTTGTCACAAGAAATTTATCAATAAGTAATATGGGAGAACATTTTTCTAACAAATTAATCAACTGTTAAGGTTCTTGAAATTATCATTTCCGTATTGACAAAGCTTTAGTGCTCTTATTGTAGGAGCTGCTTTAGAAAGATTATTTTATTCTGATTTCATCCGTTTCATCCTACATCTGCCTCATCTCTGAGGGAGCAAGATTTCCGTTTCTAGCAGATGAATCATAATTTATAAGTAAGCAGGAACTTATCAATAGTTTCCGAAATTTGAAACAGAGCGTAAACTTCCACTCAATTATATTTGTTAGCTTTGCTAACTTGACAAGTCAACAAGTGCGCAGAGTTCATACAGCTCCCAGCTTCACCGCCTCACAAACTCGTGCTTACTGGCAAAAAATTTAAATTCTCAAAACATTTGTTATTCCATTCGTCAACAAGCTCTAGCGATAGAAAAAGGACAAAACAAAACGATAAACAATTCGTTTTTAACGAAAAGTGGCGTTAGACGTGAAGCTTTCGGTTCCTTCCTTTATATCCTTGGCAGCAGTGGAACGAATGGAAGCATGTGAAGATTCTCCCATGAAAAATGAATAAATTAAAGGGAAAACCGTCACAAGTGCAAATCTGTGTGTTCTGTTAATTTATTATTCTATACTCAGACATGTGATATGTCAGGATGTATGAACATACTTACGTGAAAGTATTTGAAAATATAATCAGCCAATTTGTGACTGAGTGCCAACTCATCGGAGCAGAAAACCGTTTGATTTTTCCATAAAAACGCTGAAGCCAGGTATGAGAAATGCTCGTGGAAGATTTATAATAAAATCTCTAGTATGATGTCAAGTTCGATAAAAGTGTCTGCTTCGAGAAGATGAGCAAAAGATCTTAAAGGGATATTGGAATGCAGCATTCCGTTTAATGGATGTACTGCAAATAATGATGAGGAATCACCTTTCGGCAGGATGAAAATATATTCGAGGAAAAGATGAGCGAAGCAATATAATGTGAAATCTTTACAATATGATGAGCATGTAGAATACAGGAGCTTTCATGCTTTTTGAATTGTTGCTGCTTAAATTAGGTAGAAAATTGAGAATAATCCAACTTCATGAATAAATCTTAAGGCAAAATTTTAATATATGTTTTTTAAATGTAAATGTGTATAGATTTGATTCGGAATGTTTATTTGCTTCAAAAATCAGGGTCTACACGTGTTCAAGATATGCGCTGATTTTGTTAAAGAACCTTTTTTTTGCAACTTAACTCGTCTCTTTTGACATTCACCTACAGGCAATTACAGAAAATTGTAACAATAACCCTCAGCATTATTTGTTATTTTATTGCGTGATTATCACAAACCACCAGGGGATAGTTAAAAAAGTCTAACTTGAAATGAGTGCCTGATTCGATTCCATATTCTAGTTCTAGAAGCATATGCCCCTCAGATAGTCATTTCAAGTAAAAAATGGATAACGTCAACAAACACTCAAATAAAATCTACAATACCTTAGATAAATATTGAAATAATGGAAAAATATATTAGCATATATAGCAGTAAACTCTACTGTCAACTAATAAATCTATTAAATTCAAGTATATTTATACTTTTTTATTGAGAAGAATACAAAATCTGAAAGTTAACTGTTCCTAATTCAAATTGCTTTTTTGCCTCAGCACTACAGCTCGTTTTGGGCCTTCGCTTAGAGATAGTTAGAATATTTCATTATCTTGGTCATATGCGAGCATTTCACAGGGTGATATAATCAGTAACAAGCTTTGGCCATATGTTCGTCTACCCAGCTACGATGCGTTCTGATTTTGAACCAGTATGTACCAAATAGAACGGTGTTATAGTCCGTCCGAAGAATCACTCGAAACAAATCTGGTTATCACCAACGGGACTCGAGCCAGGGGATCTTTGTCTTCCGCAGCGAGTACTCTAGCCAATACAATATGTAGACTACTAATCAATTAAATTAATTTGAGCAAATTTTGATTTTAGAATTGCTCGTTACGCTTGTCTTACTGAAGACCAGCATCCAAGATATTTCAGACCCCTGGTACATAACCGTGACCCATCTCGTAAAGCTCTTAGCAGGACATTCCTTCTTATACCCTTTATTGTGTAAGGCTCGGTTCCCTATTCGGCAATATTTAAAAATACTTATAGCATGCCAAAATTTCTGCTATACTCATATTTCACAAATTTAATTAAAACTACTTGCTCAAAGAAAATCGCTCTATCATCCTATGAACGGATAAACAGGTGATATTAACAGAAACGGTTTGGGGTTTGCCTAAGTTAGGCATACCTAGTGCGGATCTAATGGGGCATGCATAAGTTACCCATGCCTAATACGGGCCTAATAAGGACTTAATTAGGTATGTCTAAACTTGTTTAGTTTAGGATTTTTTTTAGAAAACCTCATTAGGCCCTTATCCGAGGGTAATGCATTACCCCATCAATTACTAAACACAACGTCTTTAGGTACTGATGGGACTTTCCGCATTAGGGCCTAATGGGGTTTTCCGAAACCATTTCTAAAGACAAAAATCTTTGTTGTGAAAAATATAAGCAGCACTAAAATTTCTCAATAAAACCTGCATTTTATGGATATTGTTCAAAAACGAAGGTTTGACAAAGATTCGTCAAAAACTATAATTTTACGAGCATTCATCATAAACGATAGTTTTACTGACGTTCAGCAAAAATGATAGTTGTACGAACAAACGATAGCTTTACAAACATTCGCCAACATTTTGATTCGTCAAAAACGATTGTTTTACAAACATCCGCCAAAAATAATAGTTTTAAGAACATCCGTCAAAAACGATAGTTTTGCAAACATTCGTCAAAAACGATAGTTTTAAGATAGTTTTGCTATAGTTTGGCAAACGTTTTAAGATAGTTGTGAGATCGTTTGACGATATTCGTAGTTTTACGATAATTTAACGATCGCTTGGAGATAGTGTTACAATAGTTGTACAATTTTTTTTTGCTAGTTTTAAGATAGTTTCACGATAGTTTTAAGATAATTTGATGATAGTTTAGCGACACTCTTACGCCAAATGCACCGTAGTCTTATGTTCGTTTTAAGATAGTTTTGTAATGGTGCTACGATGGTTTCACGAAGTTTTACGATAACCATAATTACATAACAATAATTTCATGAGAGTTGTATGATAGTATTTGACTTTGTGAATAGCTTTATAAACACAGCTGCCACAATATTTGATGAGCTCCTCTGTAATCTCATCGATACCCGGCGCTTTATTATTCTAATGGGCTTCGATGATGGCTCCCCGCCTACATCTATAGGCTCTGATATTCTGGAGCTGTGCGGAGAATTTCGGAGGTTCTTGAAATATGATGCCCATCTTTCCTTAATTTTAGTTTCGTCATCGATGATATTGCCGATGTCATCACGGCAGAGCGTTGTCTTGGGCTGATAACCACGTTTCAGGCTTTTCACTACTTTGTATGCTTGCTTTGTATTGTTGCTCGCTAAACTTACATCTATACTTCTCAATTGATCGTCATAGTATTTTCTCTTCTTAATTCTAATTATCGTTAATCTTCTGAGATTTTCATAGTGTTCTCTCTTCGTCCTGGTTTTCCTACCTACGTATTCTGTGTACGCCTGATTCTTTTTGTCTAACGCATTCTGGCAGCCATCATTGAGCTGCTCTCACTTCCATCCAGAGATCGTTGCTTATTTTCAGCGATGCATCTGGAAAGTTGGGAGCCAACTGATTGTTGAGATTTCCATGAAATTTTTGAACACAGATGCCGTTTGCACCCTTTTGATGTCAAATTTTTGTAGGGCGCTGGTCTTCGGCGAATATGCCTTTAACATATGACATCGATAAGTTAATTTGATCAAGTAATGCTCTGTGCTACAATTGGCTCCTCGGTATGTACGGAGGTCATGTATACTCAAGGCCCAACGTTGTTGGATCAGAACATGGTAGATTTTTTTTTTGTGTGTTGCCACCCGGTGAATGCATCAATATAGGAAACAAGTCGAACGTATGACTAGACTTCTGGTACATGCAAAGTCAATCAGGCGCTTGTCGTTGTGGTTTGTTTCATCGTCGAGACTATTTCCTCCAATCATACCCCGATGAGATAACTCATTGCCAACCTTAGCATTGAAATCACCCAGAATTATTTTTGTGCCGTTTGTAGGCAATGAGTCGACTAGTCTTTTCAGGTGATTGGTAAATGTTTCCTTTGTTTTTTCGTCGTTTTCTTCGGTTGGGGCGTGAACATTTATCCCCTAGATTTTGAAGAGTTTCGATTTTATATGGATGGCACACAACCGTTTGTTCATTGCACTGAAATCAATAACGTGCGGTTTGAACTCCCTACCCACAATAAATGCCACTTTGAATCCTCGTTTTCAAGTAGGGTTCCCACTTTTGAATTTGTGTGCAATCTCTAGTCTTGGATATCATTTTCAGTCCAGTTTATTTTCTGGCTTGCCAGTATTTTGAATTTATATTGGCTGGCCTGTTCTAAAAGGTTCTTAATAGCGCCAAAGTAATTGAGTGATCCAAAATTCCAGAATCCAATTCCTTAGTCCTTTTTTCGTTTGCCAGGTAGATTCCGTGAGTTCAATCCATTCTGGGGCCTTTCTGCGGGTTTTCAAACATTTTAGAGTTTTCCAGGGATAGGTAGTTAGCCATTCGACCAACCTCCATTCCGGCGGGATGGTTATGACTTGGATTCCATTATCAGACACCGGAGATCCGCCTTCACCTACTTACGTCTCTACAAAGGAGATGTCAGTAGGATTTAGTAACAGAGTTTTAGATGTATTAACAGTTATTAGCATTTCTCGGCATTTAATGTCGCATTATTGGGGAACCAGTAAACCCAATGTGCGACCCCGAAATGATTTGCTTCCGTTTAATTGGGAGGGAGGTTTACGATGAGGAATCATGGAAGCTGTGGGTTGGGGAAACGAGTGGTTCCCTCCTTCTTTCTCAAACGAGCTTGGGGGAGTTATATATAAATATATATATATATATATATATATATATATATATATATATATACATATATATGATTATATATATATATATACATATATATATATATATATATATATATATATATATATATATATATATATATATATATATGTGTATATGTATATAAATGTGTGTATATAGTCGTATATATATATATATATATATATATATATATATATATATATATATATATATATGTATATATATATATATATATATATATATATATATATAGTGTGGCACAAAATTAATCAACCGATCAGAAGATGTTATCACTTTAATAAATGGTATCGTACGTGAATAATATTTGATATTTGTGAACTGAACAGCTGCAGAATACAAACAGACAAGCAAAGGAGCACTGTAATTCACAAGAGCGTAGAATAATTGTGTCGGTTTAATTTTGACGATTTTGTATGGAAAATCTTCATGAGCGATGAGGCTTATTTCCACTTACGCGGTTTCATCAATCAGAAAAATCTTCGTTTCTGGGGCACTGAAAATCCGCGTGTGATGCGCAAACAGCCACTGCAAATACTCAAAGCCCGTACATACGTTCACGAGGGAGGAGTGGTCGGGCCATAGTTTTTTGAGGATGCCATCGGCGAGGTGTAATGGGCGAACGCAACAATACCATGATAAACGGCTTTTTACTACCGAGCATGAGTTAGGCTTGGTAAATATGTGTTTTTAACAAGACATTGGATAAGCACACACACCACAAACTACAATGTGCGTAATCTCCCGTTTTTTTTCGATTTGACATGACCAGCAAGATTGCCCGATTTAATCATGTCAAACTTCTTTCTTTGGAGCTTCTTGAAATCGCAGATATATGCCAATAGGCTTGAAACAGTCGCAATTTTTAGTTCAGTATAATGCATCATTTTTGGGATTACAATCAAAAACTATATTTTCCATGAAACTATTCGCAAATTAGTTCCATGTCTCGAAGCTTGTCGCACTTAGAAGTGGTATACTCTTTTGGCAAGAAATTGAGAAAAAAATCATTCTACGCAAAATTCACTTTCAGCACAGTACTAAGCGTTTTTTGTTATTTTTCGATTGATATTTCTTTTATTTAAAATAGATTTTATTTAAGTACATACAATATTTTCCATTATTATCTATGACCTTTTGCTATTTTTTGGGTAGAGCCATTATTCCATCTGTGTTAAACTTCTGCAGTTTATCGGCGAAAAACTTGGCCACGTAATTTTCACAGTTTCTTTTTGAAGTGAATTTCTTTTCATTAAGGAAGTTTTGCAGGGAACGAAACAAATGGTAGTCTGATGGTGCAAGGTCTGGATTATAAGGTGGATGCATCAAAACTTCCCAGCCAAGCTCTGTTAATTTTTGCCGGGTCATCAAAAATGTGTGTCGTCTGGCATTCTCACGATGGTAGACAACGCTCTTTCTATTGATAAAATCTTGCCGGTTTTTTTGAATTGCTTGTTGCAATCTGGTTAATTGCTGACGGTACAGAGCCGAAATGAGTGTTTGGCCAGGTTCTAGTACCTCATGATAAGCAATTCTCTTCGAATCCAACCATATACGAGTACACAGCATAACCTTATTTGGTGTCATCTCTTGGCATTTTGGACACCACAAATTTTTTTCACGAGCCTGCGATGCATTCTCACCTTGATCGTGGTGATATTGTATAATATTACGAAATTTTTCAGAAATTTCACTCATTTTTAAATGAGTCCAACCTTTGATACGAACGACGAAATACAAAACTGTCGGTACAAAAATTGTTAACTGGAATGTCACCTTTCACACGCATGTCAGTTTGAATCAATCTGATTAGTATCGCCCGATAAATGACAACAAACACCACATAGTGTCAAAAAAGGCTTAATTCTTTTTAGACTATCCAAGAGCGGATACCCAAAAACTGAACCCCGGAGGCCAGTGGCGAAACCGAGGGAACGGTGGTCTGATTTGGTCTACGAAGACTGTTTCTCGCTGCTTGTATTTAGAAATTGAAGGACATGGTCAATAGACGAGAATAGTTGGATATGTTTGTTGTAGGAAATAAGAGCCTGAAAGGGAATGTAGGGCTACGAAGAAGAAATTTATACCACTTAAAGGATCATAGCTACGGGGTGACGTCGTCAGCGTGAAACAGCACCAAAAATAGTTAGAGCAGGTGCAGAAGCGGGGAGTGCTACGATTAGCATGCATATATATTGAAAAATTTTCAAGTGGATGGTGCTGGTGATCATGGGGTGATACCCGATGCGCTGCCTTCTAGAGAATGCCCAAATACCTACCTGCGCAGAAGTGAAAGTGACAAAGAAACGCTTAGTAAGGAGGTGAGACAAAGCTCTCCAAGCAATCGGAAACTGTCCTAGAAAATTGAAATAAAGAGAAGATGGACTTTGAATCTGATCCTTTACATGAGTGCATGGCTCAATAAAAGGCACGATTAAACTGGCTTCTACTTCACCTCACTCTTCAGGGAGCATGGAGTCTTTGAGTCCTAACTGCACAGAATAAGCAAGTTATGGTCTTCCGACTGCTTGTCTTGCTTAGAAGGGGTTAATGACATCGGTCACACATATTTTGACAGCAAAATATGAGACAGGCAGAATTGTCACCTCTACAATGAAAGTAAAGGTATTAAGATCGGTCGACAAATGGAACACATTATAATTGGGACGTTCTGGAAGATGAATAAGGCATATTTGATAGTCCGAAGGTACATATTTAAAGTGTCTTTTCCAGGAATCTTAACTTCGTTTCCTCCCCATTTGGAAGTAGATTTCTGTAACCTAAAGTTGTCTCTGGGCGAAGTATGTTAAAACGAGGCCCAGCCTGGAATACTGTGTTAAATGGTTTCAGATTAGTTTCACAGATTGACACCGTATGTATTTAGTAAGTAGTTAGGTAGCTTTGCGCATTTGGAAGCTCCATACTCAGACCGTAAATAGCCTTCACCTCTATACCACAAAAAAAAATGGCTTGCAGAAAAAGATCCGCAATGATATTAAAATTACAAAATACGGGGTAAGGGTGTATGGGGGTCACTTTATGAATACTCTTATCTATGTTTGTTTCCTGAAAAATAGAGTCGGTAGATACAATACAATTTTCTTCATTGTCCTTCTAATTTTTATAGTAGTAAGCCAAGTTTGGCTCAATACATGTATATCAAACTTTGAGCTCGTCAAGCAGCAAATGAATGAAAAAACTCATTGAAGTTCAAGCAAAATGGCAACTCCTACCGATAAATCCACATCGAAATAAACCATGTACAACATGCTCTTAATAAAATAGTTTTACATTCAACCTATTAAACCTTATATACATCCTTTACTCATATCACTATGTAGTCTTTTATCTTTGCAATTACCCCGCCAACTGTATTTTTTTCCATAAATTTTATCTAAAACATTAAACTACGGCCATTTTTGATTTGAATTCACTAAAAACTCAACTGTTTTAATCAAGACATCTACATATTTTATATAAAATACTTTAAGTATTTTAATTCAATAGGATATTATAAGCGTTTCATTTGTCAATTTAATTTAAAACAGGATAGATATTTTATTGAGAGAAATGCTTTTAAAATTTTAATGAATCAAAACACCCAAGGAGTTTTATTCTCAAAAGCATTTAAGGAGTTTATGTAAAGCGCTTTAATTATTTTATTTACCTTTTTTATGGGTAATTAAATTTGGCAGATTGTTTACAGTTTGAGATCAAAATGTAACATATTTGAGTCATTTTGGGACCCCTTTAGTAGAATCTATTAGCCTGCCAAAATTTAACCGTCATATCCAACTTGGATGTTCCAATTTATCACAGACGATTTAGATAAAGAAATAATATTTTAATAATCATTTGAAATAAAACGCACTAGAAGTTTTAATTAAAAGACTTGCATAGTTATTCAAAATATGTTATGAAACTAGGATTACAATTAAAGAATCTACGTTGATTTAATTAAAATGTTGGGATTTGCAATGTTTTCATTGATGATTCATGTTAGTTATTGCAGCAATATTAGTTTTTAGAGAGGATTTAAGGCAAGTTAAATGTGTGTTGAGGTAAAAACATTGTTTTTCATACATTCCATTATAATCTTTCAGAGCTTGAATGTTTTTAGCTCAAACCATAATGGAAAGCTGTAACAAACAGCTTAATAGTGTACACCAAGTGTTTAGATTGAAAAAAGGGCACAAATTTACTATTCTGTTCAATTATTCATATTCTTTCTTTCCTCTGCGTACCACGGCGTTATGGCTTTTAAAAAGACTTCAAAATATCTCGTCCATGGCTTTCATTTGATAATATACTTGATAATCTTCTGTGAAACGAATCTTAATGAGTAACATTCTTAGATGGGAGACCCCTCTAAAAATTCTTCGAAATATTGAGTAAAAATTTGATTTGATAAACAGCATGAATGAAATAACATCAACAACGATACTTCCCCCATGGTCATATAGTTAAAAGCTTATAGTTGCCTTGCTATGATAATTGGCTGCAATATAATTTCAAGGCAATACTCGCAAAATTCAAATATTATAAATATATGACATTCTGTTTCAACACGGATTTTGTTCGTTCTATGTGAGCTCATCTACGTTATAAAGTGGAGGATTTAATATCGCCCATTAAAATCACTGTGTAAAATTTTCCTTATGGTTTCATTATTGATACAAGTGGAAATCTGAAGTACAAGCAAGCAGGAGGCTTTGTGTAGGGTATGCGATTAAAGATTAGGCATGATCTGCCTCGCAAAGCATTTGCTGTTGCTTTAACGATTCTTTTCACTTCAGCAAAGTTCGTTCACGTCTTGCTTAAGGGGTGTAAAGAATCTTAGAAGTTACCTAATATAACTTCTAGGCGACCATACGTCTTTGGAGTATCGACGGGTACTGCGGTGAACTCCACTTACGAGTTTCATTTTCAATCTCATCAACGAAATGAATACGATTGCCAATAAGAGTGAAATTGTATTTAAAAAGGATTCATATTGCAATAGTGCATGAAGGTATACGAATTCGTAAATAATAAATTTTTATAGTTGACCAAGAAAATTTTAAATATTCGAAAGCTAACATATAATTTTGAATACAATTTCTTAGAATGATTTTTTATTTTATATAACCTATTACGCTTGCGAAAAAATGTTGGTTTTGTAATTTATTGTATAATTTTTTCATTCATATATTAATTATTGCCTCAAATCAGTTTGATATTTGTTACCATAGAATAAAATAATACGAAGTAAATTAAGGAGAGAAGAGCAAACAAATAACGGAAAGATAACAACAAACACCATGTTAAGGAAATTTTATTATTTTCCGCAATGAATGCTTAGCACTGTAAGGTACATTTTATTCTATAAAGACCTCGGTCCATTCATTAAACTAGATAACATTGTATATCACGATAGTGGTGAAGAATAACCTCTAAATTTATATTCCAAGGCTTTCCCATGATCATCCTAGCAAACATACCACACAAAAAGAAGCAATTCATAATCCTTAATTAGGTAGTATACCACAATAATTGCTAAATACTTACCACCATTAACTTCGCATATCAATATCACATCGCTTCCCTCGTTATATGCCGCAACATTACTCAGACGCTCTTTCCGGTCTGCTTCCAAAATCACAGGGCGTTCTGGGGGTACTGCAATAAGAAACAAGGCAAATCCAAATTAATATTCTTCTTCAATTTGTTCGATTGTTATTCAAAGCCCGTATTGGAAATGAATAGTTTTCCATAAATATAGTTTGATATATGGATTCGGATAAGAAAATGGATCGTAGTTCTACTATAGAACATTAATCATATATTCATAGATATTGAATGTGAACTTGAGCTAAACCAGCAAAAGAGAATTCAAGCATTAAAATGGTTAGTGGCATTTAATTTGAACAGCTAAATTACAGAATTGGTTCCCGGAAAAAATTTCATATAAAACAATTTAACGAAAGTTAATGTGCTAGGCCAGATTAAAAAAATAAGATAAATTCAATACAAGATAGTAATTTCATATTTAAACAGGGTCAAACAATGATTTACTTCATAAAACTGAAGCATCAATTCAGTTAGGCTTTAAATTGGGTTTTAAGGTTTTTGACGAAATTTTAAGAACATTTTTCAAACATTAACAATATTACAAGTTGAATTAGCTGAGGAGTGCTCTTGCCAGGAGAGTCTTATAAGCCAATAAGTTAATCATACAATGTCTTCTGAGTATAAACAAATTGACTCAGAAATCAATTCCATAAATTGAGCCAGAAAGCTAAGCTTTGGCTGTCAAGCATTTCAATTCGCCAGAATTTTCTCCGCAGTGTGTTGAGCTTATTGTTTGGATGGTTACAAATCCTATTTATGTTACAAACATTTTTTTAGTGTTATCTAAAATTTATACATATTTGTGGTGCTTAGGTAATGCGAGAACGCGTATCTGTGCCGTATCACATGTTTTTGTTATAATTACTAAATTTTCAATCGGCAGTAACTTGGCCGATAAGAGCTCGATTTTTATGGAATTTCCAGAGTATGTGAGCTTGTGACTAAGAGACCTAGATTTCTTTGGCAAATTTGCAATCATAGAATTCATAAATTGTAATATTATTGACAAAATTTATAAAACTTGACTTCTGTTCACAAAAATTTACTTACATGTTTTTTTTTCAGATTTTGCAATAAAGGACACACAATTTTGATACATTTCCCCTCCCCCTACACACCACGATGCAAATAACGTAGTATTAGAGGCGCTTTAAAAAGTTTCCAAGACCTTTGATTTGATACCCTTATAGCAAAAAAAGTTGATGTTATAGAAATACCCCGCGAAGATCTCATAGAAATTTGTTTGTGCGAACACGTTTAAGAGAATATTACTTTTGAGCTGCCCATATAGTTTTGTATTTATAACTGATGAAGCCTTTGAAAAATATTTCTGTGCTGCACGCACTGGCGGACAGCTCACGGTTTTATTGTAAAATTATTTTGCAAAATCCTAAAAATGATCTTTTATCTGCAATCTTGATTGCTTTCATTTTTCAAAATAAGATTCACACATTTATATCCATCTTACTTCCTTCAAATACAAGACATTGTTCAAGAATCATTTCTTTGAAGCATCAACGCCTTGATGAACTCCTGAAAATTAACTTTTCTGTCAATTCCCAAGAGTTGATTCTCAGTTATATTACCTCGGCATACATCAACTTTAATTAGTCAATTTTTTTCACTGCTGACTAGCCATTTGACTTCATTCCTACCAGCAAACAATTTTCGAAAGGACGAAGCAGACGACGACCCTACTGGTACACGAAATAAGGAAAAATGATTTTCCCGGCGTCAAAACGCACGAAGAAAATGAGCGTTTGAAAAATATCGACCATTAGTAACTGCCTCCTCTATTTGCATTTTAGGGACAACAGCATTCGATGTTTAAGTGCCACCGATTTACTTTTAATGGCCTTATATTATGGTTTTGCGGGACAGCAATGCTATTTTCCGGTACATAGGTACGAAAACCACAACACTTTCGTCCTTCGAATAGTAAAAGAGGACAAATAACGCTTCATTTCACATTTCGTACAGGAAAGCATCCAATTCTACAATACGTTCCAGATTGGCTGTGCAAGCATTGGGAAGATTTAGGGTGGAAGTTGTTTGGGTTTTAGTCGAATTGTAGACAATAAAATGAGCTTTGGAGCGAGATGTTATTAAAACGTAATAATTCATTTGGCCGGGGCACATGCTGCCATGAAATTTCATTTTACAATGCAATTTTGATTTTATTATCACAATTAGATCAAAATCGATGCAGTTCAAATCGTTAAACGTGCTTAGAAAGCTGTTAAACGAATAAGCCTTGGAGCAACGAGAGAAAGCAGAGAAGCAAGAATCAATCTATGCGATAAACTCTCGATTTTAAAGCGAAGAAAGTACACCCTATAAATTTTTTGATTGAAAATTAACGATTTAATGAGGTACTTAAAAAAAACTGGCAATAGGGTCTTAGGAGCCCTAAAATCTTTTGTACTAGATTCTTATAAATGCAGGATTTTGGCCTCATTTAGAAACATAAAAAGATATACATAGACCTGCAGGATTCAAAAAAATGTTATGCCTACTTCTAAGAAAACTGAAACTTGTAGCTTAAATAATCAAACCAAATCGGGGGTGTAAGATGAAAGGCTCCTGCAAAAACTTTTCAATGCAAGTCGTAGATTCGTGTTGAATGTATTGGGACCTATTTATTGGCCTTGCGAATTTAATTGATTCATAGATACTTTAGTATAATACACCTTTCAAATAGTTTTGATGGATGTCTTATCAGAACTAGAGGAGAAAAATATAAAATTTAAAAATCCTTATAAGATTATTATTTAAAAATTGATAATACATCGTCGTTGATTAAACCAAGATTCAGGAAAGTGAGGAAAGATCGGCATCATATTTCAAGAATTTCTTTAATTCTCCGCAGAGCTCCAGAGCATCGAAGCCTATAGATGTCTGCGGAGAGCTTCTATTGGCCCCACCAACTCTGGATGAAGTTTGTTCCATCCTCAAAGCCCAAAAGAATAATAAAGCGCCTGGCATCAATGAGATTCCAGTGGTGCTCATCAAATATGGTGACAGCAGTGTTCATAAAATTACACATTTGACAGCAAGACCATAAGCCGAAAAAGTGGACACAATTAATTATATTCATTATCTACAAAAAAGGTGACAAGCTACAGTGCGAAAATTATAGAGGCATATTACTACTTTGTGCGGCGTACAAAATATTTTCAAAGATTTTAGAAAATAAAATCGGATCATATGCCAACAGTGTTATTGGGAAGTATCAAGGTGGCTTTGAGCAACAATAGACCAATTGTTCACAGTCAAGCAGGTACTTGAAAAATGCTGGGAGTTCAACACAGGCGTATACCAGATCATTGTTGACTTTAAGCAAGAATACAACAGCATCGATCGAATAGTACTGTACCAAAGAATGCTTTGCTTTGGCATCCCAGCGAAATTAGCCCGTCTTACTAAAATTTCAATGACGTCGACGATCTACCAAGGTCGCATCAATAACCAACTCACCGATGCCTTTGACACAAATATCGAACAAAACAGGGCGATGGGCTGGTCCCGTTGCTATTCGGGTTGGCTCTGGAGTGCGTCATAAGGAAGCTACCTGCCAAAACACGAGGTACATTACTATTGTATATAAGTCGAGTCAATTAGTAGCCTATGCGGGAGACATCAACATTTTGTCACGGCCATTAACAACTGCCAAAGAACTTTTCCTGAAACTCGACATCGAAGCAAAACTAGTAGGGCCACAAATCGATGAAAGTAAAACAAAACTCATGATGCAGTCAAAAATACCTCGAGTACACAGAATTCCACACTTCGCGAATATATTATCAAAAATGTAGGCAAATTTGTATATTTAGGCTCAAAAATAACGAGAATTGGTAATGAAAGAGAAAATACGCCGATGAACACAGCTCAGTTTAGAGGATCTTGAAGACCAGCTGTATACACAGGGAAAGAAAGCTCCAAGTATACAAATCTGTGGTAAGACCTGTGTTATGCTATGGGTGTGAAACATGGACCCCGACCCAAGCATCCGCAAATATATTGAACGCCTTTGAGCGACAGGTCCTGAGACGAACAATCGGAGCGAAGCTAGACAGAGACCTATGGCGAATTCGATACAACCATGAGCTGTATGAAATTTTTGACTAGCCGGAGGTTTCAACGATTGTAGGACTGCGGGAGCTGCAATGGCCTGGCCACATGAATCGTATAGACGAACAACAGATACTGAAAAAGGTATTTCTTAGGAGAATCGAAGGACGGAGATCATTGGGGAAATCAAAAAAATGCTAGTTTGATTTGCTCAACAAAGACAGTTCATTGCTGAGATAGTTGGAGGCTGGATTTGGAGGTAACGAAGGCCTGAGAGGAGCTGTAGTGCTATAAAGAAGAAGGAAGACGAAAAAATGCAAATTTTTTCAAATATTCTTGGGTATTTTTAACAGACTCCCAAAGGAAAGTAGGTTATCAGTTTATTACGTATATCAATTTTTTTTATTATTTGTGTATATTCAACTTTCACTCCGCGTTTTCAGCATCACTGATCGACGCATACAAGGAATTTGATTGTAGAAGTTTAAAATGAAAAAAAAACACATGTGGACTAAAATGTATCGGCACAGAATTGTACTCCTTTCAAGAACTCTGTAGATATAAACAGTTCAATACGGTACATAAGTGTCAGAAAGTTGAATTTTAATGAACTAATGTACGAAATATGCAAATCATTTTGCGATTCTTCAAGAATTTAATGGAGATAGCGAATCCTTTAGTGATGGATTATAAAAATGATCAGGATCCTAAATTTTCAGCATAAATGATACATTTTTGTCAATAATTTTTACCTGAAATAACCAATAAATTAACTCTAAATCCAGCATAAATACAATTCAACACGAGTTAAAGCAATTTCATTATGGAAAATTTCATGAAGCTTTTCTCTTCTGCATTCATTTTTCACCTACTCATGAGTTTATTAAAAGATTCTTCTACATCTTTAGACGTAAACGTTACACATAGGACTTACGAAATTCCCCGAAGAAACAATACGGATTGCGTGGTTGTAAACTAAAGAGCCAAATCACCATTTGAAAATTGTTTCGTTACTTTCTAGATAATATTTTACATTATAGTATGACGGCGACCCGATAAGTATTTAGCCTCACCGCGCACTGGTTCCACTATTGCCACAGAAATTCACTATGGTGCAGTATATTTTTAAAGATGGCTAGTGTCAAAATTTCAGCTGAATTAGACTCGTAGTGCGGGTTTAAGAAAAATTGCGAAAGAGGAATATGAATCGCTGATTCAATTTTTGTTTTCGGTAGCGAAATCGCCCAGCAAAATCAGTGCAATTGCTTAGATACTATGTATGGTGAATCCCTTCCTGCAATGGCGACCGTAAAAATCGATTTAACGAGTTTCAACGTGGTCGTAATTTTGTTTTTGATGAGATACGCCCAGTTGCCACAAGAACGGCTACCACGGAGGATAAACTGATGAAAAACCGCAACCTCGTATTGGCAGACCGTGAGTTGAAGGTGCGCGAAATTTTGAACGAGAATTTGGGTATGGGAAAGCTATCGGAGCAACAACAAAAACAAACGCGACCGTGAGACCACTTTAGAGCAGTGCTTAGAGCTGCTTAAGCGCAATTTGAAGGAGTTTCTGTTTCATTTCGTGAAGACTAACGAAACAAAGCTCCACTGATACACACTGGAGACTAGAGAGTAGTCTTCATGTTTATAAATATACTTTCATATATATATATATATATATATATATATATATATATATATATATATATATATATATATATATATATATATATATATATCTATATATATACATATATGAAGATGACTCAAAAGAATCGAAAAGCGTATGCCCACACGACATAGCAAGGACCAACGGCTTTACAAGATAAAAATAAATAAATATAAATATATATATATATATATATATATATACGCATATATATATATATATATATATATATATATATATATATATATATATATAAATATATATATATATATATGTATATATATATTGTTACATGTTCAAACATTTCTGCAAGCTACTGTCGCAACTACCAATGACATCATGATCAACAAACGACTGTACTCGAAAGCACAAGAATCGACCAAGCGCGACCAACATCTGAAAGTGACGTCATTGCTTCTATTCAGAATTGCTCGAATATTCCAGGTAGTTCGTCAATGTACGGGAAATGGGTTGAATGACTAGAGACCCTATATAAAGCTGAGCTGGATGAATGGGGGATATAGTAAAACCGCGATAGTAAAACTGCGATGGATTGGAGCGTAAAGTAAAGGCGATATTGATTGAGTAATAGTGAAGTGATTTTCATTGATCGTTAAGATAATTTAAGTACAAAGTTGATAGACAGTAAAAGCCAGATTTAAATGCGATTTGTGAAGTTCATGATTGTGCATTCTTTGTAAATAAACTCTTTAAAAGACAGTGCGTTTTCACTTTTCCGGAACATTAAATTTATTGGTCACGAACCATAACACGCGACAGTGGTGTCGAGAAGTAAGATAGAAAATTTCGAAAGCCAAGACTTTTAAACATTCTTAAAATGCACTATAGTGAAATGTGACGTAAAAACTGGTGGAAAAAAAGTAAACAAAACCGAAATAAAAAAAATACCACGAAGTTAACGTTTAAAAATTAATGAATTTACCATGTCAGAGCTTAAGGGAGAAGCAGAAATGACAAAATCAAAGAAACCAGAAGACGCACTGATGCAAATGTTAATGCTGATGCAGCATGAGCAGCGACAACAGTCCTCCAGTTTAACTGCGAAGCTGTATGAACAGTCATCTAGATTAACTGCGAAGCTAAATGAACAATCAGCGAAGCTAAATGAACAATCAGTGAAGCTGGACCAACAAGCGATCGAAATTAAGACAAGCATCACACAGAAGCTGGAGAAACAGTCAACCGAAATTAAAGCGGAGCTCGGTAGTCTGAACAAAGAAATAAGAGGCGTCGAGGAAAAGGTTGACCAGGTCGAGGAAAAGGTCAGCCATGTCGTGGAGAGAATCAAAAATGAGATGAAAAAGTGAAAAGGGGATTGGAAGCAGCGAAGGCAGTAGTAACCACCTCACCAGCCCCGCTTATAACCGCAGCGTGAAGCTCATCCAGAAATGTGAAAGCACCAATATTCGACGGGCAAACGGTCTGGACTATTTACAAAATCCAGTTTGAAGCCGCCGCTAGGATAAATCACAAGAATGAGCAGGAACGAGCAATTGCATTAATTCTTGCTCTAAGAGGCCCAGCTGCCGAGCTTTTGCAGACTATCCCCGTTGAGTTACGCTCAAACCCGGCTGCTATATTGAATGCGCTCGTCATGCGTTATGGAGGCAATCATCTGAAGCAGATTTATCGGGCACAGCTACGGCATCGGATGCACAAGTCTGGCAAAACCTTACAGCAACTAGCCCAAGATATTGACCGACTAGCACTTTTGGCTTAACCAGCGTACGACCCAGAACATCGAGATGACGCAGCAACCGAAGCAATTGTCAGCGCATTAAAGGACCAGAAATTGCAACAAGCCGTGCGTTTAGCTCAAAAGCAAACAGTTAAGGATGTATTGGCTTATAGTCTGAACTTTGAGGCAGCGAAAAATGTGGCTCGTACCACTGCCCGGGTTTGTGAGGTAATGGCAGACAATTGCAGGTTTGAGCGCGTGAAAAATGAGCGAGAGCCGCAAATTAATGGTGCGCCTCAATGCTGGGATTGCGGTGAGAAGGGGCACCTGCAAAGAGACTGCAAGAAGCGAAGGAAACAGAGCTATTGTCCAGGATGGTGGAGATCCAGACTGTGTTAGGAGCCTAAAATAGAAGCCCATCAAAATGAAGGAGTCAACTTCATGGGGTGGACGTTAGCTAGGAGGTTTGACGTCCCCAGCACCCCCATCACCGTGTCAAGACTAGATCGTGGAGAAGCAGACTTATGCCTTTCGGGTCAAGTTGATGAAGAACATTGCACCATAATAAGCGACACTGGTACAACCCGATTGACTATCCGACCAGACCCAGTGAGGCAACAACTACTTCACAAGGGCGAGTTCATGGAAATGCTGATGCCCTATCTCGTCATCTATGTCCAGCTAACTGCAAGCATTGCCGGCGAATTGAGGAAAAGGCGCCGAACGTTGATCTGCAAGTGATAACGACCGAATTCGATAAAGGTTGGTCATTGGAGGAGATTCGAAACGCCCAACTAGCCAATGAAAACATCGGACCATTGCTCGTATGGAAGGAGACCTTTGGGCGACCCAAGTGGAAGGACGTTTCGATGCATGGCGCCACCCTGAAAAGTTTTTGAGCACAATGGAATTCCCTGCAGGTGGACGGTGGCGTGCTCAAGCGGATGTGGGAAACGGCGGATGGCAGCTCCTATAGGATGCAACCTATACTTCCCAAAAGCCAAATCCACGATGTGGCTAAGGAAATGCATGAAGGATCCTCGGGAGGCCGCCTTGATGTTAACAAGACCTTACCGAAGTTGCGGGAAAGGTTCTACTGGCTCGACGCCTGAGAAGACGTAGAGGACTGATGCAGTTAAAGTGCCAAATCGTTATTGTTTAGAAAACCTTGCAGCTCTGGTTTGGTTTTCTGATTATTTGCGAATTCCTTGAAGTTGATTTGTTCATAGTGGATGCTTTCAAATCATTATAGATCAGCTACAATGTTGTCTTTACTATAAATACGACGGATATCGGTAGTGTGTTGTCCGATGAAATCGAGATGACTTAATTATCTTTTTTGCTTTAGTACTATTGCACCTTTCGGGCCTTCACTCTGAGATAGTTAGAGTACCTTATTATCTTGATCGTATGTTGAGGGTAATATGGCCAGGAACAATTATTATCTTGGAGATGCTTTTTCTAGATTTTGGATGAACGTGTGCTCTGTTGAAACAGTACAGCTTTGCATCTCTTAGACAGTGCAGTGTTAAGACAGTACCTTTAATCACGTGCTTAAATTGTTGGGGAAAAATTCAAAAAGTTCGAGTTGTTCATATCAAATATGACAAATAGCTGCACCGATTGAAAAGTTGGTTGCATTCACGTGTGGTACTAACTTTGCATCTTCTTTCATGTGTGCCGAAGTAACCACGTCAACAAGTACTCATTTACAACTCCTAGTGTGTAAATATACATTTGAAGATATATATCTTCAGTCCGAAGTTATTAAGACGATGCATATCCGTTCGCATCTGATGAAAATTTCGCCAAAGCACTTGATCCATGAACCTTTGAAAGTTCGACCCTAGGTTTTTGATCTTCTGTGGAATAATAACCTAGGGACGATAGAAATATCTGCTCTGGTATCGATTAGGAACTTCAACTGCATCTTTATGTCGTTAGTGAAAAGATACTGTGATTTTCTTCATCAACCGATGATTACTTATGTTGGAAAAAATATCAAATTTGAAAATTATTTGTTGATACTGTTACGTCGTGTACTGTATTTAGCAGTGAAAAAGGGAATTGAAATAATAACATCAAATGTGTAGACAATACCACATCACTGTATATTTATCTTGGGCACACTCATGCTTTGCGACGTAATTTTGATAAGGATGATGTTTGAATGCAGTCGTATGACTAATGTATTAATTATATATTTGGTGGAGGTGGTAAATGAACTATACAGCTGAATCATCAATAATGTACATGCCACTAAATCGAACGAAGAATGTGACCAACTCCGGTGGGTCAACATCAGAAGATGTACCCCTTACGTTGCGGCTGGTTACCTCTTTCAGAGATAAGGAAGAAGACTGCTTTTATAGTCTCCAATGCTTTACCCCGTAAAATGGAAGGTGGCAAGGCTTCTGCTAATCGAAAAAGAGAAGAAAAATTCCGGGATGCCGTCAGCGTACCGCATACCGCATGCTACACACTGCTGGGAAAGCCAATCAAAGATGGAAACTACATCATGTGTTGCCCAGGAATCTATCCTCGATACAGACCTGTGTAACGTATCCAACAACGGGCTACTGGGACTGAAGATGCAAGTTGAGTCGCGTTTGATGGGGTATGTGGATGATATCTAGCCGCTGGCCGCAACGTCGAGCAAGCGCAATTTAGGCTAGGTATGCTAATGCGCCAAGTCGTGGGTTCAGCCCAGCGCTGGAGAAAAAAAATGATAATGACGTTGACAACCTCCCAAGTTTGCATCAAAAACCGACTCCCTGGGGCCTTTGATAAAAAAGTTGGACTTAGGCAGGGAGATGGGTGAGCCACATCGCTATTCAATTTGGCTCTGCAATACGTTATCAGAAAGCTTCCTGCCGAGAAGAGTGGTATGTTACTATACAAGTCAATTTAAGTGGTAGCCGATGCAAATGACATCAATATTTTGGCTGGAATGGCAACCACCAAGGAAGTTTTCCTGAAGCTTGAGAGCGAAGCAAAACTAATCGGGCTATAAATCGATGAGAATAAAGCAAAGTTCATGACACAGTCGAGGAAAGATAACTCAAATTCCAAAATATCACACTTAGTGACTAATTAAATAAAAATAATAATAATAACAAAAATAGTCCATCGCATAACAGTCCAGATCCAAACCAGTGCATTGAGATTCATTGTTAGGGTATCTCATTCCTTGACCGTAATGGAATCGAGGCGATCTGGTCAATATCACGCTCAACCATGTGGTTATTACCTAATTTTTCAATTTGTATCCATCAGAGCTGGATGGGCTGATAAAACGATAGCAGCATCAGAAAACTAAAGTCGATGCAGTGCCCGAGATTTGAGCTTGGGAGCTGCCACGCAAGCCGAGTCTGCCCTAACCCACAGCTCCACATGGACTACACCTGGCGAATACAATATCGAAAATCTAGGCAAATTTATACATCGAGGCGTCAAAATGACGAGAACCGCTAATGAAAGCGATGATACACGCCGAAGAATATAGCTTGCAAATAAAATATTTTTTTTCAGTTTGGCCGATTTTGAAGACCAGCTGCGTAACCAGGGAAACAAAGCTCTACGTATGCAAATCGGTAAGAAGATATGTGCTATGCTATGCGTGTGTACATGATCCCCAATCCAAGTATGCGCATGCATATTGAACACCTTCGAAAGACAGTTCCTGAGGCAAATAGTTGGAGCAAAGCTAGACGGCAACCAATGGTGAATTCGTCACAACCATGAGCTGTATGAAATTTTTGGCGGGCCGGAGGTCTCAACGATTGTAAGACTGCAAAAACTGCAATAGGCTGGCCACATGAATTGCATGGACGAACAACGGATACTCAAAAAGTTATTTGTTGTGAGAACTGAAAGATGAAGGCCAGAGTTCGTGGGGCCAACGGAAGCTCTCCGCAGACATCTATAGACTTCGATGTTATGGAGCTGTGCGGAGAACTAAGGAGTTTCTTGAAATATGATGCCTATCTTTCCTTAATCTTGGTTTCATCAGCGATTATATTGCCGATGTCATCACGACAGAGCGTGGGTTTGGGCTGATAACCACGTTTTAGGCTTTTCACTACTTTGTATGCTTGTCTTGTGTTTTTGCTCGCTAGGCTTGCATCTGTATTTCTCAATTGATCGTCATGGTATTTGCTTTTATTAATTCTAATTATCATATTCGGTACTCTTCTGAGATTTTCATAGTGTCCGCTCTTTGTCCTGGTTTTCCTACTTTCGTAATCTTTGTATGCCCCTTACTTTTTATCTAACGCATCTGGCAATCATCATCGCACCATTCATTTCTCTTGCGCCGGGCTTGACGTCCGTGCGCCGGACTTGACGTCCAGCGCCAGTTTCCACCTCGGCTATGTTCCCCATTCGAATGTTCAAAATCGCTTCCCTTGATCAATGCACTTTACGAGATATTTAAATTTACATGCACGCGAAGTAATGTCAAATAAATTGCTAAGATTACAGTAAGTAGTTTAATGTAACAGAAAACAAAAAAATCATTGAAAATGAACTAGGCACCGTTGCAGTCGTGGGCAAACGCAAATCATAATCCTTGCGAATGGTCCAATTGCAAAGCAAAGAAAGTATCAAATTGAACATCGTTTTACAGTTCATGAATTTGGGACTTATCCCCTTAGGAATATTTAATCTCACATTGATAATGAATGTCAGAAAGTAGATAAGCTATCGTTGAAGAAATGAAGTTGTTAAATGGTAAATAAGAAGCAGTGGAAACATTTAAATGCAACTGAATTTAAACCAGTACTTTTCCGAGGCAACTTTGGGCTGGATAAAAACACTTAATGTCTGTTTTTTTTTTTTCATGCGGTAGTTTTGACTTTTCAAACAATTTACACGTCACAAAATTTCATTTCACAGTCAAGTAGACTTAAATTTAAGTCATTTTAATACCGCAAACGTGGTCCATCCGCAAGTTATCACCGACGGAACGAGGAAAACCTTCATTTCACTTGAATCGCAACATTTTTTGGACGATGATGCGGTGGACCCGCGTTTCCATCTGAAACAACCGTATTTTTTCCGTCTTTATGACCAGTGATCCTTCCAGATCGACAAACAAGCAACAACTGCCACTACTCATTCTCTTCTTTCTTCTCAACAAAGTTTACGATTGAAGTTAGACTCAACTCCAATCGATTTCGATTCATTTTGGTTTTGTCAAATATTCTGCTGCTTTGCGGTTTGCAACCAATCAACTCTCGGAAAATTTAAGTCTTTTTCTTCATATGTGTCTCCAGCTGTTCACCTGAATGGACTGCTCAACTACTACAATATCTAAGCCAATATGTACAAATATTTACTTAAAATTCAATTTTTTTATCCAAATACTGACAAAATTATTTATAACACGTTTAGAAAACTTCATAATTAGCGAAAAACTACTAGCAGAATACCACTGAACAAAATTTTCAATGAGCTTTGAATTACCAACCACTAAACAGCATTCAGTCAGCTGCGCCACCTGGTATGACTTAAGCATCAACCAACAAAGAATTTCGCGTATTAGTATTGAAAAGATACCGCTCTGACACAAAACGATCATCTAGAAACCTGTTGGTGCATCTAGAGTACCATCGTGACTTCTGAGCAATTTTCTGGGAGGTACAATGCGTGCACCACTATGACGGAAGAGTTAAGGAAGCAATTTACCTGGAATGATTTGATTCAATGTAATATTCATAATGAATTTGCAGAGAATGTTTGTGGATACAATGGAACCAGTATACGAATTTATTGGCTGTTTATTTTCACGATAATTTATAGTATCTGAGGAAACTGCAATAAGTCTATTAAAAACAAAGAACCAGCATGCATGTTTTCAACAGGATCTAGTACCCACATCCCAACTTAAATGAAAACAAGTGGGCAAATAATATTTCTGACTAAAAAGTTAAAATAAAATGCATTAAAAAATTAATATATTTCACTGCATAGGTTATTAAATAACCATTGTTTATTATTTCTCTAAAACTTAGTATAATTTGGCGTACTTCATTTCCTTTGAAATAAATATGTTTAGTGTCCAAATTATTTACGATACCATTTAACAAGTAATTCAGTGCAACAAAATAAATATGTCGTCACTAGAACCAACATACGTGTACTTACCAATAACCGTTAAATTTATTTTCAAATTCCTTGTTGGCGAATTCTTAAAATCCACCCGACAGCGATATGTACCCTCGTCAGATAACTTTATATTATCCACCTTGAGCGCGGCAGGATGTGCTACAGTACTAAAGAACGCTCTGTCTCCGAATGCAGTTGGCGATGACCATAATTTTGCTTGGCCAAATTGGCGACCTCGCACGTCGAAACTATAAAAAGAAACAGAGAAATGCCGTTAAGTACTCGCATAAAACTTCTTACGACCTTAATACTAAAGCCTTGACTGTTGTGAATGCATCAGTGCTATTATTGTTTATATGTTTTGTTTTATTTTATGCCCCACATTATGTTTCGGCTTTATGTTAGACGAATGGCTGTTTGTAGTTTCATTTTCACGTTTTATTTATTGCGTGGAAATAGCCACCAGCGTCCTGAATTGTTAAAATGTCTTCATACACATCCCTACAATGTTGAATTTTCAATATTGGTACCACAATACCTAAAACTCATCTGGATGATTGGAACATGCATCGAATAATTTCAAATAAATTGCGGTTAGCAGAGAACGCTTTCAAGTGAATATATTAATTTTAATTTAAACGCAGTTTCACCTCATTTTACCTTCATTCGTCTGAATTTTAAGCCACATTGGAACGTTAACTTAACCACACATGTACAAATAAATGTAAAGTGTATTTCGATACTTTCCCTGTGTCCTGTTTAGAGCCAAATTTTATATTTTGAATTCTTACAACCATGTTTGGATTATTGACGCAAGTCTTTAATTTACTATAACAAGGCTTAATGAACATAGAAATAATAACAAACAAGTTGGGTAAACAGACCTATGCTCATGTCAGAAGGGTTTTGTACCCAACTTCTCAGAAATGCTGTCACCAGCAATGAAAGGAAAGTTCATTGTTTTTCTACTTTCAACGGTCGCCATTTTGTTGCAAACCAAAACAAGTTGGGTAGACAGACCTATGCTCATGTCAGAAGGGTTTTGTATTCAACTTACAAAATGCAGTAACCAGCAACGAATAAAATCAAGAAACATGTCAAAGACGATTTCATTGGAGAAAATGTGAAATTCGAGGATCATACTATTATTAACAAAGTTGAACGAATTTTGACTTCTGAGATATTTGTTATAGTTATACCCATAAATATCTCCCTTGATAATTTTTTCAGATTTTTTAGATCACGGGTGTCCATTCGCGAGGGAGGAAACACATTTTTCATGTATTTCCCCCCCTGTGCTCCCACTGAAGCAAAAACTGACAGCTTAAGAACTGTTTTGAAAAGCTCTTATAGAGAAATTTCAGTTGATACTCATATCGGCTACCTTTCATGAAATTTTTTTTCAGGGGCCACTTCTCTGCACTGTAATCATCGATTCATAGCCTATTTTTTCGAATCCTAGAATGGTTACAAAGCCCTTTTTCTAGGAGGTCTCTCCTGCCTCTTCGACTTGTTTCAATTGTATGTACTCATCTTCATGATACCTATCACTCCTGAAATTGTCATGCAAATTCTAGCAAAGCTGTAGTGTCTAAGTCGGTAAAAAGCGCATGTGGCTCCATAGCAATATGTTTCCATAGTAATACAGGGCATATTGCTCCATAGTAATACACGAAAATTCAAATCGCTATAACTTCGTTAAATACTATTCGATCTTTATGAAAAGATCAATCTTATAAATAGTTATCTCTTTGCAAAATTTTGTTGAGTTTAAAGGTACCGTTTAGATTTTATTCAAGAAAACACAAAATCAATAAATCATACTATTGCTAACAAAGTTGAGTGAATTTCGACTTCCCATGTATTTGTTGTTGTTGTACTCATTAAGGCCTACATTCATGATTTTTTTCAGATTTTTCGGATGGAAGGTATCCAATCGCGAGGGGGGGGGGGGGGGGGTACGCGAAAAGTTCGTACATTTCCCCTTCCCCTGCCCCCCTCGGTACGCGTAAGGCAATTTCGAGACTTGTTTTGAAAAGATCTCATTGAGACCTTTCCAATGACACCCTACTCGACTACCAATGGTGAAATTTTTTTTTAGGGGTCACCCCCCTATATGGGGAGACCCCCTTAAACGCCTTTGAAAAATTTTTCCACCCTTGAACTTTCAAGAGGTCACCACTTCTGACCTTTCTACAAAGTTTCATGGCTGTAGCCTTGATAGTTTCGGAGAAAAAGTGCTGTGACATACAGACGGACGGACGGACGGACGGACAGACGGACACAGGTCGTGATTGCAATAGGGTTTTGTATTTTAGTACAAAACCCTAAAAAATCACTCAAATCATGAATTCTCAAAAAAAATTAATGTTATTGAGGTTATTGGAAAATTTCAAGAAGATCAAGTCAAAACTGCAGTGACTGATTGGATAGAAAGTCAACAAAATACCAAAATCATGTGTTATTGTTGTTGTAATTGGAGAAATTTCAAACGGCTATAACTTCCGTGTATATCATTCGATTATCATCAAACTTACAAAGTTTAAGAACTGCTAGCAGGACTACATAAATGTCGAATTTCGTTCAATTTAAGGGTACCGACGCGATTTTATTGGGAAAAACGTGAAATTCGAATGGCATACTATTATTAACAAAGTTGAGCGAATTTTGACTTCTAAGGTATTTGTTGTCGTTGTACTCATAAACACCTACCACCATAATTTTTTTCAGATTTTTCGGATCACAATCGCGAGGCAGGGGGACACAAATATTTCGTGTATGTCCCCTCCCTGCGCGTCCCTCGAAACAAAATGTATCAAATTAAGACCTGTTTTGAAAAGTTCTCATCAAGACGTTTCATTCCATACCCATATCGGCTACCTTTGATTGCATTTTTTTCGGGAGCCACTCTCCTATGTGGGGAGACCCCCCCTTAAATACCTTATAAAATTTTTTGTAGTTGAACTTTGAAGAGAGCACCACTTTACACCTGTATACAAAATTTGATGTTTCTAGCTTAAGCAGTTTGCGAGAAAAAGTAATGTAACACACGGACGGACAGACGGAAGGACGGACGGACAGACAGACAGGTCGCGAAACTAGTAGGGTTTTGTAAAATTATTTTACAAAACCCTAAAAAGTACTATTTTTAATAAGTGGAATGAAAATCATGCTATATGGAATGAAACATTTCGAATCAAATGAAGGTGTGGTGCGCATCAAAACTTTTAGAAAAGATATCGTCAGCCTTCTGAGTTCTGAATGTAGTATGCATTCTTCTTCTTCTTTGTAGCACTACAGCCCTTCTCGGGCCTTCGCTTAGAGATAGTTAGAGTATCTCATTTTCATGACCGTATTGACCGTGTGCCTGCTCAGCTATGATATGATCTGATTAAATCAGTACATATCACCACTGTGTGAACACTCATCGTCTGTGTCCCCTGAACTAAATCACGTTGCTCCCAACGAGATTTGAACCTGAGACCTTCGGCTTATGGGTTCATGCTCTAACCACTTGACCACACAGACTTCATAGTGTGCATTACTAATCATTAATAATTAAGGTCACCGAATATTGCTGAATATTACTTTGAAATTAAAGAGCCCAATTCAATTAATAGGTAATCACTCTATAGATAGTCAAGATTAAGCTTGAGTTTATTTATAGAACGCACTTTACCTTTTCAGGCAAATTTGTCTTTTTTGACCTTCCAAAATGACAGCGGTTCAAAAATGCGATTTTTCAGGCTTCTCTGTCATGTTTTTCAACGGATTTTGATGGACCTTGAGATTGTGGATAATTGTTGCAAGTTCTTGCATCCTGCCAAAATTTATTAAAATTGGATGAAAAGTAAAATAAGGGGTGATTCATAACAAGTGTACACATTTTTGTCGAAAAAAAATCATAGTTTTTGTGAAGATTGAGCTGTAATGTTTATTTATTCTGAAAATTTGGTCCCTTACAATTAAACATGAAACATTACTTTGGGCGTATGTGCACCTTGTGCTGCTTTACAGACTATCAAACGATGATTGTAATTTCGATGACATTTTCGTACATTTCGGGCGTTATTAGACGTATGTTGGCTCGCATATTGTTTTTTAATGCTTCAGTAGTCTGGGGAGCATCAGCGTAAACAGGACCCTTCAGAAATCTCCAAAGAAAGAAGTCACAAGGAGTCAAATCACACGATCTCGAAAGCCAATTTATGGGTCCATTTCGTGAAATTATTCGATTTCACGTAGAGCGCGAAATGTTTGCACTGGCGATTCATTATTTTTGTAACAAGTTTTAACAATAACAAAACGTTTGGCTGATGTGTATGACGCCATGGTTAGAATTTTAAAAGACCAAACTGTCCAAATCCGTCAATATATGGACCTGAAGTTAGTGATAAATAAGAACTAAGACCTATTCACATGCGTACACTTGTTATGAATCATCCTTTAGTAGAAAATTTCAAACCTCATATTTTTAGCGACCATTTTCACTGAAAATTGAATATTTTGCATTGTCTAGAGTAAAACTCTGATTTGAACGAGGTTTGGTCCATTGAGACATATACATTCAAAAAAATCTGAAATCAAATTCAAAATGGCAGCTCCCAAGGTTCAAAAATAACGCAATTCGCTTTTTTAGCAGCAACTGAAATGTTGAATATTGTTCATTAAAACGTTTATTACGACTTGAATTGAAGTCCTAATACATTGACCATTTTGCTTAAACAGTGCATGATTTTCAAAATGGCGGCCAACAAAATGATTATTTGCTTTTCAAAATTAGGGTATTTGCGAAAAATTTGCCTTTGCGCTGATAGCGGCAAAGGGATGTTTGATAAGAGTTCGAGTTCAGGCCGACATCACTTTTAACTTCTATACATCATATTTTCGAACTTATTCCTTGCATTTCATTTTTAAGCCTTTGTGGACTCTATAAACACCTATTAGTTTCGCATCTTGTCTACTATATCTAACTATAAATTCTACTGTACTTTAACCTTACAAGAAGGTTAGAAGTAGGGGTCTCTCAAAAGCTAAGCCCTCATTGAGAATTTTAAAAGCCCTAATGGACATCCCTAGGTTAAAGTGAAAATTAAAAATTATTTTTGATGAAAAGCTGTCAAGTGCAGCAGCAAATGAAAAAAAGCCGTAACGAAAAAGTCAGTTCGTGTATTAGGGTTCATAGAAGAGGTAAAACCTACGAGAAAATTGGGTCTCCCTTGTGATTCGATACCTTTGAGCTGAACATGAAAGTGGCTAACAAATATCTCAGAAGTCGGTATCCACTCAACTTTATTAGTAACTGTATGATTGGTGAATTTTACCCTTTGCTCTACGAAACCAAAATGGTACAATTGAACTGCTTCAAACATCACAGTTATGTAAGCAAATATAAGACCCCAGTACAGATACAGCGATTACAAATATAAAAAATCCCCATTGGCAGCACCAGCCGGAAAGGTAAATTTCTCGTATGTAGCGTAAGGTTTCGGAAAAAAAATTTGGCTTGCCTACTACTTAATTTCTTACTGCAATTTTCGTAGCACTACATGGGTTTTTATTAACAAAAAGGATCTGCCGCCGTTTGTATATGGAGACACCCCATAGAGGCGCAAATATTTTGCCAATTAAATTGAGTTACACACGTATGGATCACATATTGAAAATCGGCGGGTAATAAATTGTTATAAACATATTCATACTCGTTTCGCCCTTCTCACATTTGCTGTTTATACATTTCATAGTGACTACCACACAAAGGTGATAACTTGTCGGCTTTAATAGCTCAAATAGTTAATTTCAAAAGATTTCCATAAAAGTTTAATCAGCACTTACTTTGCCATTAATATATACATTTTCAATTTTTTTCTGAACTATGAGGGCCGTCATTTCGATTTTTATTAAAATCGGCTGCTAAAAATATTAAGCTGTAAATTTTTGACTTTTTTATTTGTCATTCGATGTGCATAATTAAATTAAATTAACTTGCCTTAATAACTTATAATTTCAAGTTTCAACGGAATCTGTTGAGAATCTTGGCTGCTAGAGGGTTACAGAAATAAAAAAAATTGTATGCCACCCCCCTGTATGGGAAGACCCGCCTGTATGGGGAGACCCCCCTTAAATACCTTAAAATATTTTCTTGCACTGCAAATTTCAAGAGGCACCACTTTTGACCTACGTAGAAAATTTCCTCATTCTAGCTCATGTGGTTTGCGAGAAAACTTGTTATGACGCACGAACAAACGGGCGGACGGACGGACAGACAGACAAGTCGCGATTTTATAATTTTTTAAGGGTATTGTTAAAAATATTTTACAATATCTTAAAAATGATCTGGTTTATAAGTTCTTTCAAGTAAAGTCATTTAAAACGTTTCCATGAAAAATATTCATTATTTCAGTCGGCACTAAAATAGCGAATTGCGCTTGCCTTCAGACATTTGGGGGTCGCCATTTTGAATGCATGCATTTGATTTTGGATTATTTTAAATCTTTGTATGCTAGGACCTCATCAATCAATGCACTATCTCGTTTAAATAGGAGTTTCACTCTAGACAGGGCAAAATAATTCAAAATGTGACCGCTAGAGGGCCACAGAAACATGAAAAAAACGCATATTTAAACGGCCGCCATTTTGAAATTTGCACATGCATGGTCACTGAAATATCAAAGACAGTAGGTCTAAGTTATGTCTATCTTTAAACCAAGTTTCATATATGTCGGATAAAAATTGCGACTTTTAGAAGCCTCTGAAGTTTTGAAATCACGATTTTTCGTCTAAAATGGCCGCCATTTTGTTTTTGCCCAGCCGATATAGCTGGTTCACGTAATTAACTGAGATAATTACCCAATACACCTTTCCTGAAAATTTGGTGAAAATCGAAGCAAAATTGCAACCTCTAGCGCGGTCACAAATTTCGTTATATCCCATATATATATATATATATATATATATATATATATATATATATATATATATATATATATATATATATATATATATATATATATATGATGCTCTCCGCAATAGGTAAATTTCTCTCGAGAAATTTACCTTAAAAAATATAACAACGACATGTGGTGTTGATTGTATCAAATTAACTTAGACACTATAATTGGAAAATCCAAAGACTAGCATTTTATTTTAATATGTTTAATTGACCAAGGATTCAGAAAATTTGTATCGGATTGATTGAAAATTTGGCTGTTTTGTATTTATCAAAGAATCCCCAACTTTTTGTCAATGGATTTACAGTCCAAATCTTTGATTTATGTCTCTAAAAAGTTGTTTTGAAACAAAAATAGTTACGAATTCCTTTTGATAGGAGCACTCTCCCGCCTGTTTAACTTGGTAGATTACTTCGGGCCGGTTCTTGTTTTGCTTTGCCCTGTGGCGCTTTCAAGCTGGGGAGATCACTCCTCTAGAGGAAGTGAAGAGAGGATGAAGAATTGCCGCTCAAGCGATCCTCTAGCTCCGATGCCCTCGGTTGCTGTCAGCATCTTTTATCTCTTAGGACAATACGATTCATCACCAAAACTATACTACCCAGGATAGTCTCCCGTCTCCCTGCAGGGTACTATCGTTGCTTGTCTCACTTCCACATGGAAAAAATGTGAAGCAGATATCGTCATCTTCTCCTGGGCAAAACCGACAGTCGGAAAACCGTGATTTACCAATCTTGTGCTGGTTAGACTGAAAAAACCATCCCCGCTGGGTCAGACAGAAGCCAGTCTCATCATACCTTCGATTCAGACACGGTCTCACATCTATGATGAGGAAAGTAGTCCACCTTTCCTTCATGCAGTTCACTCAAGAGTGCTGCCAATCGTTGAATGAGCACTGTTTCTCCTCGCAGGCAACCGTCTCCCTCGCGTCCTCACTTCAACGCAAGTAAATAGCCTGGCGCTCTTTAGACAGGAGGGCAACAGTTATCACACCTGCAAAAACTCTCACACCGAATCAGAGTCTATCGGATATGAAGCTGCAATCCTCAGTGCTCCTCTTCTCTCTACCCATGCCAAGCGTTTCCGGTACACTATCTTACTGAGAGCATTACTCCACGTTTCCGATCGATACAGTAATACTGTCCCTACGGCTTTAATCAAAAAGCCTTTTATTGATAATTTGGATCCCCCTACATTGGCCATGAGCCAATACGCGCGAAGCAGTTTTTTTAACCGTTGGCCTAATTTGCTAAGAAAAACTCATCTTCAAGTCGATCAGTAGCCCCAAGTACTTAGCCGCTGGCTTCGATTTGATTAGTATGTCTCCAATGCTTATTATCTTTATCCTCGAGTGATTCTTTTTTTTGTCAAGATGACCACTTCTGTCTTCTCCAGGCCTAGAATAAATACACAAGCAGTCATCCAGTCTCTCACTCGGCGCATAAGCATACGTAGCCTAAGTTGCGCTTGTTCAACGGTGCGTTCAGCGACTAGAGCTGCATTATCATCCACTCAGCCGATTGAATATGACTCACCTGGCATCTTCAGTCTCAGCAGCCTATTGTAAGACACGCTTTACTAATCTGGGCCAAGATTAGACTCCTGGAAAAGACCCAATGTAGCTTCGATCGTTCGGTGGCTTTGCGTCGTGTCATAAACTAGACCTGGGTCCGTCACGTCCTTCCTCAGAAGCTGCATCTGATACTCTGGAACTTGAAAAGGGTTTTCTAGCATATCCAGAATATCTACCCATCTAGCGGAGTTCAAGGCTTTCTTAGCGTCGAGTGTCACCAACAGGATGATCCGTCGCTTAGCACGGCTATATGTCTCTACTTTTTGGACCGCGCCCACCATCTCTGCAATCGCATCAATGGAGGCCCTACTACGGAGGAAAAAGTCCCCAGCACCACTAATTGTGTCGGTGAGTCTTCCCTTGATGAGTTTCTCTCGCAATTTCCCATTTGTGGCGAGCAAACATAACGGGCACTATGCAGACGGCGTTCCAGAATTTTTCTTCCCCTTGCTGACCAGCATAAGCCTCAGCACCTTTCAGCGTACCGGGAAAACCCCTTCGCATAGGCAAGTGTTAAATGTGCTGAGTAGTAAGTCAGGACAATGTTGACAGACAAGTTACAACACCTTTGCTGGGACAACATCTGGACCTGGAGCCTTCCTCACTTTTAATGATAGGACTCCCTGTTCTATTTCTGGTTTTTCCGTGGATAGCATTAACATAGATGGGATGGGCAGGGAAGACTGGATCTTTTCCGCTTTATGTATGCAAAGCGTCCATAGGGCACGAAGTTTCCGCATAACTAGATTTTAGACAAAGCCCCACGGAACCTTGCTCACATTATTCACTAGATTTTGCCAGCATTGCGCTTTACTGTTGTTCATCAATTTGCGAAGGCATTCATTGGTCAACGTATATGCTGTAACCCGGTTGCATGTCTCGTAACGGTTCCATGCCCGCTGAGCCTCACGCCAAAGCTTGTGACACTCCCGTCGCTTTTGAGCGATTTCAGTCGACCGCCAGTATACTGAGGGCCTGCCGCGCCAGGGTTTTCGATGGGGCATAGAAACACTGCAAGCAGTCGTGATGATGCTCATAGATGAATTCACTACATCTTGAGCCGCCAGGTCTTCTGTCTCCCTACGAATCATCCCGCAGTGAAGTACTTACCAATAGCACTTTGACGAACTTCTCAACGTCCATCCTTCCGATGTTCCACCTAATTGTAGAAGGCCCAGAGCACGGACATCGGAAAACAACACTGATCTCTATCAGAATGCGCTGATGATCACTGGCTGAGTAGTCCTCTAATACTCTCCAATTATGTATCCTCCGTACTAAGGACTTCGTGGCAATTTTCACGTCCGATATTGTTCCTTCGCAGTCAATATCGGAGTATTTCCGATATTCAGTATAATGAGTGCTGTCCTGACCGCTATTTTAAGGGGTTTTTTTTTATCCACGGACCTGTTTAAGGCATGTCCAGTTTGATTGCCTTAGCGTTAAAGTCTCCTCAAACGAGTATGTTGCCGTTTGCGTTTGAGACAACGCCTGCCAAAGCATTATTTTTGGCTTGGAAATATTATATCAGTTTGTTCGGTGTTAATTAAACACTGAAGAAGATGGTCCCTGAGCACCGAACCCACACGGAATCATCCTCCAGTCCCCAGCTCTACACCCGGAAATCACTGTTCCGAACCCAGATGGCGGTGGATACCATGATGCAGAGCTCTTATCATGGTGTTGCTCACTCAGTAGCATTAAGTCGGCTTTCATGTCCCTCGCAAACTACTCGAGCAGGTTTTGGGCAGTTGGACTGCGGTGCAGGTTGAGTTGCAAGATGCGGGTCATAAAGTTGTGATTTTGCCTTGGCTAGGCCTTCCTGGAAAACCCGACATTTTTCTGATCCCAAGACGTGCCCAAGATCCGGTCTTGGATTAGCATCCGTGCAATATTTCTACGTAGGATCGGCGATCTTGGGATTTGCGAGTAGTGCCTGCTGCCGGGGTCTTTGTGGGGCTTTTAACTGCTGTTTTGCATCAGGTCTTTTTTCTTAATGGGCACTCGTGCGAGCTTTATTTTCTGGTACTTTTTGAAAGAGTTTCTTTGTGGTTTTCTTTGTTGCTTTTGTCGGCACTGTCTAAAAGCGCTATTCTAGCATTCTACGTGCATCAAGTGTCTCTTGCTTCCTTTTTTTTATCCCAATACCCTTTGATTTTTTCTTTTATTGATGTTTGATAGTGGGTAGCATTTGCCAAGTCACTTCAGAGTAGCCTTTCTTCTAGATGTAGCCGGATGACAGTTGCACTTTGCGACTGCTTTTCTTGGGAGAGGTTATCGGCTTCTATTTCCGAGCGAAATACTTTAGCCAAATTTTCGATGGTGGTGAATTATCCTGAAGTCTTCATTCAATTACATTATAGTGTACATTATATTAGTGCATTTCACTTCAAGTCGTTTTGTACAATAGAAATTCTATAAATCGACAAAGTTTGTAAAAACACTTTATTGACATTTATTGTGCATAATAGAGAAAGGCACCGACATAGTTTGCAGTCAAAAACGTATTAGCTCCAAAGGTCCTTAAAAAGTTAATTGTGTCTTAAACGGAAACCGACACAAAGAAATTAACTACTTGCAAGGGCATGAAAGCATTATGCGTTGAAGCCTCTATATACACGCAAATACAATATTGTACGTTATAGGGCCCTAAATGTGTACAGTGGAGTATCGTACGAAATTGGCTCATTTTGTAACTTGATTTCAATTATAATTGAGAGCTTACCATTGAATGCAAAATTATGTTTACGAAACCACTGGCAATGCAAACCAGTCAAAAAGTATTGGTTTCAATTTGACCGATGAATGGCTGGGAGCACTTTTGCTCATCGGCCTAGCAGAGTCTTCTTGTCCATTGTTCATGGGTATAGAAGCTGCAAAATTTAAATCGGACGCGATGATTTTTAAATTGTTAGGCACACCAAAATGTAATGATCAAACGGCAGTAGCAGCATTCTTCAATAAACTTAAATCGAAATCAATGGACTTGGATAAAAAGAGGAAGAAAAGTGCTTTTAACTATACAAAGATGGATCACACGGAAGGTGTTTATGGAAGAAAGAAGTCTTACGAAGAAAGTTAGATGAGCGGCACGAGCGCTTGGAAACCGAAGACTTCATTTATTGCTATCGCAACAAATTCTCATAAACGTAGTGTCACAAACAACAACAAACCGCAACAATAGTATGTCAACTCAGGCATACTCGTATTATCTCATATAAAACCGAATTCTGAACGTTTGCCAAACATAAAGTCTCCTAACGTAGGTGAAGCTCTGGGTGCAAATGTTGCAAAGCTCAACGCAAAGTGTGCCGTCAATACAACCATAAATTTACCGCACGCCGAGATCGATGAAGAAAATATCTTATACGTGCCCGAACGATCGCCCAATTTCCTATCGGTGGATTACACTGCCAGCAAAGTCAATACTGTATTCAAAGTGGCCAGATGCATAATAAAAACAAGGCTGGCAAGGTTGTCGCAAAATGTAAACCACGAATGACGTATACAAATTCAAATCAGAAGGTGGTCAATGTCTGCTAGCTAAGCACAAACCAAGCACTGCACTGTAGTACCGTCAATTTGGGCATATTAATTTACGTCACATGAAGTAAATACCGGGAAACTGGTCATTGGCTTGGACTTTGACGACAGCAAAGGCGGTAGATATAATCGGGAGGCATGAGGAATGGGTAAGCAAGCCAGGTTGCCGTTCAGCGTAAGCGTAGCAAAATGACAAAATCAAACTTTGCTATACCAAATGATCACCAAACATCAAGCGGTACAAGAAAATGGTAGTATTTACTCATTACAATTTACCTATTGTCGCGTGTTATGGTTCGCGGCCAATAATTTAATGTTCCGGGAAAGTGAAAACGCAATGTCTTTTAATTTAAGTTAAAAGAGTTTATTCAATTACAATTATGCACAATAATCGATTTAACACTTTCACTAATTTTAATTTTCACTATGAAAAATCTAACACTTGTCCATAAATTTCTTATCGCGATTGTCTTCTAAATCACTTCGCACTCAAACAATCAATCGTCTTTACTTCGCGTTCCACTATATCGCAGTTTTCTATCGCGGTTGTAATGAATGAACCCCCCCATTCATTCAGCTCGCCTTTATATAGGGTCTCTACCTATTCACCCATTTCTCGTACATTATCGAATGTTCTACCGAGAGGTACCTGGTAGATTCGAGCAAATTAATGAATGGAGTGACGTTACTTGCAGATGTTGATCATGCTTGTTGAGTTCTCGTGGGTTCGAGTAAATTCATTTGTTGACGTTGATTATGAAAACAATTGCGACAGCAGCTCGCAGAATTATTTGTACATGTAATTATTTGTACATGTAACACTGCCCCCACCTCAGTTCTTTTCGCCCCGAAAAGATGTGTCGCTATTTGTAGTCAATTCTCCCTGGGTGTAATATGGGGCAAAACGGTCCAGATGCACGATTTTCATTTTAGCTCTCGGCTTACGATGTTCCTGTATCCGGTATACGACGTCGTTGATTCGCTTTGTAACTCGGTATGGTCCCTCCCAATTATGTTGCAACTTTGGAGACCTACCCTTTCGCCGTTGCGGGTTATAAAGCCACACCAAGTCATCTTGCTGGAAGCCAGTAGAATTAGCCTTTAGATCATACCTGGTCTTCATGCGGTCAGTAGCCGATTCGAGGTGTTTTCGCACTGTCCGATGTATCTGGTTCAACCGTTGTCTTAGATCACTTGCGTACTCCGAGACCGTTTGGGTTTTCTCAGGGGGTGTTCCGAACTTTATATCGGCTGGCAAACGAATAGTCTTTCCAAAAATGACTTTGGCTGGGGCTTGGCCCGTCGATGCATGTTCAGCGGCTCTATACGCCATTAAAAATAGTGGGATATGTCGGTCCCAGTCCCTTTGGTTCTCGTCAACCATCTTGGCCAGGTGTTTATTGAGCGTGCCGTTGAAACGTTCGACCATTCCATCGGATTGGGGATGCAGCGGTGTTGTCCTCGTTTTCCGTATTCCGAGCAGCTCGCACATTTCGCAAAAAACTAGTGACTCAAAGTTTCGGCCTTGATCCGAATGTAGTTCGGTAGGTACGCCGTACCTACTGACCCGATTTAACACAAGCTGTTCGGCTACAATAGTTGCTTCCTGGTTGGGAATGGGGTAGACCTCAGGCCACTTGCTGAAATAATCGGCTACAACCAGCATATATCGATTTCCCCAATCGGATTCAGGAAAGGGTCCTGCGATGTCAACAGCAATCCTTTCGAATGGTACCCCCACGTTAAAGGTTTGCATTTGTCCTCTCAGTCGTCGTTTTGGACCTTTGACGGAAGCGCAAATTGTGCATCTGCGACACCAGTCCTCTACGTCTTCTCGAGCGTGGAGCCAGTAGAACCTTTCCCGCAATTTTGCTAAGGTTTTGTTAACACCAAGATAGCCTCCCGAGGATCCTTCATGCATTTCCTTTACCACATTGTGGATTCGGCTTTTGGGAAGTATAGTTTGCATCCTATAGGAGCTGCCATCCGCCGTTTCCCATTTCCGCTTGAGTACACCACCCTCCACCTGAAGGGAGTTCCATTGTGCCCAATAGCTTTTCAGGGTTGCGCCATGCATCGAAACGTCCTTCCACTCCGGTCGCCCAGTTGTCTCCTTCCATACGAGCAATGGTCCGATATCTTCATCGGCTAACTGGGCATTTCGAATCTCCTCCGATGACCAACCTTCATCGAATTCGGCCGTTATCACTCGCAGATCAACGGGCGGCTCCTTTTCCTCAATCCGTTGGCAATGTTTGCAGTTAGCTGGACATGGATGACGGGATAGGGCGTCAGCAATTCCATGAACTCTGCCCTTGTGAAGCAGTTGGGGCCTCACTAGGTCTGGTCGGATCGTCGATCGGGTTGCACCAGTGTCGTTTGTTATGGTGCAAACTTCTCCATCAACTTGACCAGGAAGGTATCCGTCAGCTTCTCCGCGATGTTGCCATGGCACGGTGATGGGGTTGCTGGGGATGTCGATACTCCTAGCCAACGTTCGCCCCACGAAGTTGGCCCTTGCAGTTTGATGGGCCTCCATTCTAGGCTCCTGACACGGTCTGGATCTCCACCACCCTGGACAATAGCTCGGTCTTCTTCCCTTCTTGCAGTTTCTTTGCAGGTACCCTTTTTCCCCGCAATTCCAGCATCTAGGCGCACCATTCACCTGCAGCTCTCGGTCAATTCCCACGCGCTCACACCTGCAATTATCTGCCACTACCCCGTGAACCCGGGCAGTGGTACGGGTCACATTTTTGGCTGCCTCAAAATTTAAACTATAAGCCAATGCATCCTTGACTGTTTGCTTTTGAGCTAACCGCACGGCTTGTTGCAATTCCTTGTCCTTTAAGGCGCTGATGAATGCTTCTGCTGCTACGTCATCTCGATGTTCTGGGTCGTACGCTGGGTAAGCCAAAAGTGCCAGTCGCTCAATGTCTTGTGCTAGCTGCTGCAAGGTTTCGCCAGACTTCTGCATCCGATGCCGTAGCTGTGCCCGGTAAATCTGCTTCAGATGATTGTCTCCATAACGCATGTCCAGCGCATTCATTATAGCAGCCGGGTTTGAATGCAGCTCAACGGGGATCGTCTACAAACATTCGGCAGCTGGGCCTCTTAGAGCAAGAATTAACGCAGTTGCTCGTTCCTGCTCATTCCAGTGATTTATCGTAGCGGCTGCTTCAAACTGGATTTTGTAAATAGTCCAGACCGTTTGCCCATCGAATATTGGTGCTTGCACATTTCTAGATGAGCTTTGCGCTGCGGTTATAATTGGGGCTGGTGAGGCGGTTCCTACTGCCTTCGCTGCTTCCAAGTCCTTTTTCACTTTTTCCATCTCATGGTTGACCTGGCTGATCTCAAGGTTGATTCTCTCCTCGACCTGGTATACCTTCTCTTCGACGCATTTAATTTGGCTGTTGAGACTACTGAGCTCCGCTTTTATTCCGGTTGACTGTTTTTCCAGCTTCTGTGCGATGTCTGCCTTGATTTCGAACGCTTGTTGGTCTAGCTTCGCTGATTGTTCATTTAGCTTCGCAGTTAAATTGGATGACTGTTGTCGCTGCTCTTGCTGCATCAGCATCAACATTTGCATCAGCGCATTTTCTGGTTCCTTTGGTTTTGGTGTTTCGGCTTCACCACCTTCTGCGCCTCTTTCTGCAGCTGAGAGCTCACCCGAATCCAGATTCACGCCTTCCGACTCGATCGCATCACGCAAGCGTGCAATCAGTATGGCCTTTGTACCTTGTGTAGCCAGATTTCGTTGTTCCAACTCCTCTTTGAGCTCCGATATGTTCAATTGATTAATTTTTAGATTTAAATTTACTGGCATTTTAATTGTTTTGGCTTTTTTTCCACGCTAACTTTCACAATTGTGCACTTTAAAGTTGTTTAAACGTTTTCACTTCCAAAATTTTTCTTTCTCACTTCTTGACACCATTGTCACGTGTTATGGTTCGCGGCCAATAATTTAATGTTCCGGGAAAGTGAAAACGCAATGTCTTTTAATTTAAGTTAAAAGAGTTTATTCAATTACAATTATGCACAATAATCGATTTAACACTTTCACTAATTTTAATTTTCACTATGAAAAATCTAACACTTGTCCATAAATTTCTTATCGCGATTGTCTTCTAAATCAATTCGCACTCAAACAATCAATCGTCTTTACTTCGCGTTCCACTATATCGCAGTTTTCTATCGCGGTTGTAATGAATGAATCCCCCCATTCATTCAGCTCGCCTTTATATAGGGTCTCTACCTATTCACCCATTTCTCGTACATTATCGAATGTTCTACCGAGAGGTACCTGGTAGATTCGAGCAAATTAATGAATGGAGTGACGTTACTTGCAGATGTTGATCATGCTTGTTGAGTTCTCGTGGGTTCGAGTAAATTCATTTGTTGACGTTGATTATGAAAACAATTGCGACAGCAGCTCGCAGAATTATTTGTACATGTAATTATTTGTACATGTAACACTATTTTGCATTTTTTGTTGAACCTAGTATGGCTACGAAAGCTATTATCGGCCCAGATGTGCACAAATGGTTTAGCGCAATAAATGAATTCTCATCAACAAAACAATACCTTCCTTACATAGCCAGTGCGTTGGAAGACAGTGAAGATGAAATAGATTTTCAAACGAAGGTTGATAATGTTAGAAATATTATCCGATATAAAGCCAGACTGGTTGCCAAAGTTTGCAGCCAGAAATTTAGAATCGATTACACCCACACACACTAAAACTTATTGCCGGTGGTGAGATACAATTCAATACAATTTATCTTCGCACTAGCAGCGGTACAATTGCAAAGTCTACCAAATGTACACAATCACCGCATTTTCGCAAGTCCACCTTAATGAAGAACTTTTCATAGAACAGGCAGAGCAACGATGGTACGGATCGATTATGCCACTTAAATCACTCAGTTTGTCGCTTGAAATAGACCATATGCCAATGGAACCTAAAATTGGATGACGCGCTCAAGAGATTCAGAGTGAAGAAAAAAAGCCAGCTCGACTCATCTGTTTACTATTCATGTAATTTATCTGTATTGATTGCAATTTTCGTTGACGATTTCCATCTGCTTTTGAAAAATATGCAAAAGTTGGGATCAGCAAAGCAATCCTTGTGCCACATATTCAAAATAAATGCCTTGAGAGCTGTGAGCAGTTGCATTGAAATGCAAATTAAGCAATTTGACGGTGCCATCGAAATGGATCAAACGAATTACGTGGAGCAAATCCTGAAACGCTTTGGTATGGCAGATTGCAAGCCAGTAAAGACCCCAAGGAATGCCAGCAACACAAACTATAATACTAGAATATTCAATACAAACGATAAAAACAGAAAATTTGCTCGTGGGCAAAAATCCATATCAAGAAACTGTGATACTCATAAGTCTTTATATTTGACGCAATTGACGCATCCGTACTTGCATTTGCAGTAAAATGTATGAGTCATTTCAATGCTAACCATGACAAATCACTAGATGGTGATAAAGAAAATCATTCAACATCTACGAGGTACGTCAAATACAAGATAGCGATACACGAAATCGGGCAATGGGCTCACTGAGTATAGCGACGCGGACTGGGCATTGGGGATTGACAAAAGACGTTCATGCAGTGGCTTTGTCATAAAACTGTTGTGTGTATCAATCTGCTGACCAATCAAAAGGCAGCTAATCATCACATTGACATGAAATTTGTTTCTTGTCTACTTATAATTTGCATTCTCTAACACATTGTCAAGTTTCATCAAGATTGATTCAGAGGTTAGTTCACAACTACTGTAACGAAATTCAGCAAATATTTCTACCTTTGAGTAAGCACTATTTCGTTTTGGATGGTTCGACTTTACATTTTTTCATTGCTAGCTTTATTGCACAGTTGAATATAACTTTGTTTAGTGAAATCTCTACTATGTATTTTCATGATTATGTTTAAAGCTATAAACAGAGATAGAATGAGAAGTGTCATCCTTTTAAGGCGCAATTCCCGTCAGTCTTTAGTACAAAAATGACTAATTAGATCTGGGGAGTAACGAATAAAAGCACATTAAGATTCAATTTCTCGAGATCAATGTACCATATTGAACTATTAGTATCTACAGACTCCTTCAAAGTATTACAATTCTATCCTGATACAATTTCATTTGAAACTTCTATCAACAAAATCCTTCTATAAACAAAATCCAATTATGCTGAAAAATCGGGGTGAAAGTCAGAAATTTTTAAGGTAGTTTGCTGTTATTTGATTTTAATGCCCTTAAAATGAGACCTGAAAGATAGTAAGTCGTATCATTTGCAGAAAACAGGACTCTTCTATCTACCCCGTTCAAACGTTATGCGTAAACAAGGAAAAAAACATTAAAAAATAAATATATGAGTCAAATTGATAATCTTCTTTCCTTTGGAAGTCGGCTAAAAATGGATACTAATGATATATGTATATAAGACTTCTATTTATGCTTTTGCAGCAGACTTAGATGAAGTTTCCTGGTTTATGTCACTCATGATTTATTAGATTTTCTGAAAATGAATTATCACAACATTGATTTGATTCTTTCTAAATACTGGATTTTTGTTTGGAAATAACAGTTTCATATGCATGTTCCTTCAGTTTTTAGAGTTTCGTACTAAAATACAAAACTTTTTTAATATCTTTGATAAACTGCAATATTTATAATGGGGCAGGCAGGGAAAGCGGAAGAACAAGAGTAAATTGTGTTTACCTCCTCGTGATTAGGCACTTGGGGACGGCAACATCTGAAAAGAAATGTAGAGATAGTTCTTACGATTACAAAAGCGACAAACACATCAGAAGTCGAAATTTGCTAAACTCCATTAGTAATACCTAGTATGGTTTATCAATTTTACATTTTCATAAATAAAATCGTGAAGGTACCCTTAAATGCAGTGAAATTCTTTATACAGATGGCTACTTGTAAGATCCATCAACTGTTTTAAAAGACCTAATAGTACTCGTATTGAACGAAATTATAGTGGTTTAAGCTTTCCTGTATTACAACAACAACAATACATGACTATGGATAAATATGTGCTTCCAAACGATTTAAGTGCTACTGCCCTCTTAGGATTCACATGAGAACTTCAGGAAGGATACAACTTAACTCAATGTGCTTATTTGAAATGACCACCATTGTGTTTTATGATTACGAATATGAATCACTGAGTCCGTGCAGAGAAGTGGGTTAGGGCGCACTCCATATGCCCAATAGCTCCCAAGTTCAAACCTCGGTGGCGGCATTGAGTTTGAGCTTCTAACGCTGCCGTTGGGCTACCAGCTGTGATGGGGACTAATTGAAACAAGTTGAAGTAGCAGGAGGATGCTCCTGCCAGAAGGGTATTGTAAAACAATTAGTAAATCAAACAATATATCCTGCATATTAAATTTGACTTATATACAGATTCGATAAATTGAGTTCAAAAAATGATTATGGTTATTATGATTTTAAGCTCACCACTATTTTGTTTCAAGTGTTTTGACCCCGTCGCTTGATTAGTCATGATAACACATCAATATTTCCAACCATTTCTAAAATTTTTATCAAAATTCTTACATATTTGTAGTGTCTAGGTCCGTTGCAAGCGTGTATTTCCCTAGTATCACGTGTTAATGTTGTTGTAATGGTTAGATATTCAATCGACTGTAACTTAGCTGTTTATTGTTCAGAAAACTTAAATTGCAGGTTTTGGGAAATTTAAGGGTCCCATCTTGATTTTATACACAAAAAAAGCAAAATTTATAAAATGTACTAGTATTAACAAAGTTGATCGAATTTCGACTTCTAAGGTATTTGTTGCCCTTGTGAAGGAAAAATTGTCAGTTTAAGTACTGTACTATTCATATCGGCTACGTTTGATGAAATTTTTTGTTCAGCGGCCACTCCCCTGTACTGTAATCATCGATTCATGGCCTATTTTTTCGAACCCGAGAATGGTTACAAAGCCCATTTGCTAGGAGCTCTCTCCTGCCTCCTCGACTTGTTTCACTTATGAGTATTAATTGGAGGTACTCATCTTCAGGCGTTCATTAAATTGAATCAAGTGTTAAAAGCATGCGCCTTAAACGTTGAAGTTGGGGCAAAATACATCAAAATTATTCAATCTTCGCATTCAAAACAGCGACTATTTTGCTTTACTATTATTAATACCGCTAGCTGAGCCGATTCTCAAAGAAATTCATGATACCTATCATTCCTGAAACTTTCTTGCAAATCCTAGCAAAGCTGTAGTATCTGTGTCGGTAAAAAGCGCATGTTGTTCCATAGCCATATGTTTCCATAGTAACACAGCGCATATTGTTCCATAGTAATACAGGAAAATTCAAATCGCTATAACTTCATTAAATACCATTCGGTCTCTATAAAACTTTCAGGAAAGATTAATCTTATTAATAGTCATCTGTGTACTGAATTTTATTAACTTTAAGGGCACCGTTAATATTTTATTCAAGAAAACATAAAATCGATAAATCATACTATTACTAACAAAGCTGAGTGAATTTCGACTTCTCATGTATTTGTTCTTGTTGTACTCATAAAGGCCTACATTCATGATTTTTTTCAGATTTTTCGGGTCAAAGGTGTCCAACCGCGAGGGGGGGGGACACAAAATTTTCGTATATTTCCCCCTCCCCTGCACCCCTCAAAGCAAAATTTGTCATTTTAAGACCTGTTTTGAAAAGATCTCATTTAGACCTTTCATTTGATACCCATGTTGCCTACATGCGATGAAAACTTTTTTTCAGGGGCAACTCCCCTATATGGGGAGACCCCCCTTAAAGACCTTATAATTTTTTTTCGTGTTGAAACTTTAAAGAGGGCGTCACTTCACACCTACTTACAAAATCTTATGTTTCTAGCTTATGTAGTTTGCGAGAAAAAGTGGTGTGACACACGGACGGACGGACGGACAGACAGGACGCGATTTTAGTAGGGTATTGTAAAATGATTTTACAATACCCTAAAAATGGGTAATTATAACATGGTTGAACAAGATATTGGTCATATCGCCTCAAATTCCGTTACTTACATATAATCAGATACCCTTAAAAATAATTCTCAACGCCAAGGTTCGGTTGTTTGATGGTTTATTACTCGTATATTGATCGGTGAACAAATTTTCAAAGATATACATATCAGTCTTTCCTGAAACATTCATGCCAATCCTAACAAATCTCTATTGTCTGAATTAATTGAGAGCACATATTATTCAATAGCCATGTATTATTGTTGCTGTAACACCGAAAATTTAAGCCACTATAACATCATTAGATAGTGTGTAAACGGTAGGTCCCTGGTTTGAATCCTGTCTCCGACAACGAGATTTGTTTCGAGTGATTCTTCAGAAAGACTTAAAGACCGTTCACCTGAAAGGGACTGTAGTGCGGAAGCAACAGAAAAATATAATAATAATAATAACTTCTTCTGAAAATTTAATAGATAATTGATTTTACAGGTAGTCTCTGGTTGAAGAATTTCATTAGATTTAAGGGTACGCTCACGATTTTATATAAGAAAATGCTAAATTGTGTCCATCACTTCCTCTGTTTACGACCTACCTATCACTGCCTACCACTACCGACCTTTCAATTGCAAAACTGGGCGTGAACATTTATCAGCCAGATTTTGAAGAATTTTGCTTTTATACGGATCGCAAAACTGGGCGTGAACATTTATCAGCCAGATTTTGAAGAATTTTGCTTTTATACGGATCGCACACAACCATTCGTTAACTGCCTTAAAATCAATGACGTGCGATTTGAACTCCCTATCCACAATGAAGGCTACTCCGAATTCTCGTTCTTCACTAGGCTTCCCACTTTTGAATATTGTGTACGATCGCATGTCTTCAATGTCGTTTCCAGTTCAATTCGTTTCCTGGACTGCCAGTATTTTTAATTGATATTAACTGGTCTGCTGTAAAAGGTCCTTAACAGCGCCAGGGTAATTGAGTGATCTGACATTCCAGGGTCCAATGCCATTGTCATTTTTTCGTTTGCGAGGTTGTTGCCGGGAGTCCAATTCATTCCGAGGCGCATCTATAGATTTCGAAACATTTTTAGCTTTTTCAGGGACAGGGAGTTAGCCCCTCGCCCAACCTCCATTCCGGCAGCATGGTTATTACGTCGATTCCGTTATCAGACGCAGAAAATTCACCTTCACCCTCTTACGTCCTCACAAAGGAGTTATCAGCATTTCTTGGCATTTAATGTAACATTATTGGGGAACCAGTAAGCCCAATGAGCACCCCGAGAGCATTTCTCCTTCTTTGTAGCACTACAGCCCCTCTCGGGCCTTCGCTTAGAGATAGTTAGAGTATTTCATTTTCATGACTATATTGATTTCTTCGGAAGTTGGTTTGGTCAGTACCATGCTCCCGTGTGCCTGCTCAGCTATGATATGATCTGATTAAATCAGTACATATCACCACTGAGTGAACACTCGTAGTCTGTCCGAAAAATCCCCTGAACTAAATCACCTTGCTCCCAACGAGATTTGAACCTGGGACCTTCAGCTTATGCGTTCATGTTCTAACCACTAGGCCACACAGACTACCCCGGGAGCATTGACTACCATTTAATTGCGGGGTTTGGGATGAGGAATCATGGTATCTATCGGTTGGGGAAACAAGGGGTTCCCTCTTCCTTTCTCAAACAGGCTCGGGATCGTCTACGGCGGAGTTCGAAAAAACATTAATAATGTAATTCTGCGTTGGAAATTATATACAGATACGCAGAGGATTCTTTAAGCTAGTTGATGAAAGGGTATCAACAAATAAAAAGCTTATGAAAACTAGCGTATATCAAAAGTAATTTGAGGGAGGAAAAGTAGCGGAGGTCGATATTTGAAAACTTTATCAGAAGCACAACACATTTATTACCAAGTATAGAAACAATCTGAAAACATAAAAGCATTAAAGTAAAAAATAGTTTTATTTTAAAAAATTGCTTTGTGAAATTATTTTAAATAATTTAATTTTTCTTTTGTATAAGCAATAAAGTTAACGTTGTGATAGCGTGGCAAGTATTCTGCTTTGCCATATCACTAGCTCAATATATCGGAAAGAGGATTCCCGTGACTAATTTTTCAATAACAAGCTGATGTAATAGAAGTATAATAACTTACAATGTTCCAAAAAATGCATATTAAACTCTCTAGCAAAATTGTGCACACAGAAGCTCCTCTCTATTTCTATAAACAGAAAAACATGCATAATACAATGGATGACATTTTACATCAGAAAAAATTGTATGCCAACAGCATGTTATTTGCTTTAAGCTAGATAGAACAATATTATTTCTAAGATAATCATTATTTAAATCATAGCCTGCGTAGAACCTGGTGTCAACAAAACAACAACTTCAAAAATTCTATTAATATTAAATTCAGCTTAAACTAAACGAAGTTGCGAAATGGTAAACATCTCTTATGCTTAACATGATGGAGGTCCTGTATGAGACAAACAGCCATCGAGGTGTTAGCATATATTTATTTAGTAGGTTCTGTGTCCTGTAAATAAATTAAATTAACCTGAAGCTATGGTATCATATTATCGCTGGTTTTTCATTTTATTGAAAAGCTTCTTTTGCATTCATCAATATAAAATGAAAGTCATTTTTGAGAACGGATGACCTCTAAACTTCACTTGAAAATCCCATGCGTAACTTTAAGCAATAAAATACAAATATTATATGCCATGTGATGTAAATGTTTATATTTTATTCGCATTAAATAGCTTATATATATGTTTGTACTGCAAACTCATTTCCAAAAAATCGAAATAAAACTTCAGCCGTAAAAGTAAGACAACACTTGCACATTCAAACATTCTTTGTTATTATGTGATAAGCAACTGGTAAAAGCCATATGAATAAAGTTTTCGATTCGAAATACGTGGAAAGCACCGTAGATATAACCTCATGATAGGATGGTAACAATTGTTGTACTTACCTATATAAGGGCTCGCCATCACCTTCCCGAAACCACAGAACCATGTAAACAGCATCATCACGCTCCATTGGTGTTATATCGCATGGAAGTGAAGCTTGACGCGTCAAAACTCCTTCCACTGACGTTATTGGAACTGTAACACAAAAAGAATGATAAGAGTATTAAATTTTTTCACCTTCAACTTTATATGCTTGTAATATACATAAGAAGGAAACACAACAGGGAAACTTTATTTGGATCGTTTGTAGCTACTTAGAATATCAAAAATATGTGACTAGACACATTTTGTTGTCAAAAGAATGAAAGGAATTTGATCGAAAAATGTGTAGACAAGTAAAATGTGAAAATCAATACAACATTTGAATTACTCTTTGGGGAATAAAGCCATTTGTTATAGGTTGGTTATAGTTAGCCTGACATAAACCGTATATAAAAGTAGTTTTACTATTTTCCCAGAATATTGCACTTAACTCTAAAGCCTTACATAAGGGATTGTTCGTGAACTACGTAGCATCATTTTTCCAATTTTAATATCAGAATATTAGTGAAATTTTTTATTTTAGTAGTTAACTAAAGTATTGAGTATATTTTCATGGACAGTTTTGGAATGGCTTCAATTAGAAATATTTATGCAACAAGAAAATTTTTCTTAGTCAGTATTTAGCTTAAAATGTTTCCGAAGAATCACTCAAAACGAATCTCGCTGTCACCAAAAGAATTCGAGCCAGCGACCTTCGGCTTACGCGTCAAGCAATCTACTACATGACGCGGACTACTAGCTTCCTATCACAAAAGTTGGCAATATATTCTATATAATATGCACACATTTGACTACTTTATTTATTGTAGCTAACGTCAAAAGCTTGAAAGCCTTTTGAAGTAATAACTTTCAATGATTCAAACCAACCTTGATATTAAAACCCATATAAACCTAACGCCCCATTTAAGGTGTCCTCATTTTCAACTTCATATCACCCGCAATATGAAAACATGGTTGTTATTTATAGATGTATCGTTAACTAGACGTCAATTCAAACAAACTGCAATTGGTCGTTTTGACCTCCATGCGTTTATTAATTTCTTAAATGTCGAGTATAGTGAAATTGAAAATGGTATGTTATTTCATAAATATAGTTTGAATGAAAATATTTTTTGATATTTCTGTGTCTAGTGATTTGGTTTGACTTTTGAGAACACTGAATTTTGATTGTATTTGATAAAGTAATTTCACTTTAATGTTACGTCCCACATAAAGTGCCCAGGAAACGGGAGGCACCATGAATATTTTATATTTTATATCTACATCTATCAATTTTAAATTTTTTCTGTTTACTGTTTGCCTGTCCACGAAATATTTTCGGTGTTGGAGGATGATAGCTCTGTTATTTCAGCTGAAATATGTATGTACAGGGTTATCCATTTCGTGGTAGGAAAGTATAACCCTGCCATTTGACATCTGTCAGAATTAAATGTCATCCAAAGTGTGTTTTCTTTTTAGTTGAAGGTTTGCCATTTAGAAATATGGATCGTTTAGTAGTCGAAAAACGCGCTAAAATTATTAAAATTCATTATAAAAATGGTGATTCTGTTGTATAACATTTAGGGCTTTACGAGCCGATTACGATCGACATAACCGACCTACACAGCAAACAATTTCGAACAAAGTGAGAAAATTTGAAGAGACTGGATCGGTTATTGATATTGCAAGGCCTGTGCATCATCGTAACATTCGTTCTGCTGAAAATATCGCTGTCGTTGCTCAAAGTGTGGAGGAAAACCCGAATTTGTCGATTCCTCGACGTGCTCAATATTTGGGCTTGTCTTACGGCTTTTTGTGGCGGATTTTGCATTTCGATTTGCATCTCCATCCGTACAAAATCCAACTCACTCAAGAACTTAAGCCTCAAGACCATACACAACGCAGAATTTATGCGAATTGGGTGATTGAACAACAAGCCATTGATAACGATTTTTCGAACAAAATTTTCTTAAGTGATGAGGCTCATTTTTCACTCAGTGGTTATGTAAATAAACAGAATTGCCGCATATGGGGCTCTCAAAACCCTCAGGTAATCGCAGAAAGACCTTTGCATCCAAAAAGTGACCGTTTGGTGGTGATTATGGTCTGGTGGTTTGGTTATCGATTTATCGATAGTGCCCTCAGACGGGGAACCAAACGCGTCCCCAGGGTTGCCGATAGGGGAAGACCTTTCTCGAGAAGTTCGCTGCGAATAACCAATAAGCAGCCGCGGACAATGGTCGGCAGTGAAGGGAGAGTCTCAGGACAAATACCTGAGTGTCAATGATCTTCACTGTGACATGACGAAATATATGGCGTCATCAATTATCCATATATCCTGGCAGTAGGTAAAATGCTATGGGAACGGAAACCCAGACAGAAAACCAAATCATGCAGGTCCACAAGGTGAACCAAATTACGGTGCAGGGGGTTGGATCCCCAGTACCGGCGGCAGAGGGTAGTGAGCGAGCAGGCTCCCGGCCGTCGTCATCCAGCGACTGCAATGTTATAGAAGTGGTGAACTTGGCTTCTGTAACAGATATAACTACAAGCAAACAGGACGCTAGCACGGAGAACCCTTTCAGGCAAAAACTGCCGGCTTGCAACCGAAAAGCACCAAAAAGACACGCTCTCCCTCGAGGCATCAGTGGGTCCTAGCAGCAGCAAAAGAATGACCGGTAGCCCAATTGAAGGCGACCGTGAGAAAGGGAGGAAGGACGAGACCATAAACGAAGTTGACACTCCAGGCGAGGAGTTTTATGTGGTGCGAAACAAGGCAGCGAAAAAAGCGGCGAAAAAGCTACTCCTAGAAAAAACAGACAAAAAGCTCAACCACGAAAAGAACAAAGAACCCCCCGATATACCGCAGAAAACAAAAAGCAAACCACGGCGCAAACCCTTGCGAGAGGCACTGCTTATTAAACCCACTAAGGGCCGAACCTACGCAGATGTCCTCCGTGAAATTAAAGGAGCGGTTAAGCCAGACGACACCAAAACTGCCATCAAAGCAGTTCGACCAACCCGGACCGGTGGCCTGCTGGTGGAATTCGGGCCAGAGGCCACAAACAAAGATGCATTCCGTGACGCGGCTCAAAAGGTTCTTGGGGATGCGACAACGGTTGCCTCGCTCGAACCAATGGCCACCCTGGAAATCAGGGACCTCGACTGCGTCACGGACAAAGCTGAAGTAGAGGATGCCACTAGGAGGGAGTTCCCCAGCTTAAGTGAAGTCAAGGCAAGATTGACACGTGAAAACACAAGGGGGCAACGCATGGCTATCGTCGAACTAGCTGATAAAGACGCCAAGCAAATCCTGGCGAAGGGCAAAATTAAGATAGGTTGGGTGATCTGCAGGATACGGAGAAGAGCGATCCCTATCCGCTGCTTCAGATGCTTCGAATACGGACACACCGCGTATGGCTGTAGGGGACCCAACAGGAGATCTCTGTGCTACAAATGTAGTGAAACGGGGCACAAAAGGGAGGAGTGCACGAACGAGGCAAAATGCATTCTTTGCAAGGATGCTAAGCTAGCACCCGGCGACCTCAAACATGAGCCGAGGACAGGGAGATGCTGGGTTTTCAAGGAGGCCCTAACTAAAGCCAAATCGATACTCAAATGATCCGTATCCTGCAGGTCAATTTGCACCGAAGCACAAACGCCCAGGACCTACTTGAGCAGTTTGCGAGGGATAAGAAAGCTGACCTCGTGTTGCTGAGCGAGCAACATCATAACAAGGACTCGCAAGCGTGGTACCCTGACAAATCTAGTACCTCGGCCATCTGGGTTCGAGACAGCGCCTGCCTTCAGGTGCAGGGCCATGGACGCGGGGATGGTTTTGTGTGGGTGCGGTGTTCAGGGATAACATATTTCAGTGTTTATCTGACGCCTAACGAGGCAATGCGATCTTTTCGAACCAAACTCGATGCCCTGGAGGACGCTGTCTCGAACACAGAGGGCCGCATGCTGGTCGGGGGAGACTTCAACGCTAGAGCCATTGAATGGGGTATGCCACAATCCGACCCAAGGGGAAAGCAAATCTTGGACATGGCGGCCAGAACAGCGCTTTTTGTCCTAAATACTGGTAACACCCCTACTTTCCGCCGCTGGGGTTGCGTAGGAACCATACCCGATGTGACACTCGCTTCGGAGTCCCTGGTACCTAGAGTACACAACTGGCGAGTACTAGAGGACTACTCGGCTAGTGATCACCAGTATATAGCGGTTGAGATTCACGACAGTGCCACTCATGGCTCCAGGTCCAGATGGTGTTCCAGCTGAGGTTTTGCAGCTCGTCTATCACTATTGTCCTGACTTGCTGCTCAGCACATTCAACGCTTGCCTACGGGACGGGGTTTTCCCGGTACGATGGAAGGTGGCGAGGCTCGTGCTGATCAGCAAGGGGAAGGGAAATCCCAAATCGCCGTCTGCATACCGCCCGTTATGCATGCTAGACACGGCTGGGAAAGTGCTTGATAAACTCATCAAGGGAAGACTCACTGACGCGATTCGTGCTGCTGGGGACCTATCTCCTCGGCAGTACGGCTTTAGAGCAGGACGTTCGACCATTGATGATATTGCAGAAGTGGTGAACGCGGTCCAAAAGGCAGAGGCATATAGTCGCACCAAGCGACGGATCGTCCTGTTGGTGACACTCGACGTCAGGAATGCCTTCAACTCCGCTAGATGGGTGGATATTCTTGACACGCTGGAAAACTCCTTTCAAGTTCCAGAATATCTAATGCGGCTTTTGAGGAACTACCCAAAGCCCGAAGCCTGCTCTACGACACGACACAGGGCCAACGAAGGATGGAAATTACATCGGGTGTTGCCCAGGGATCTATCCTTGGTCCGGACCTGTGGAACGTGTCTTATGACGGGCTACTGAGACTTAAGATGCCAGATGAGTCGCGCTTGGTCGGCTATGTGGATGATGTTGCGGCTCTGGTCGCCGGACGCACCGTTGAACAAGCGCAACTTAGGCTAGGTATGCTAATGCACCGAGTGTCTTCTCAATTGAAAAAGTTTAGCTAAGAAAATGTCTACCAAAGAATATTGAATCAAAATTTGAACACAAATCAATTGTACCAGATTGTGTCATCAACAGCGATAATCTTTTAGAATTTCTTGAAATGTCTTTGATCTTGAATTTACGATCCATTGCGCTTTAGCACAGAAACGATTACAATAGCAAAAGGACAAGTCGATTTCCGACCAACCACTGAACAACTGAAAAGCTTTATAGGCATTTTACTATTATCAGGTTACAACAGCGCATCTCGTTATAGATTGTATTGGGATCAGAAAATTGATATTTTTGACCCGAATGTCGCCTCATGCACCTTTATAATCAATTTGAAGAACTTGTCCGGTATTTTCAAGATTGTGACAGCTTTTTGGGGCAAGATGAATCAAAGGTGGCTGAAATATTTTCCTTTAGATAAAAATCTGTCTTTAGATGAGTTGATGGTGCTATATTTTGGAAGCTAAGCAACACATCCATTGCAAACTAATCCGATTCAACTACAGTAAGTAAGTAACTTCATTGAGGCTTTCTATTACATCAAGACAGTTTTTGACTTTGACAGCGAGGAATGTCAAATGAACTTATTAATGTGAGCTATGTCATACATATGCCAGTTTTTATAAATTACTTTTTTGGAATTTAGTACCAATGGGTCGTTTCGTTTATTTACTTGACTGGACAATAAATCTGGTAAAACTTAATTCTATCTTAACTGCCTTCTTATTTTTGCTTAATGTTCTATTTATTGTGTGGTTTGTTTGCATTTATTTATTATTAATACTGTTCATTCTGTGGGCCGCCAATGCTCTCCATTTAAATTGGGGAGAATCTTCGCTCCACATAAATATCACAAATTTTCTTATCTTTACTTAATTCGTTCCATGAGTTAGTTTCTATTTCGTTTTACACCATTTTTTGTTGGTTGTTTACTTTACTTATTCGGAAGGGTACATGTTTTTTCCTTTCTTTATGTCCTTGTTTTAACCCCCGTTATAAAAGGATGGTTTCGTGAGTAGTGTTTTATACATCAGAAGCTTAGCATTAGGTAAGACAGACTTCAAGGATAAACGTGGCACCACCATTAAGGAGGCGGCTTTTGCTGTGTGTATTGAATTTGAGTTTATTGTTGAAGAAGATACCGATTTTTTTATATTTTATTTAATATGGATATCTTCCCCCCTCCCAATTCGGACTATGATTTCTTTGCTTTCAGGAACCGCGAGTCGGTGTCTTTTATCACTGACGTTACGGAAGCAAATCAGTTCCAATTTGCCAGATCTTAAAGAACTCATGTAGTAGAAAAGAGTCTTGAACTGCCGCTATGGATAGGATTTGATTTAAAAGCAAGAGAATTCGGTGGCCTAGATTACAGGAGAGATATATGGATCCTATTAATATTTTTGGCGGAACGCCATTTGGGCGTTTAGTCCTAAGAGTTGCTAACCTGCATGCGGAGTTATTTACTTCTAGGGGAATTCAGCTGAGGTCTAAGTTATCCCGATATAGAATGGCGGTGCTCCGGCCCTTATCGTTTCTGAAAACGTTGTAATTATCAATTCGTATTTTGTGAACAGGTTTCAGGATGGTCTCACTAAGCAGCACTGTATCAGGATTCCAATGTTTTACAATGACTTGGATGAAAAGTCTTTTTTCAAGCGAGATTAATGAATTTACATTGAGTGATATTATTGTTATTTTATTTGCAGCCAAAAGACCAAAATAGAATTTTACAATAGCGAATCCTTTGTTTGGGTCTTGAATGGCATTTAAGGTGGGGAGGAAACGATCTATTTTTGCAGCAGGTCGGTCCGAGCCATTGAGATGTGGCTTGTTCAAGCCACAAGCGAAGGGGTTATTTGGGGTGGGCGTGGGTGAAGTATTTTGGCTGTACTGCCCTGTGATATTTGATGTCTTCCTAGAGTGGTAGAGACGTGGAAAATGAATTGGTATGTTTAGCTCTACTTGATTACGGGAAAAACTTGGCGTTGGTAAAAAAGAGACTGGGATGACAGATCTTTTGGACCTCCCCTCTACTGTTTTTTCTATAAGCCCCTTTCATTAGGGTTTTGTGAAATAATTTTACAAAACCCTTCTAGAATCGCGCCTGTCTGTCCCTCCATCCGTCCATGCGTGTGTCAAAGCACTTTTACTCGCAAACCGTATAAGCTACAAACATACAATTTTGAATATAGGTGTAAAGTGATGCCTTCTTCAAAGTTTTTACAAGGTGCTCCCCATATAGGGGAGTGGCCCCTGAAAAAAATTCCATCAAAGGTAGCTAAAATGGATAAGAAATGAAAGGTTTTAATGCGAACTTTTCAAAACAGGGCTCAAACTGGTATTTTTTGCATCAGTGGCGCACAGGAAGGTGAAATACACGAATTATTCATGTCCCCCTCGCGATTGGACACCTGTGATTCGAAAAATCAGAAAAAAATATGGAGGAAGATGTTTAAGAGTACAAAAACAACAAAAACCTTAGAAGTTAAAAATCGCTCAACTTTGTTTATAATAGTATGAACATCGAATTTCACATTTTCCCCAATAAAATCATATGGATACCCTTAAAGTCAATGAAAATCGATATTTGAAAATCCTGATACCCTGCAAGTTTGATGAAAACCCAATTATATTCACGGACGTTAAAGGCTTTAGAAATTTATCCAAATACAACAATATGGTATTTATGGATTTTCCATTGAATCAGACACTGCAGTTTTGATTTAATCTTCTTGAAATTTTCAAATAAGATCATTGATATAATGTTTTTTTGGGAATTCATGTTTTGAGTGGTTTTTTGTTAGTTTACAATAAAATGACGACCGTTCAAAGCACAGTGTGACTTTGATTATCATATAATAGCAGGTTTCAAGATGGCGGGGACCAAAAATACTAACTTTCTCTATGAATTTTGAAGAAAGTTATTATTATTAGTAATTGAGTCAATATTCTTTAACTAACAAAAAATGATGATAATAAAATTGGATAACAAATAAATGTAGTAGATCAAATGTCACGAATCAGCTTTTGGAATCGTTATGGTAATCGGTGGGAAAAAAACACGTAAAACCAACTTTTGTAAATAATTGCATAATCTTTAGCTTATGTCTGGCATTTGTTTACAATAAAACTTACGGTTTGCTAGAGAAGGAGTTCGGATGAGTGAGAACTTTTGAGATGACATTTATTATAGAGTATTAAAGACATGTACCAATTTTCAGCTCTATTCAAATTATTGTAAACGTTTGTTACTTCTACTACTTCTTTAACTGGACTAATAAGTGCAGTTACTAGATACTGACTACACACAAACTCTCAGTTTGATTTGCTTACCCTACACTCTTGCCATCTCTTTGCCAGGCTAAATTATGCGTATCTCTGAGTATTATATTCATCTCTGTTTCGGCTCTCGTTTTGTTAGTCTTCATAGATTTGATCCACCATCTTCGTTGTTAAAAACATCTCTCCTAAAATGGTAGTGTTCTATATGCAAACCAAATTTCAGGCATAAAAAGTTTGAAGGAACTCCACTTGTTCGTATATTTTTGAGGTTTTGAGCTAAAATACAAAAACCTTTTGGTTTGGTTTAGATGGATAGAGTAACAGGTAAGTATCGTACAGTGAGATCTCTCCCCGGGAGCTTTGATGATTTATACACATCAAATCGAGCTCCCAGCTCATACCAGTATATATAGGAAGTAACGGTTATGTAACATATATAAATATACATATGCAGATATATATATATATATATATATATATACTCGTATATATATATATATATATATATATATATATATATATATATATATATATATATATATATATATATATACACACACATATATATATATATATATGTATATATATATATATATATATATATATATATATATATGTATATATACATATATATATATATATATATATATATATATATATATATATATATATATATACATATGTGTATATATATATATATATATATATATATATATATATATATATATATTTATATATATACAGGTATATGTATATATATATATATATATATATATATATATATATATATATAAATATATATATATATATATATATATATATATATATATATATATATGCATATATATGAATATATACATACATATATATATATATATATATATATATATATATATATATATATACATATATGTATATATATTTAAATACTCATATATATATATATATATATATATATATATATATAAATAGACTCCTTGCAGCCTGTGATGTAATTTTTATTCAGTATTGTTTGACAAATCATCATGAAAAGACTTAAATTGCAACAACTTATCCAAATTGTTCAGCTATATTACGTAAATCAGCGTTCTGTGAGAACGCTATTTTGCATACAATGGGAGAAACAATGGACTTTTGGTGAGAACCTGATTTCACGTTTCGGACCAGTAAATTGACTGCCTAAATCATGTGATATCACACCTTTAGATTATTTGCTTTGGGATTTTAGATTTATTCATTTTAGATTTAGATTTATTTACTTCATCACTATTTTACAGAATTAATAATCCCAATTTTAAAATAGAACTAATAGATTTCGTGTTAAGGTTAAAATATAAATATCATATAAGAATTAACCAAAAGTTAACAAATAAGTAGTGACTGAAATTAACGACAAAATAATTTATTGCTCGTAGAGTACTCTCCGCAGCATGTTTTTAAATGATTCAAATGAGCCAGAAGGAGGACCAAGCTGGAGATTAAGATGGTCTCTTACCATACGAACCATCGGTGAGTGACTGTAAGTTACGGTTCTGGCAAACGGTATAGCGTAGTATTGCGACGACTTAGTGCGAGAAGAGGGACGTATGCTAATGGCGTTGTATAATTTCGACGATAAAATGCCTCTCGATAATTTAAATAAGAAGCATTGATCCAGGAATTGCCTCCTTGCCTGCAGTGAAGGTAGACCAAGGTTATTCAGGCGATCGTCATAAGGGCGATACGGGTTGTTGTATTTGTAAAAAAGTGTGCGGGAGAACCTACACTGCACAGATTCAACCACCACCATGAGATAATTAAGATGTGGGAACCATATCTGGCATGCATATTCAAGAATTGGGCGAGCCAACATGACGAATAACCGAACACAGGTTTGAAAGCTGAAACATCTATGAGAGCAACGTAGGACAAAACCCGCTATCCGAGAAACTTTCTTGGTTATTTCCAAAACGTGAACATTGAATTTCAACTGAGAATCAAATGTCACACCTAAATCCTTGAAACTCTCAACCGAAACGAGAACTGAGCTTTCGATAGAGTATGAAAATTGAATGGGGTAAGTTTTATTGGTAAAGGTCATGGAAAGGCACTCAGATATACTAAGTTGAAGTCGATTTCTATTACACCAAGAGGACAAAAGTTTAAGTCATCCTGAAGAGCTTGGCAATTCTGAATTGAATTAATGACTCGAAATATCTTCAGGTTATCAGCATATAGAAAGGGGTTGGATGTGAAGATAGCTGGGAGATCATTAATAAAGAGGTTGAAAAGAAGTGGACTTAAAATTGATTCCTGTGGAACACCAGAGGTTGGGACGAAAGAGTGTGACAAAGATCCATTGCAAATAATCTTGCAGGAACGATGAAAGAGAAGGGAGTGAATCCAGGAAAGAAGAGATCCCTGAATGCCGAAACGGCGGAGCTTGTTGATCAGGGTGTTGTGATCCACACTATCGAATGCTTTCGCAAAATCAGTGTAGATCACATCAACTTGACCTCCTAAGTCAAGGGTGATTGCAACGGTGTTGATAAATTCCCCTAGGTTGGTTACGGTAGAACGTCCTTTTACAAATCCATGTTGATTTTCGGATAAGTTGGGGTGCAAAACATTATAAAGTTTACAGTGAACAATGCGTTCCAGGATTTTTCCAAAGCACGATAGGAGTGAAATGGGTCTGTAATTAGAGGCCTGGGAGTGGTCACCTGCTTTATGGATGGGGAGGATATTTGCACATTTCCAAACGTCTGGAAAAGTACCCTTTTCGAGACTTGAATCTGAGATATGGGCGAGGGGAATACATAAGGATGAAAAGAAGGATTTAATAAAAATGTTAGGGATTCCATCATGGCCGACTGCGCTGCTAGAATTCAGGGACTGGATTACCTCAGCGACCTCTAAGGGGTTAGTGTATAAATCAACAATTAAGTCAGGAGTGGATTGAGGGTTTTCATCAGAAGTAGAGGTCGGGGAGCTATAGACGGCGGAGAAATAGTTAGCAAACATGTCGCATATGGCTTTTTCATTGTAGACTAAGTGGTTCTGGTATGACAATGCATTGATATGCCGACGCGAGTCTTTTAAAGAGTTGACGTAAGACCAGAAGGATTTAGGGTTATTAGCAAATGATGCTTCAATTGTTCTCAAATAAGATAACTTTGTGGATTTACACACTTTTTTTGCATTAGTACGTACGGTCCAGTTCTGATCTCGAACGTAAGTAGCGTTTCCTGGCTGAGTCCTTCAAGGACAAAGCAGATTTAACTTCTCTTGTGAACCACAAAGCAAGATTTTTGCGTGGTCGTGTGGTCGGCCAATTAATGACGTCAAAATCAGCAGCTAAGCCTTTGTAGTTAGCTTTGAAGAAGTTAAATCGGCTTGGTTTCCCTTCAGGCTTGCCGATTATCCAATGATAATCGGATCTCTAAAGGAGGATGATGACGGTCCGGCTTAACATAAGGAGAAGCAGCAGGGAAAACAGGATCTGCAGCAGGGTTGTTAGAAAAAATTAGGTCAAGAATGCGTTTGAAAGCATTTATTACATAGTTTAATTGTTTAAGGCTACAGAGGGATAAAAACGAGGATAAGGCTATAGAAAGGTCATCAGAAGAAGCAATGGCTTCTGCGTCCCAGTTAACGAGAGGCATATTGAAGTCCCCACAGATTAAAAATTGCGAGGAGGAGCTGGCATTAATTATAAAGCTCGATAGTTCACTAAAAAGGGTTTCATACGATCTTAAGTGAGTTCTACAGGGAATGTGAATACAAAAGACAAATAGTGAACAGTTGTGAAGAGAAATTGGAACTGCTACGCCTTCGATTGGTGGTGACGGAGCAAAAGTACTGACGAGTCTACAATGCAACTGGTTGTTTACAGCTATAATCACACCTCCACCATCTCGTTTACCGAAAGTAGATCGATCCCGGTCATATCTAAAAATTACGTGCTGAGGAAGGATTTCGTTGTCCGCGATCTCGTCATTAAGCCAGGTTTTGGCTAAGCCTATGATGCCATTATTAGCCAGAAGGGATGCAAGGTTGATTGTGTCCAGCTTTGTTCTTGTACCTCTGAAATTTTGATAATAAAAATTAACGTAATTACTAAAAGTTTTGTTATTTAGGTTCTCGCTTGAGGTCTGCTGGACGACCGTAAATTTTTCCGCGACTGGCATTCGAAACGTTTCACAAAAATTCCCGGAGGCCAAAAGTCAGAGCTAAGCAAAATCTGCATATCAGATGAAACCGTAATTTTAAATGAAGCCACGATACGATTTGTTTGGCTATCTCGCGTTAACTTTTTGCAATGCAAATACTGCGGAAAGCAACCTAGTTGCGTCACAATATACTTATACCAAGTCTCTGATCTTCAGGGATAAGCCAGCTTAAATAGACGCTTTGGAAGCCAACATAACCGGTGTCATCCGTGAGATACCGTTCGCTGTGCTGGAAGGCGTTATTCAAAGTTGGACCCTCATGATGGACCATTTACGATGTAGTCGTGGTCGACATTTTAGTAAGATAATCTTTAAAAAGTAAATGCCATCGATTGTTCTTCCAACTTGCAATAAAAATTTCACCATAAAATTCAACTTTATGCATTTTATTTGAGATTAAAATCAAATCTCATAATGAATCACCCTATGGTTTTGAATTAGAAACGAAAGATACAAGAAGTCTCACAAGTACTATACTCGTACGCCGTTAGGCATTGACAGAAACTTTCCTGTAAAGGACTACGGGTAATGGCGAAATCTTGAAATTCCAAGCGTAAAGCCTAATCGAAATCTGACAAAGTACATCTTTATAGATGCAAAACATGTATTTCGATCAACAATGTTAACCGTGTGCTGAATATGATTCAAAAACTTAAAGATCTCAATCTAGTATTATCTTAGGACGCAATTCAATCTTATTTAACTTAACAGTAGGCGCACATCCACCCACTCATTTATCGTCCAATTATGTCGCTAAAATTCATCAATAAAACTGAAATCAACACCACGTTGCATTAAAAAAAAATTAATATATTTTTAATAACTGCAAAAATCACGAAAAAGCATAAATTATCTTATATCCCCTTATGAAAAATACGGGATTATTCAAGTCATATAGTATACGAAGCCAAATGTTGCGTTCTTTGTATGCATGTATGAGTATCGCGGCGTAGCAACCTGACAGTGTCATTTGCAAATGCTTTATGCGTACGAAATTTATGATTTTAATTTCGATCCGGTACAGTCGATATTTCAATTTGTACGACATGGTAACATATGCTGTCGCATTCGCACGAGGATTGCATGAGGACCAACTTATCTCCACCTATGCGCTGGATACTCAGCATGTGAAAATTCGTTGCGGAATACTAAAAAAGAATGGACTGAAAAAATCTACATATAACTGAAAATTCTGACCGAGTGTGTGCCTCTCCCTTTTTGTGTTCATGATGCGGATTTTTCGATTCTAACCGAAGTAGCATAAAAGCCAAACCGGAAAACTGTAGGCAAAGTCCTCATATACATTCCGGTGAAGTAAAAAGACGGATTAGTCCTCCTAACTTTACTGGCATGTGAATTTATATGTTGTACGATTACATGTGCAACAATTTTTGTCCCATTCAGCAGCGGTTGTTATCATGGTTGAGGCCACTTCTCGAATGACAATAGGAAAGCTGGGCACGTTGCGATGACTGCCACACAAGAGGGTTGCAAATTAAATTGCAATAAAAAACTATCATGACTGAATGGCCATAGATTTTCCTCAAAGCCCAGGAATAAAACATGCTAGCAAAGAAGAGGCTCTGGTTTGAAAATATCCTTCCATTAGGATTTGAACAGGCAGATAGTCTACAGCGCAAGGATTTAACAGTCCTCTATAATGGTTTCGAGTGAGAACCTTAGCGCCAAAACTGGGTCCTTGATGCATAAAGAAATAATTTTGAGTGCACCTTTTCATGGTAGCGTATGCTTGTTTTTAGGGCTTAAAAAAAAAGTTTAACAATACCTTTGTAAAATCGGTACCTGCCCATCCGTCCGTCAGTCACAGTACGATTTGTCAAGAACTAGAGAAGCTACAGCCATCAAATTTTGTAAACAGCTCCAAAATTTATGTTAAATGAAACTTTAGTAATCGAAAAAATCTCAAAGACTTTTAAAGGACGTCTCCCTATATAAGAACGAAAACCCTTAAAAAAAATTTTTCACGGAAAATAGTCAAGTATGGTATCAAATGAAAGGTCTTGATGAGGTCTTTTATTTATTTATAGGATGAGACAAAGGAAAGATCCTTATACCCGAAATTTTCAACAAAGTTAAATCGCATTTACGGAAAGCAAAAAAAAACTTTATATGGTTTCTCTACCATTCGGACTTTCTATCGATCCAGATACAACAATTTTAATTGCATCTTCTCCTCATTGCCTGATAAAATGAATAATAAAAACATCTTTAAGATTTGATTCTGCGTATAGCTGTCATCTTTAAGATTTGATTCTGCGTATAGCTGTTAGTAACTAAATGCCGGCAGGTTAAAATGTAGTAACAATAGTTTTTCGTTTAAGGTGAGTATGTTAAAATTTTCCTTGAGCTTATGAATTATTGGTTGCTTACTTGCTTTAAAACTACAGCACCTTTCGGACCTTCGATTAGAGATAGTTAGAGTATCTTGTATATATATATATATATATATATATATATATATATATATATATATATATATATATATATATATATATATATTGGCACTCGGGATGGCGATATATGGACAATATCATGCTTTTGCTGTGAGCTCGTCCATATAGATGCGAAACGTTCTGATTTAAACCAACACGTTTCATAATTGAACGGGCTTATGGTCCGTCTGAATACTCACTAGAAACAAATCTTGTTGTGACGAACAAAAATCAAACCAGGGATCTTCAGCTTATGGGTTGAGTGCTCTAACCACCACACCACGCGGACTATATTATTCATAATTGATGCCTGAATTTTGTACGTTGAGTACAAAACCCTTCTAATATTTGCGTACGAGTAGTTCTGTTTAGGTGCGTTTTTTTCATAATATTGCTCTGATAAGTTACAAAAATAAAAGATCTTGCAGTTTTGTAGTTTTTTCATAATAATAATACATTTGCTATGGCTTATTGCAATTGATACATGCTATCCACGTGGCACAAAAATATTTTTCTGAAGGCACAAAAATCAACCTTTCAAAGTATATTGAATTATATATAATTTTTATCTTCCTTAAACTTTCCCTGTGTACTTGTATCTATCAACAAAGAATGTGTAGTGAATATGAGGTATACATGTCCGTGAAGGACTGCAGCGATGGTCTGCTGCAGGGTAGCGTTGCGATGTCGTGGGGCGGGTTCATTCCCCCCAGCACAAGGACCCACTACAAAAGAATTTCGCATTCACGAATTTTCGGGTCTCAAAAGGAAGGTCGACCGAGGTCGAAAAATGTAGATAACTAACGAAGGGGAAAATTGCTTGCTCAGAGAACAAGTCAAAACGAGCCAAAAAAGATGGACTTGGGAAGACTTCGTCGTTATCCAACGATTCTCATGGCCCACAAATAAGAGTGGGGCAACCGGATGGATGCGGTGCCCCTCGCACCCGCCCAACCGAATCAAGATCCATATGTTGACGTGGCCATACGCCTCCCGTTTGAGCGGAAAACTCATACAAACTTCCTTTGTATGAGCCCTCCCATCAACGGGAAATATGGATATGACCAATTTATGTCATAGAATTATGTGATTGGGTCACATAACTCTATGCCATAAAACGGGCACGTGAGTGGAAGGCCACTCAACCCGGCAAGAGCCCCTGAAACTTAGAACAGATAGAGCGCGCCCGATGGCTATCCCGTTTTCGCGAAAAAAGCCTTCCAACGTGGCAGGTCCCATACCCGGTCAGAACGACAGTATGGAAAGACCACGTTTTTAATGTTTAACAATTCATTTTATTCAAAATTGTAGCAAAAACATTTAACAGGGCCATTTTGTTATTTCAACTTGTTAATATAAAATGCAGAGAAGAAATATTACAAGTCCATACACAAAAGGAAATGGTCATCAACTTGCATTTTAAATACTTTACAATTATCATAGAAAGTTTGATAAGGCAAGATGCATCTGCCAATTTACGGTGGGTTGAAGGTTTGGTCTATGCAATTTTAAGATATGAAAATTTGTTTTTTGTTTTCTCATGTTTATAAATTGATTAAGTTTTAGTGGCCTCCTCTGTTTGTATGAACTTTGTATGGATTTGTCTTCTTATTTTAAATTTGTAATTTTATAATAAAACAAAAATAGGAGAAAAACAAGAGAGTAGATTAGCCAGTAATAGTAGTGAGAATGAAAAGTATTTGTATCAGGTAAATTTTTGTTGTGGCTTTTATTTTCTATACCGCTTGTATCTATTTGACGAAGTCTTGTATTATTTTCTTTGTTGTCCCTCTCCGGATTTATTTAATAATTGTTTCAAACGATTTAATTGTAGTTGTTCTTGAATTGGTTGCAGTATCACCTTCATCTTCTCCGCTTTTAGTTCTGCCAAATAAAATGTCGTTGGCACAAAGTGATTGCAGCGCAAGTTTGAACAAGGATGATTTTTGTAATAAAATAGAAACTTAAGTCCCTATGAAAACCTGAAGAAGAATTTCCACACGGCAAATACAATTCAAATGTATAATTAGCGATTCACTACCTGAGAGTTAACTTTTACCACTTGGAAGTATAAATGTTCGTAATTCATGGTCTTAACGCCACTAAGTTTCATTAAAAAAAAGTCTATTCGGACACCGTCATTTAAACGCCGATATACGCTTCCAAATTGACGACTTCGAACATAAACGCCCTCAGCTGAGGGCTTTTCCCAATGATATTATACAGCAAAATCGAATTAAAAACGATCACTCATCAGTTCTCGTTGAAACCACGACTATGACTACGATGCATTCCATCGTGTCTCCATTCACGTTGACTCACCAAATTTGAAGACCTCTTTGCAAAGAAACTTTATATGGTTCTTTCAAAAGTTTCTAATAAATTTGCTCCGCAGTACTGTATACTCTGACACTTCAATTTCGGTATTCCTGTTTTAATTGCAGCAACCACAGTGCAGCACTCCATTCATTAACGGGGAAAATAACACTGCAGGTACGCTAGTCCGTTACTATCGCGGTCAATTCTCCAAACGCATAATCACTTGGAATTCAAAGTAAGCTTTTTCGCGTGATTACTATTCTGTCTCTGTCATGAGAATAAACTCAACCCACTAATTTGATTATTAAACCGCGAAAGACAGCACTGACTCGGAACCTCTATTCTGACACAGACGAGGTCGAAGTGATCTCCCTGATTCGATTATTGTACAGCAGTTTCTCAAACGTAAATGCTTTTGGACTTGTCAACAACCGGATTTCACTATGTACATGATCACAACCATGATAAAAAAATCGATTGCGCCCGCAAATAGCCTAACTCAGACAAATTTTGCAATATTTTCGCTAACTAAAGCGTTACACAGGAAAGTGATTGCTAAGACTCGTAAAGGGTTATTCATATCGGAGATTCTTTCCTCGTTGGACGCACGATCTGCTCCAAATGGAAATCAAACAAAACCAATTTCTCGAATAACAACAATCACAGCAACAAAACGACACAACGACTCGCCTTGGAACTCAAAGTAAGCTTTTACGCGTGATCACGTCATTCAGTGAGGTATTCTACATACGTCCGTTTGGAAGCGAGTTGCGAGTTATGTCAACGCATGTGCTTTGCACCGCGCCGAGTACTCCCTCTTTCCCTGTCGCCAATCGCGAGCTCTTCTCCCATTGCCCGAAAAATTTGCCCGGGACTACGACACACGTCCACTGAATTAGTTCGCGTCGTTTGTCCGTCAATTCGAGCACCAAAAAAAGATGAAATGTAATTCGAATTACGTTGGCCAAGTGAATTTGGCCAATTTCAATAAATTTAAGCTTTCTTTTCTTTCCCGGCGGTTTTCGCGACATGCGCCCTGCGTGGCGTTCTGCAGAAGACTTTTAAGTTTACTCAGAAATTAATTTCACTTTGTTTTGTTAATTCACTGCCCGTGTTCACCCAACAAATTCCACAATCCAAAAAAATGCTGTCGGCACGTCACTCAACCTCGCATAGAAAACGGTCAAGAAGCGTTTGTATGTGGTTATGTCTTGTAACCGTACGATTCACTGCACTGCAGTTGCCTTTACGGAATCTCAATTTTTCTTTGACTCATTTATAAAAACTTCCCAACAAGTATTAACTACAACGCAATATTAATAACTTTACATGGCGTCGTTCCAAATCGCGACCAAAAATTTCTCGAATTACAACCGGGTCTTATCGAACAAAAATTTCGCGATTTTTCCGTGGTTCTTCACGATCTCCCGTCGACTCCTTCCTTTCTCGTGGCTTCCGCGCTGTCTTACGATCTCAAGCAGACTCCCCCGCTTAGCTGAAATCGCATGCATTCCATCATGTAATGCCCCGTTAGCCTGCACTAAATCAGTGTTTTCACATCCTAAATTGCAATGGGCAGATTTAAATTTTTAAAAAACCGAAATTTATCTGAAGTAGGATTATATCAAATGAACTCAATAAATTTAAATGAAGTAAGGAAATGAAAATTTTAAATAATAATAAGAAGAAAAACTATTCTACCAATTACAATTACCGGGGAAATAATTACCTATTGTTTTAAATCTGCCATTACAATTTGGATAGGAGATAGGAGGGTTTCCGAGCAGTTTGCTAGTGTGACTGCTCGATTACTACAAATGAGAAAATCCAATGAGAAAATGATGAAAGTTTTAAAAAATAAGAAAGATTTAATGACTGCAGCAGCCACGATTTCATTTAGAGTGCAAATTGATTTCGTTTTGCTAATAATATCTGGAATCACTCCTTTAAATTTAATTAACAATACTATTGGATCATTTGTTAATTTGAATCAGAATTGACAAGTCGGATACATTTATTCAATTCGTATTATGCTATTGAAATCTGATCAAACGAAACAAAAACGCAATAATTTATGCCGATAAAGAAAAGCACAGAACAATGAGACTGGTCAGCAATTATTTTTGATTCGGTTTGGTCTTGTTGGGGTGTTGCTAAACAAATTTGACAAAAGCCTGAAAATTTTGCTAGTTATCTGTCTGCCTGTCCATGCATAGCAGCAAGTTTTCTCAGAAACCATAAAAGCTAGAATGGTTTAATTTTTGGGAAGGTCAGAACTTGTAGCCTCTCAAAACTGTAGATATTATCGAAAATTTGGAAAGATTTCAAGAGAGATCCCTCCTTATACTGATGTGACCCTTAAATAATTTTTGTTTTCAAAGGAATATAGCGGGATATTAAATTAAAGATCTAAATGGAGTTTTTCGAATCTCTAACAAAAAAGCCAGTTTATGTGACAGGGCGTTCAGGGGGATGCTAAATATAGGAAACATGTACGTGGGACCTTTGCAATTACATGCCTTTGAGCCTCGAACCCTGGAAAAATCACAGAGGTAGATCTTTATGGGTGCAAGTGCAACAAACATCTCAGAAATGAAAATTTACTCAACTTTGTCAACAATAGATGATATGCCAAATTTACGTTTTCCCCCAAAAAATTGAAATAGGGCCCTCAAATTTCTTAAAATTTCATAATTATTGTATAAACATAACGTTTCTGTATCTACAAAATTTTATTGAAATCGAATAGCAATTCAGTAAATACAGCCATTTCAATTCTACGGAATTACAACAACAATACCCGTCGGTGTATTGTTGTTGTGAGCTGAAATTAACCACCAAACTAGCGGCCAAACGTGAACATGCTTAAATCTAGCACATTTTGGTATTGAACGTTCATTTCATGAGAACTAACAGATAGAAGAGTCTAAATTAAAAAAATCCCCGTTGGCGACACCAGCCTGAAAGGTAAATTGTTCGTATGTAGCGCAATGTTTCGAAAAAGAATTTGGCTTGCCTACTACTAGACATCTTACTGCGATTTTCTTAGCACCACATAGGTATTTATTAACATCAAAAAAGTCTGCCGGCGTTCCTATTTAGGATAATAAATTGTTTTAAACATAAAAGTACAGCTTTTGTCCTTCTCACAGTTGCTGCTTACACATTTCATAGTGCTACCACACAAAAGTGATAACTTGTCGGCTTAAATAGCTCAAATAGTTAATTTCAAAAGATTTCCATAGAAGTTTAATCAGCACTTGCGTTGCCATTAATGCATATATTTTCAATAGGGTTGGGACATACAAAATTTTCTTTGTATATTTGGAATCTACGCATGAGACTTTGTTATGAAAATTTTTTTCCCAAATCTCTCGCATCATTTTTGAGAGTGCTACAGCGTTTAAAAACGCCGAATTTCAAAACGCTTCTACGAATGGGAGAAAGCGCGTGACGTCATGATACTGTTGGGCCTTTCGTCCCAACAGCTGCTGTAGGCAGCAAGCCCGCGTTGCACCGCGTTGTGACTCGCGCTCTCGTAAAAGTGTTTATTGTTCGTGTTTTATAGTGCGATTTCCAAAATGCCGACTCCGAAAATGAGTTATTGTTGGTGTTATGTGCCTGGTTGTAAAAACACAACAAGAAATACCCCGGAAAAACTATTTTTTTGCGTTCCTTCGGAAGAAAAAAAGAAAAAACAGTGGTTTCGTGCTGCTCGTCGGAGAGTATTTACCATCTAAAACACAGTTTTTTTGCTGCGAAGGATCATTTCGCTTTGAAAGATGACATGGATAACTACATACAGTATTCATTAACTGGTACTGCTAAAAAAATAAAAAAAACGTTCTGCCCCACATTTTCAACTGTCAAAATAACAGAACAGTTAGTGAAAATCTTCGTCCCACTTCAGTCCAGAGAGCTCGTCGAGCACAAATTGCAGAAATAGTGGAGTCAGTTACTTCACATCCTGATGAATTAGCAGACTTAGAAGAAATTGAGAATAATGATACACCGAACGTCACAGGTAAGAACTGTTTCAAAATCTGGTTTCGCAACGCATATATATCCTATTTTTGTTTTCGTCGCAAGCATTTGAAGCTGCATTTGCGCTTTACATTTTCCTTTTATCTGTCCGTTACATAAGTAATTTGAGACCGTGGATTCTTTTCCTGGACACTTAATTTCCAAAATAAAATCATCCCCAACAGCGTCAGGTGAAGCGCCAAGTATTGGAAAGTCAGGCAGTAAAATCAACCCTGATTTGCGACACTGGAATCCACATTTTTTCATTACGATACTTAAAACTTCTTTTTCCAGTTCCCTACCGCGCTTCATGTATTTGTTATCAAACACTTTTGCTTCGAGTCCCAACAGTATCGTGACGTCACGCTAGATAAATTCCATTTCGAGCGCTCTCGATTTTTGAGGTCTTTTTTAAATAAAACAAAATGACTTAAATTTTTTTTTCGACGGTATGATTGTTTTTCGTGACTACTCTACCTAATAAGAGTAGTTTCGAACTAATTTTTGATACCATGTCCTAACCCGATTCTTTCCGGAACCATCAGGGGCCGTCATGTTGAATTTTGATTGAAATCGGCTGCTAAAAATATTAAGCTGTAAACTTTCGACTTTTTTAATTGGTCATCCGATTTGCATAATTTTTTGCAGGTTAAATTAAAATGCCTTGCCAGCTGCTAGAGGGCTACAGAAATAAAAAAAAAATTTAGTTGCCCCCCTGTATGGGGAGACACCCTAAAATATTTTCTTGCACTGCGGATTTCGAGAGGCACCACTTTTGCCCAACGCAGAAAATTTCCTCATTCTAGGCCATGTGGTTTGCGAGAAAACTTGTTGTGACGCACGAAAAACTGGATGGATGGACAGACAGACAAATTGCAATTTTATAATGTAAAAATATTTTAAGAATATCCTAAAAATGGTCTGCTTTATAAACACTTCCAAGTTAAGTCATTTAAAATGTTTCCATGAAAAATATTCATAATTTCAGTTGCAACTAAAATAGCGAATTGCGCTTGCCTTCTGACCTTTGGGGGCCGCCATTTTGAATTCACGCATTTGATTTTGGATTATTTTAATCATTGTATGCTAGAGCCGCATCAATCAATGTGCCAAATCTCGTGCAAATCGAAGTTTCACTCTAGACAGGGCAAAAGTATTCAATTTTTATGTGAAAATGACAGCCAAGAATATTAGGTTTTAAATTTTCAACTATTTATCTATCATTCGATTTTAATATTTTTTTGCATCATATAAGAACTTAGTACAGAGATCCATAACCTCAAGTTTCATCAAAATCCGTTAGAAAATGTGGCCGCTAGAGGGCCACAAAAACCTGAAAAAAATGCATATTTAAACCACCCCCCTTTTTAGGGTTTTGTAAAATTATTACAAAACCCTACTAGTTTCGCGACCTGTCTGTCCGTCCGTCCCTATGTCACAGCACGTTTTCTCGCAAACTACTTAAGCTAGAAACATCAAATTTTGTATGCAGATGTAAAGTGGTGCTCTCTTCAAAGTTCAATTACAAGAAATTTCATAAGGCATTTAAGGGGGGATCTCCCCATATAGAGGAGTGGCCCCGAAAAAAAAATTCATCAAAGGTAGCCGATATGGGTATCAAATGAAAGGTCTTGATGAGAACTTTTCAAAACAGGTCTTAATTTGATACTTTATGCTTCGAGGGATGCGCAGGGAGGGGAAATACATGAAAAATTTGTGTCCCCCCCTCGCGATTGGACACCTGTGATCCGAAAAATCTGAAAAAAAATTATGGTGGTAGATGTTTATGAGTACAACAACAAATAATACCTTAGAAGTTGAAATTCGCTCAACTTTGTTAATAATAGTATGATATTCGAATTTCACATTTTCCCCAATAACATCGGATCGGTACCCTTTAACTGAACGAAATTCAATTTTCACGTAGTCCTACTAAGGATTCTTAAATTGTATGTAGTCCTGCTAAGAGTTCTAAAACTTTGTATGTTTGATGAAAATCGAATGATATACACGAAAGTGTATTTGAAATTTCTCCAATTACAACAACAATAACACATAATTTTGGTATTTTATGGACTTTCCATCGAATCAGTCACTGCAGTTTTGACTTGATCTTCTTGAAATTTTCCAGTAAGGTCAATAACATTAATATTTTTGAGGATTTATGATTTGAGTGATTTTTGTCGGTTTGCAACAAAATGGGGACCGTCGAAAGTAGAAAAACAATGGATTTTCCTTTGAACGTGCACATTTCTTTGACATATTTCTTGACGTTATTCATTGCTCCTGACTTCATTGCTCATGACTGCATTTCTGAGAAGTTGAGTACAAAACCCTTCTGACATGAGCGTAGGTCTATTTACCCAACTTGTTAAGTTTGCACATGCGACTTTTAGAAACCTTTGAATTTTTGAGCTTCACCTGGGCGCCATTTCGGTTGTTGCGACCTGACCTCCAGTTTTTTTTGCATAATTCTTTAGATACTTATAGTTTTTATCAAGTTAACGAATTTCATGAACATCGGTTGAAAGCTTTGGTCACAACTACAACAACAAACTTTTGTACGTTTTTCGACTTTTGAGCTGCCGCCATTTTGTTTCAGACGAGCCGACTTTGGATTTTTTATTGTGAGATTCATCACTGAGCCTTTGTACCAAATTTCATCCAAATCGGAGCCATGCTTTGGGCAGAATAGAAATCACGATTTTTCCTCTAAAATGGCCGCCATTTTGTTTTCGCCTGGCCGATTTAGCTGGTTCACGAGCTTAACTGAGATATTTACTCTTTACACCTTTCCTGAAAATTTGGTAAAAATCAGGGAAAAATTGCAACCTCTAGCGTGGTCACAAGTTTCGTGATATATATATATATATATATATATATATATATATATATATATATATATACATATATATATATATATATATATATATATATATACATATATATATATATATATATATATATATATATATATATATATATATATATATATATATATATATATATATATATATTGGGGGTCGGTTAATTCATGCGATTTTCTAAAAGATAGCGTAACTTGATTTTTATTGCAGTGATTAACCTTTCCAAATATGTGTTAGAAAGCTACTGTCATATAGTTTCAATCCTAAACTATTTATCTAAATTACTTTTTATTATATCACTACAAATTTTAACAGTTTATCAGAGCCATTACCCAAATCTTTGTTTAGCCTATTTATGATAAAGGACTCAAATTTGCAGTTAACAAAGGGCGCCCAATAGAAGAAACGATTATTAATATTGAAGCTGGTATAAAATTCTTAAATAGTGATGATCGGGAGCAAATCAGGGAAGGTGCGAGAAAAATATTACGGAAACACATTGCAAAACCAAAAAACTACGACATCCAGACCATAAAGAACATCAAAGAGCTAAGCCAACTACCAGTTTATTATTTGAAAGCAGATTAGGGAAATAAAGTTGTCATAATGGACGAAACGGACTATGATGAACAAGTGCGAAGAAAAGTTGAATCGGGGGGTTATTTTAAACTCCTAACAAACCCAATTCAGGATTCAGTAAAAAGGGAAAAAACAGTGTTGAATGAAGTGAAAACAATATTGGGAGATTTTAGCCATCTGAGAATGTCAAATCCCGCGATACAAGAATGAAATGCCAACCCAAAGTGCACAAAGAAGGGAACCCGATGAAAGAAATAGTTGCAGATTCAAATTCACCCACGTACAAGATCGCTAAGAGGCTGGTAGCAGAATGTAGAAAACTAGCAGCAGTGAACGTTGAACACAGTATAAAAAAACTCAATAGACTTAATTCAACGAGTAGAAAAAATAGCGAAAATGAATGGAGATGAAGTCCTGGTGTCTTGCAATGTAGAAGCGTTACTTCCAAGTATACCGCAAAAACAAGCTTTATATCAGTTTGGACCTTGGTTGCAAAAAATCAAAGGTACGGCGGAATAGGAAAAACAGTGCAAAGCGTATGTAAAACTGGCAGCAATATGTACGAGCGAAAATTTCTTCGTATTTCGGGGACAATATTATAAGAAAACTCGGCGGCTAGCAATGGGAAATCCCATATCACCAATGCTAGCAGAAATATTTATGGCGGAACAGAATATGCTTCCAAAACTGTGGATAAGGTACGTGGCTGATATCGTGGCGGTGATGAGCAAGGATTATATTAATGAACAGCTGGAGTGTATGAATAAGCTTCATACTCAAATAAAGTTTACTGTCGAAATCGAGCAAGAAGGAAAATTAACGTTTTTGGATTTAATGTTAATCGGTTAACGGGTATGAAGCAAAAACAATTCAGAAAATTATCCACAAGAAAAATGGACAGCTACAATTTAGGAAATATGGTATACAACACTGGTTATCAATAAAAAGCAACGATGAAGAGTGAGTGTAGTGTTCTCGGATATGCATAGGGACCTTCAGAAAATGTTCAGCAAATACGACATAGACGCAGTTCCAAGAAGTGGTATGCAATTGAGTAAATGGCTTAACAACGTAAAGGACCAAATTGAGGATCACAAAAAAAGCGGCATTTATAGAATTTCATGCGGAGATTGCAACAAAAGGCATATAGGGAAGACAAAGAGATTAGCGGTAGTACGATTTGACAAACACATAAAAGTCACAGGGGGCCAGACCTGGGGAATACGGTGGCTGCGGCATCATAAGTGTGTTGTTTTTGGCCAAAAAGTCGCGCACAAGCAACGATGTGTGAGCAGGGGCGTTATCGTGGTGCAAAAGCCAATTTTTGTTCTCCCACAAATCCGGGCGTTTCTGGCGGATTGCTTCGCGCAAATTGCGCATAACTTGCAGGTAATATTCCTTATTGACCTTTCTTCCTTGTGGCAAGAACTCATGACGCACCACGCCCCTGCAATCGAAGAAAACTGTCAGCAAAACTTTCACGTTCGACCGAACTTGGCGCGCTTTTTTCGGTCTTGGTTCATGCGGCAGCTTCAATTGAGATGATTGAGCTTTGGTTTCCACGTCATAACCATAAACGAATTTCGCGGCGACCCGTTTCATGCCCAAATCGTTGATAAAAATCGAATGGCACGAGCCAATCGATATGTTTAGGTCCTCAGCAACTTCTCTAACGGTGATTCGACGATTGGCCAATACCATTTTCTCCACTTCATTAATTTTTTCGTCTGTTGTTGAAGTGCTCGGGCGTCCGGCACGCTCTTCGTCGTTCACATCTTCTCGGCCTTCTAAAAACATTTTGTACCACCGATAAACGTTGCTTCGGTCCAAGGTAGCTTCTCCGTATGCCACAGTCAACATTCGGAATGCATCCGCGCACTTAATTTCGTTTTTCACACAAAATTTGATACACGTTCTTTGATCCATTTTTTTGAATAAGTAAAAATCGAAGACGATTGAAAACACGTGCAAGTAAAGCAGCTATCACCAATCAAGTGAACATTAAAAACGGCCGAGCTTGTCGGCATAAGTGACAGACATGAGTACCAACATAACGCCACAAAAAAATCGAAATTCGAATATACGTAACTCGCGAAAATTCAAAATTCGCGATACTTTTTGAACATATATACATATATATACATATATATATATGTATATATATAAATATAAATATATATATATACATATATATATATATATATACATATATATATATATCCATATATATATCCATATATATATATATATATATATATATATATATATATATATATCCACATATATATATATATATATATATATATATATATATAGATATATATATATATATATATATATATATATATATATATATATATATATATATATAAATATATATATATATATATATATATATATATAAATATATATATATATATATATATATATATATATATATATATATATATATATATATATATTTTTTTTTTTTTCTTTAAAAGCCGTCGGGCCGTGCTTAGTTGTGTGAGCAGACGCGTTTCGACTACTTTGAGTCATCTTCATATCATATATATATATATATATATATATATATATATATATATATATATATGTGGGGTAAACTATACTTGTCCAGGCACCTCACTAGTGATTGGCATGTTACATTTTTTCATTCGAAATTAAGAGTTACCTGCACAAAAAATTATTTCCTTCCACTCAAAATTCAAAACATAGCTCAGATGCACACAGTTGAGTGTATGGCAACGATAAGAACGCCGCGCTCCAGAGTCCCACGTTTTCCCTGTTTCACTAAGGTTTCGGTTAGCAGAAGGTATCTTTGTATTTCTTTAAAATATTAACTTTAGATTATATACGTGTGCAGTGAGCTTTATAAATGATTAATAATTTTGAGTGCCAACAACTGATTCAAACATTTAAGTAGCATCACCGTTCGTTGGCACCTATGGCAATCACTAAAACTATGTTCCAATCCTTTCATGCCAGAAGCGGGTCATTGGGAAGGGACATTTGCAAAACAAAGCAAAGGTATGACTTGAACGCACTAAATAAGCATCGAATATTAATTTTTAACAATACCAATCATTGCACTCGCGGAGGCATTACAATATGGATGAGCGGTGTCTATCACCATGTTGTTCAGTTGTACCAATCATTAAATTTGCTTGAAGAACGTTAAATTTAACATCAAATTTTGAAGTGTTGTTTGTTTATGATACGCAAATTTCTTATTTGGCTGTTGCATATATAAATTTCAAGAATGCCTAAGGTCGAGAACAAAGGCATCTATACCAAAAAGTACAGCGAAGACGACTTAGTCCAAGCTATACAGGCTGTTCAGAATGGAATGTCAAAGGAAACTACTGCAAGGAATAACTTATGAAATTCTTTTGTAGCTACATGATTGAGTTGCTTATTTTAATAATTTTTCTGAAAAATTATTAGAGGAAAAAAATTTTATAAGAAGGTTAGAAGCTCACTGTAGACAAAAAATTATCGTGTAGATTTACATTAAATTGATGTTAAAAGGGTGAAATGATCAATTTAAAGTTTAGCAAAGTACTGCAAGGAAGTTTGGAGTTCCAAGAGTTATGCTGCAGTTTCGTACAAGTTCAAAATTTGTGAAATCTTTAACAGACATTGAGGAGAAAACTCTGGTTTGCTGGATCGTTGTAAGCAGCAGACAAAGTTTTTCGCGAAGAGAAGAAGATGTTTTAGTGAGTGTTGAACACATTCAAATAAAAGAACCAAGAAAACATTGTTTTAAAGAAAGTAAACCTGGTATCGGCTTTCTTTAAAACGTCACCCAGAAACAGTAACCCAAACATCAAAAGCAGTAACGGCCGCCAGCGCAAATATTTCAGAGTCTACGAGTAATGTTAGGAAGTGTATATTGAAAATGATTAATATGAACAAGGTTCATAAGTATTTTTGAAGATCCAACAAGGTCTGTGTTAATATTGAACAGAATGCAAGCCGATAGTAGAGCTTCGGTACCCTCTTCTTGGGGTTTAGGATCGTCTAATAATGCGTGGATGAACTCAAATCTATTTTACCAATATATCTACAACATTCTTGATTCATATCTTATCAAAAAAAAGGTTAAATTCCCCATCATATTATATGTAGATGGCCATAAAAACCACATGAATTTTGAACTCAGCGAATCATGTAGTCAAAAAGGGATCAACATCAACCGGTTGTAGGATTCGAGAACTATTTGAATAAAGTGCAATATCCAAACAGTACTTGAGCCCTACAACCGGTTGATGTTTCAGCATTAAAACCCATCAAGAACGTATGGAAGAAAGGGATGCTCGAGTGGAGAAGAATAAATTTAACCAAGACTTTAAAAAAAGTTGATTTGTGTCCGATTCTTGTAAATGCGTTAGAAAAATATATAAATAAGTTGGTTGTTATAAATGGTTTCAAGGCATGTAGACTACATCCCTGGGACCCCAACGAAATCGATGTTTCGAAATGTTTGAGACAAAATACGCATGCTCCTATCCCTGCCAATGAGAAACAGAATCCAAATCTGACGCTCTACAAATTTAAGGAAATAGTGAGACCATTGATTCTGAAATATCTGGAAATTAACCCACCAAAGATCTGCACAAGGAATCAGCATACACTGATCTTTGTAACATTTACAAATTTTTGAGCAAAGCTGACAATATTCAGGGAGACATGCAAACATGCCACATACTATAAATGAAAATTGTGTACAAATAGGAGACGAATGGTTATTGCTCGATGATATTACTCTCATTTTTAGCAATAATGTTGCATCACTTTTCCGACTTCTTGAGTTGAGATGCTAGTTTGCCTCAACCCAAACCAATCTGTCAATCTGCAATCGAAGGGGCTTCTAAAGGAGTAGCAAATTCTGCATATTTTGATGAAACGAGTTTGAGTTCTCTTTCTCAAAATGCCAAGGAGCTTTTTTCACACGACGCCATTTCTCCTGGCCCATCTAATGCGGAAATATTTGCTATGAATGGCAGGGCACCGAAACAAGTAAAAACTGCCTTGGAGGACACTTTTGTTGAGCCTTAAACGCCATCAAGGAAAATGAAAAATATGTCGAGAAAATCGATATTTGTTTTAACTAGCGAGGACTGGCTACAAAAATAAAAGCAGAAACTCGAAGAGAAAAACAAGTTGGGTAAACAGACCTACCCTCATGTCAGAAGGATTTTGTATTCAATTTACAAAATGCAGTCACCAGATCGAATCAAATCAAGAAACATGTCAAAGACGATTTTATTGGAGAAAATATGAAATTCGAAGATCAAACTATTATTAACAAAGTTGAACAAATTTCGACTTCTGCGGTTTTGGTATTGTTATACTCATAAATATCTCCCTTGATAATTATTTCAGATGCCCATCCCCGACGGAGGAAACACATTTTTCATGTATTTCCCCCCTGTGCCCCACTGAAGCAAAAACTGACAGTTTCACAACTGTTTTGAAAAGCTCCGATGAAAACTTTCATTTCATACTCATATCGGCAACGTTTGATGATTTTTTTTTCAGGGGCCACTCTCCTGTACTGTTATCATCGAATTCATGGCCAATTTTTTCGAATCGTAGAGTGGTTACAAAGCCCTTTTGCTAAGAGCTCTCTCCCACCTCCTTGACTTGTTTCACTTATGAGCATTAATTCTAGGTACTCATCTTCAGTCTTTCATTAAATTGAATCAAGTGTTCGAAGCATGAACCTTAAACGTTGAAGTTGGGGAGAAATAACTCAAAATTATTCAATCTTCGCATTTAAGACAGCCACTATTTTGTTTTACGATTACTG
>OZ017739.1:282319713-282322213 GCA_963969285.1 Odontomyia ornata | reverse complement strand
GTTGGCTTCCATCATGACAATGCCAGACCACACACATTTTTAATGACCAGGCAAAAATTGACAGAGCTTGGATGGGAATTTTTGATACATCCACCGTATAGTCCAGACCTTGCACCATCAGACTACCAGTTGTTTCGGTATCTGCAAAACTTCCTTAATGAAAAGAAGTTCACTTCAAAAAGGGACTTTGAAAATCACGTGGCCAAGTTTTTTGCCGATACTACACAGATGGAACAATGGCTCCACTCAAACTCAAAAAATGGCAAAAGGTCATAGATGGTAATAGACAATATATACTTAAGTAAAATCCATTTTAAATCAATATATATGTATAAATATTAATATACATATATATATATATATATATATATATATATATATATATATATATTTATTTATATATATATATATATATATATATAGATATATATATACATATATATATATATATATATATATATATATATATATATATATATATATATCTATATATATATATATATATATATATATATATATATATATACATATATATGTGGTAAACTATACAATGATTGGCATCCTAACAGAATAGTCTTTATAAAGCAATCTTTACATCTGGTTTTCGCTTAGAAGGTGATATTTTTTTACACTTTCGAGCTTTTTCTCGTTTTCTTCTTCGTTTATTTATTTCCGCTTCTTTTTTAGGATTTTGTTAAAATAATTTTAACACCTACTAGTTTCGCGACCAGTCTGTCCGTCTGTACGTCTGTCCGTCCGTCCGTCCGTGTGTCACAGCAGTTTTTCTCGGAAACTACTTAAGCTAGAAACATCAAGTTTTGTGTGCAGGTGTAAAGTGGTGATCTTTTCAAAGTTCAACTGTAAAAAAATTTCATAAGGCGTTTAAGGGGGTCTCCCATATAGGAGAGTGACCCCCCAAAAAAAAAATTCATTGAAGGTAGCCGACATGGGTACCAAATGAAAGGTTATCCGAAAAATAAAAAAAAAATCAGGAATGTAGGCCTTGGTGAGTACAACAACAACAAATACGTTAGAAGTCGCAATTCACTCAACTTTGTTAGTGATAGTATGATTTATCGATTTTATGTTTTCTTGAATAAAATCTTAACAGTACCCTTAAATTCAATGAAATTCAGTACGTAGATGATCTACCCTCATATTTAGCGAAGTTAGAGCGGTTTGAATTTTCCTGTACTACTATGGAACAACATGCGCTGCATTGATTACTATGGCAACATATGGCTATGGAACAACATGCGCTTTTTACCGACTCAGACACTACAGTTTTGCTAGGATTTGCATGAAAATTTCAGGAATGATAGGTGTCATGTTCAGCTAGTGGTATCAGTAATCGTAAAACAAAATAGTGGCTGTCTTAAATGCGAAGATTGAATAATTTTGAGTTATTTCTCCCCAACTTCAACGTTTAAGGTTCATGCTTCGAACACTTGATTCAATTTAATGAAAGACTGAAGATGAGTACCTAGAATTAATGCTCATAAGTGAAACAAGTCAAGGAGGTGGGAGAGAGCTCTTAGCAAAAGGGCTTTGTAACCACTCTACGATTCGAAAAAATTGGCCATGAATTCGATGATAACAGTACAGGAGAGTGGCCCCTGAAAAAAAAATCATCAAACGTTGCCGATATGAGTATGAAATGAAAGTTTTCATCGGAGCTTTTCAAAACAGTTGTGAAACTGTCAGTTTTTGCTTCAGTGGGGCACAGGGGGGAAATACATGAAAAATGTGTTTCCTCCGTCGGGGATGGGCATCTGAAATAATTATCAAGGGAGATATTTATGAGTATAACAATACCAAAATATATATATATATATATATATATATATATATAAACATATATATATATATATATATATATATACTCGTATATATATATATATATATATATATATATATATATATATATATATATATATATAAACATATAAATATATATACATATATATATATATATATATATATATATATATATATATAAACATTTATATATATATATATATATATACACACATATATATATATATATATATATATATATATATATATATATATATATATATATATATATATATATATATATGCATATAAATATTTAAAATATATATATATATATATATATATATATATATATATATATATATATACATATACATATATATATATATATATATATATATATATATATATATATAAATATATATATATATATATATATATATATGTATATATATGTATATATATATATATATATATATATATATATATATATATATATATATATATATGTATATATACGAGTATATATATATATATATAGATATATATATATATATATATATATATATATATATATATATATATATATATGTATATATTTAGAAGTCCAGGTGGTGTAGTGATTAAAGCACTATGCCCGCAAGCCGAAGGTCTCTGATTCGAGTTTCGTTGGCGTCAACGAGATTTAGTTCGAGTGATTCTT
>OZ017739.1:282282213-282317213 GCA_963969285.1 Odontomyia ornata | reverse complement strand
ACGATTTTCATTTTAGCTCTCGGCTTACGATGTTCCTGTATTCGGTATACGACGTCGTTGATTCGCTTTGTAACTCGGTATGGTCCCTCCCAATTATGTTGCAACTTTGGAGACCTACCCTTTCGCCGTTGCGGGTTATAAAGCCACACCAAGTCATCTTGCTGGAAGCCAGTAGAATTAGCCTTTAGATCATACCTGGTCTTCATGCGGTCAGCAGCCGATTCGAGGTGTTTTCGCACTGTCCGATGTATCTGGTTCAACCGTTGTCTTAGATCACTTGCGTACTCCGAGACCGTTTGGGGTTTCTCAGGGGGTGTTCCGAACTTTATATCGGCTGGCAGACGAAAAGTCTTTCCAAAAATGACTTTGGCTGGGGCTTGGCCCGTCGATGCATGTTCGGCAGCTCTGTACGCCATCAAAAATAATGGGATATGTCGGTCCCAGTCCCTTTGGTTCTCGTCAACCATCTTGGCAAGGTGTTTATTGAGCGTGCCGTTGAAACGTTCGACCATTCCATCGGATTGGGGATGCAGCGGTGTTGTCCTCGTTTTCCGTATTCCGAGCAGCTCGCACATTTCGCCAAAAACTATTGACTCAAAGTTTCGGCCTTGATCCGAATGTAATTCGCAAGGTACGCCGTACCTACTGACCCAATTTAACACTAGCTGTTCAGCTACGGTAGTTGCTTCCTGGTTGGGAATGGGGTAGACCTCGGGCCACTTGCTGAAATAATCGGCTACAACCAGCGTATATCGATTTCCCCAATCGGATTCAGGAAAGGGTCCTGCGATGTCAACAGCAATCCTTTCGAATGGCACGCCTACGTTATAGGTTTGCATTTGTCCTCTCAGTCGTCGCTTTGGGCCTTTGATGGAAGCGCAAATTGTGCATCTGCGACACCAGTCCTCTACGTCTTCTCGAGCGTGGAGCCAGTAGAACCGTTCCCGCAATTTCGCTAAGGTCTTGTTAACACCAAGGTGGCCTCCCGAGGATCCTTCATGCATTTCCTTAACCACATCGTGGATTCGGCTTTTGGGAAGTATAGTTTGCATCCTATAGGAGCTACCATCCGCCGTTTCCCATTTCCGCTTGAGTACGCCACCCTCCACCTGAAGGGAGTTCCATTGTGCCCAATAGCTTTTCAGGGTTGCGCCATGCATTGAAACGTCTTTCCACTCAGGTCTCCCAGTCGTCTCCTTCCATACGAGCAATGGTCCGATGTCTTCATCGGCTAGCTGGGCGTTTCGAATCTCCTCCGATGACCAACCTTCATCGAATTCCGCCGTTATCAATCGCAGATCAACGAGCGGTTCCTTTTCCTCAATCCGTCGGCAATGCTTGCAGTTAGCTGGACATGGACGGCGGGATAGGGCGTCAGCATTTCCATGAACTCCGCCCTTCCGATGAACAATTTCGTAGTCGTATGACTGCAATCTTTCGATCCATCTCGCAACTTGTCCCTCGGGGTTTTTGAAGTTGAGCAACCATCTCAGTGATGCATGGTCCGTTCGAAGAACAAATTTCTGGCCATATAGATACTTGTGGAACTGCTTGGTGGCCTCTATTATAGCCAATAGCTCCTTCCTGGTCACGCAGTAATTCCTCTCACTTTTTGAGAGAACTCGACTGTAATAAGAGAGGACTCTTTCTTCGCCATTGATCTGCTGGGAGAGTACAGCTCCAATACCGCCGTTGCTTGCATCGGTGTCAACCACAAACATTTTTCCGGGTTTTGGATACGCCAGTACGGGTGATTCACATAGCTTCTCCTTCAGGGTCTCAAAGGCTGTCTGGCATTGTTCATTCCAGACATACGGACGATTTTTCTCGGTTAGCTGATGAAGACACTTAGCTATTTTGGCAAAGTCTTTGACGAATCTTCGATAGTAGGTTGCCAGGCCCAGGAAACTTCGTAGTTGGCGCTTGTTGTTTGGTGTTGGCCAGCTTTTCACGGCTTCAATTTTCTCAGGGTCTGTTTTGACCCCTTCAGCTGATACGACATGTCCCAGGTATTTTACTTCAGCTGCGAAAAGGGTACACTTGTCGGGACTAAGTTTCAAATTTGCCAGTCGCAGTCGGGAGAAGACCTCTTCTAAGTTCCGCACATGCTCTTCGAACGTTCTCCCGATGACGATGATGTCATCTAGGTACACCAAGCAGTTTTTCCAGATTAGACCACGTAGCACGTATTCCATCAAGCGTTCGAAAGTGGCTGGAGCATTGCAAAGCCCAAACGGCATCACCACAAATTGCCACAATCCGGTCCCAACTGAAAATGCGGTCTTCTCTCGGTCCTTCTTGTCAATTTCTACCTGCCAGTAGCCACTCTTGAGATCGAGTGTAGAAAACCATTTTGCGTCGGCTAAAGTGTCCATGATGTCGTCGATGCGTGGGAGCGGGTAACTATCTTTCTTAGTGACGTCGTTAAGCTGCCTATAGTCGACACAAAAGCGAGTGCTACCATCCTTTTTCTTTACTAGAACTACAGGCGCGGCCCATGGACTTACAGAAGGTTCAATAATGCCTTGTTTTTCCATGTCCGAGATCAGCGCGCTCACTTCTCCTTGTTTGGCTATAGGGAGACGTCTTGGGGCTTGTCGAATCAGCTTGGCTCCCTGTGTGTCTATGACGTGAGTTACCAAACTCGTTCGGCCTTGGTCATCCGGGCTTGTTGAGAAGATGTCACTGTACTTGGTGACCAGATCAGAGGCTCGTTCGAATAGCTGCACCGGCAATTTGACTTGCTTCAATATTGCAGACGTGGATTCCCTGGCTTTTTCTGTGTCTTGCCTCCTTTTCCAATGATGGTTGTGAGTAGCTTCCAAAGAGGTGATGGTGGAAACAGGCTGGCAGCTGCCGATGACTTCTCCCGCTTTGATGCTCGTGGTTGAGTCTGCGGTGTTAAGGACTCTAAACGGCACATATCCGTTCCTTAAAGATCTTACAAGGCTTCGTCCTACAATCAAACTGCGCAATGCGGATGTCTTCGTTGGCTCTATCAGATAAGATCGGTGGTCTCCGGAATCACCATCCAGCTTGGCCCATACAATGCTTTCGGAAGAATTCGGTACATCAGTGTCAGTACATACCACTACATTCATCTTGGGGATTTGGACGCTGGGATCCTCCATCAGTACTTCGACATTCTGCCATTTCAAGACACGTTTTCCCAAGTCCAACGTGATTCCATGTGGTCGCAGAAAATCCATTCCGAGAATGCAGTCATCCATAATGTTCGCGACCAGAAAATTATGTCGGAACACAAGGTCTCCCAACTGTATCTGGAGGTTGACCTCTCCATGAACAGGTGCAGTTTCTCCCGTAGCGGTCCGTAGTGAGAAAATTCTGCCCTTGTGAAGTTGTTGCTGTCTAACTAGGTCTGGTCGGATAATCGATCGGGTTGCACCAGTGTCGATTGTTATGGTGCAGTGTTCTCCGTCAATTTGACCCGGAAGGCATAAGTCCGCTTCTCCACGATGTAGTCTTGACACGGTGATGGTGGTGCTGGGGACGTCGATCCTCCTAGCCAACCTCTGCCCCACAAATTTGGCTCTTGCAGTTTGATGGTCCTCCATTCTAGGCTCCTGACACGGTCTGAATCTCCACCATCCTGGACAATAGCTCCATTTTCTTCGCTTCTTACAGTCTCTTTGCAGGTGCCCTTTTTCTCCGCAATCCCAGCATCTAGGCGCACCATTACCCTGCGGCTCTCGCTCATTTTCCACGCGCTTACACCTGCACTCGTCTGCCGCCACTTCACGGACCCGGGCAGTGGTACGAGTCGCATTTTTCGCTGCCTCATAGTTCAGACTATAAACCAATGCGTCCTTAACCGTTTGCTTTTGAGCTAATCGCACGGCTTGTTGCAATTCCTGGTCCTTTAACGCACTGATGAATGCTTCTATTGCTGCGTCATCTCGATGTTCTGGGTCGTAGGCTGGATAAGCCAAAAGTGCCAGTCGCTCAATGTCTTGGGCTAGCTGCTGTAGGGTTTCACCAGACTTCTGCATTCGACGCCTTAGCTGTGACCGATAAATCTGCTTTAGTTGATCGTCTCCATAACGCATGTCGAGCGCAATCATTAGAGCATTCGGGTTTGAGTGCAATTCAACGGGGATCGTCTGCAACAGCTCGGCAGCTGGGCCTCTTAGAGCAAGAATCAGCGCAGTTGCTCGTTCCTGCTCATTCCAGTGATTTATGCGAGCGGCTGCTTCGAACTGGGTTTTGTAAATACTCCAGACCGTTTGCCCATCGAATATTGGTGCTTGCACATTTCTGGATGTGCTTTGCGCTGCGGTTATAAGCGAGGCTGGTGAGGAGGTTACTACTGCCTTTGCGGCTTCCAATTCCTTTTTCATGTTTCGCATCTCATGGTTGATTCTCTCCTCTACCTGACTGATATCATGGTTTATTCTCTCCTCGACCTGGCTGATCTCATGGTTAATTTTCTCCTCGACCTGGTAAACCTTTTCCTCGACCTGGTCAACCTTTTCCTCGACGCCTTTAATTTGTTTGTTCAGATGACCGAGCTCGTCTTTTATTTCGGTTGACTGTTTCTCCAGCTTCGGTGTGATGTCTGCCTTGATTTCGATCGCTTGTTGGTCCAGCTTCACTGATTGTTAATTTAGCTTCGCAGTTAAACTAGATGACTGTTCATCTAGCTTCGCAGTCAGACTGGATGACATCAGCATTAACATTTGCATTAGCGCATTTTCTGGCTCCTTTGATTTTGGTGTTTCTACTTCTCCACCTTCTGCGCCTTTTTCCGCATCTGAGAGCTCACCCGAATTCAGATTCACGCCTTCCGACTCGATCGCGTCACGCAAGCGTGCAATTAGTATGGCCTTTGTACCTTGCGTGGCCAGATTTCGCTGTTCCAACTCCTCTTTGAGCTCCGATATGCTCAATTGATTAATTTTTAGATGTAAGTTTCCTGGCATTTTTATTGTTTTGGCTATTTTTCCACCAGTTTTCACGTTAATTTACACTATTGTGCACTTTAAAAATGTTTAATCGTTTTCACTTCCAAAATTTTCTATCCCACTTCTGACACCATTGTCGCGTGTTATTGGTTCGCGGTCAATAATTTTAATGTTCCGGGAAAGTGAAAACGCAATGTCTTTTAATTTAAGTTAAAAGTGTTTATTCAATTCAAGAAAATGCACAATAATCAGTTTAAACTTTCACTAATTTTACTTTTCACTATTGAAATAAAATCTAACACTTGTCCATAAATTTCTTATCGCAATTGTCTTCTAAATCACTTCACTATTACGAAACACACTTCTACACACTTTCGCAGTTCTTATCGCGGTCGAATGAATGATTTCCCCCATTCATTCAGCTCGCCTTTATATAGGGTCTCTACCTATTCACCCATTTCTCGCACATTGGCGAACGTTCTACCGAGAGGTACCTGGTAGATTCGAGCAAATTCATCAATGGAGTGACGTCACTTGCAGATGTTGATCATGCTTGTTGGTTTCTCGTAGTTTCGAGTGAATTCGTGTTCTTCATTGTTGTGAAAACAATTGCGACAGTAGCTCGCAGAATTATTTGTACATGTAATTATTTGTACATGTAACAATATATATATATATATATATATATATATATATATACATGTGGTTTTTATGGAAACGTTCAAAGAGTTGATACAACAGAAAATTTATCTTAATCTGTGTTGGACTTTAAATTATAATTTGCTTTCTAAGACTAAAGGTGACTACGAGAAGTCTACCTATCTGGCTGGTACTGCCAACGGAGAGAGAATTTTTACTAGCGTGTCAAAATGTGCCGCTTTTCTTCGGAATGAAAATAATCACGGTGATTTGCTTGTGATCAAAATGTTTTAGAAGCCGAATCTTCTTCCGAAATTTGGGCAATCTGTGGACATATTTAAATTTGGAATCTTTGTCCAAGACATAGTTAAACTATTTCTAAATAAATCAGGTCATAACATATTTCAATGGAAATGCAAGTGTTTCACTTCTTCTTAAAGAAATTATGTGACTAGGCTCCTCGGTTGCTGTCTCCAGATCATTCATTCAGCTGGGATCTGTGGGGTAAAGTTGTAATATTGTAGCAGCCTTTCTGTTTATATGGGCAGGAAACACCATAAGATGGAATTATCATTCGTGCGATCTCGGCAAAAACAAAGATATTTCTTACATATTAGAATATTTAAGAAAACAAAAGAATACGGGCCAAGATTGTACGAGTATAATCAACAAATTCCATCTAATGAAACAAAGGCTTTTTCTTTCACAATTCATTTATAAACTCAATAAGAAGGCGGCCCAATTGAGGGAAAGTGTGCAAATTAACTCATATTATTCCATTTCAAGCGGAATTAATAATGTTACGAGTATACGCTGGAGAAATTCATAGGTAACAAAGTGGCAAAAATGTGTGAAATGTTGTGTAATATTGTAGTTGTTGTTATAATAAGAGTACTGATGTGCTTATCAGGTTGTAGCATGCTTTTCTCACTGTCACTTTCGATTTATGTTATTTTAAAAACAAAAGCTGTAGAAAAAAACTGCAATTAGTGTTGAAAAGACTGCAACAATAAGAAAATGATTTGAACAGCGGCTCAAGGATTTTACTGCGGCTGAAGGATTTTACTGCGGCTCTTATTTTTCTGCTTGGATTCGCAATTCAAGCCTAATATTGAACTATTTCTCAACTATGATTTCATTACGGAAGTTGAAGAGTTTTATCTCCATTTTCGGGCCATTATTTAGAAAGCATATTCTTTCATGTGTGAATATGCCGCTGTCGTTGTTAAATTTTGGTACACTGGAAAGCCTTTGTACATCAAACTCACAATATTTCGCTAGTTTTGCCAATTGAAAACTCCTTCTGCCCATATTTCTATGAATTTCTGCATATAAATATTAGTGGCGATCAATGGTGGCTTAAGTAGCTTAAAGGGAATAATTTGAGCAAATTTTTTGATCCATATACAATTATTTAAGAGCCCCTTATTTGAATGTACTTCATCAAATATTCCTTTGCTAAAGCAATTATCATCCGAGGTATACAAAGTTACAATCGCGTACAATGCTCTAAGGAGTGCAATCACATGATTTTCTGGATGAAATTCAACGTTTTTTGCTTGGATTTCCAACTGACTATCTTGCATGGATTCAACCTCGACAAGCTTCTGAAGGTATTTTTGCAGAAGGGATTTAATTACAATCGGTCATTATCTACGCTGTGTAAATGCAAAAAAGGCATTCACTTTTACACGTTATTCAGAAGAAGAACAACGTAATAAATGCACATCGTCAAGTAGATAATAACAGCATTTAATGGTCTCTAGATTGTGCAATTGAGAGAATGTGAGAGAACAGTCACGAGATTGTTGCAATTATCATTGCAAAAGGAACTGAACGTGATTTATTTTGCATACTTCTCCACAATTGCAAATGATAGCAATTACGTTTATGAATAAAATAAATTGAATCATGAATAGAGCTAAGAGGAGAATAGGAAGTGAATGATGTAAATCCGTACTTGCAAGCAATTAAGTTATGCCATAGAATTACAATTGTACGATTGAGTTGAAATGTACAAAAAAAACTTTACAAGATGGAAATGAATGGATGGAGTTTTCAATCCTTTTCATGGAAAGTTCTTTGCAATTAGCTAATTTGGAAAGTATTGATTTTTGTGGCGCTTTTTCTGATACCAGCAAAATTACCGTGATTGTCAAGGGTAAGGACCGATATTACACGTATTTCTTCTTCTATATTATTTATTAACACTCCCGTAAGGTACAAAGAGCTAATTTTATAAATTTTAATTTATGAAACTGTAAAATATTTGATGCGACTTTCCAAGGAAAATAAATCAGCACAAAATTAAAAGAAGTAACTTTTATGTACTTCTGAAAATTTCGTGTAAATAAAATCAAATAAAACTATTATGAAATTAGTCACAAATTTGAAGTTGTCAATAAATAGAAACAAACAAGTCAAAGCAGCAGGAAAACGCTTCTGCCAGAAGGATTTTATAAATGAATTAGTAAGTCAAACATTTTCTTAAACAGTGCAACTTCATTTTTATACCGATTCCTACAATTGATTCAACAAAATTATAAATGATTATCATATCTTTTAATTTAGCGTTTTACTGACCTCGTTACTTGGGCAATCACAAAGGTATATTAATATTACCAGCCGTTGCTGAAAGTTGCTGAAAATCTGAACATATGTGTGGTAATCAATCCGCTTGGAAAGGCTTATCTACCCATTAGCATGTAATTTTAAAATGTTTAATCGGCTGTTACTTTGTTGTTTTTAACTATTAACTACATAGATTACTTTGAAATTTGCGGAATGTATGCATCTTTCCTAAAGCAACTAAATATTTAAATGTATATACGAGGTGTGACAATTAAGTAATGAAACTGATTCCATGAAAACCGTGTATTTAAAAATTATTCTACAACTCTGCCATCCCCTTCAAAGTAGTCCTCTTGGGCAGCTATACAACGAATCGAGCGTTAAGATGAAATTTTGATATCATTTGATGTAAAGTCACTGTTTCCCAGCGTTTCGACCAATGAAGCGGTACATTGCCTACAGAAGTGGATGCTCAAGATAGAATGGAAAGAAAAAGTGAAATGCTACACAAAACTTGCAGCATCAATGAAAGCTACTTCACGTTTCGGCAGAAGTTCTTTAAAACAAAGTCAGGTGCAGCAATGGAAAATCCACTGTCCCCTATGATCAGTGAGCTGTTATCACCAACATCGTAGATATGATCGAGAATGAAGGCCTAATGCCTAGATTGTGGATACACTACGTAGACGATTTAGTGGTGATCATTTCAAAGGAAGAGTTGGAGAACACATTCTAAAGAATAAACCTGATCCACCCTAAAATTCGGCTTGCAATGGAAATGGAGGAAAATAATAAAATTCCATTTCTAGACTTAAAGATAATCTGAAATAACTCTCAAATTGAATTTGATATTTATAGGAAACTAACGAGCACATAACGCACTATAAGTATCGACTCCTACCACAGCTTTGCGCATGAAATGGCAGGGTATCAAGAAATGATACATAGGCTCCTGACGACAACGATGACTCATGAAAGATTCCAAAAAGAAAAGAAACACATAATGTGAACAGCAAGAACCAACGACAATGATGAACAAAACATCGAAAGAATGATAAAAAACAAAACCAGAAAACTGGAAAAGCAAAAGCTAACAACATTAGCTAAATAAGAAGAAGAACTATGGCGAGTAGCGGTTATGAAATCAATGGTTTCTAAAGACATCATTTAAAAACAATGGAATAACAAGTTGGGTAGACAGACCTACGGTCATGTCAGAAGGGTTTTGTACTCAACTTACAAAATCCAGTCACCAGCAATGAATAAAATCAAGAAACATGTCAAAGACGATTTCATTGGAGAAAATATGAAATTCGAAGATCATACTATTATTAAAAAAGTTGAACGAATTTTGACTTCTGAGGTATTTGTTATTGTTACACTCATAAACATCTCCCTTGATAATTTTTTCAGATTTTTTAGAACACAGGGGTCCAATCGCGAGGGAGGAAACACATTTTTCGTGTATTTCCCCCCAAACCGCCCCTGTGCCCCCACCGAAGCAAAAACTGTCAGTTTAACAACTGTTTTGAAAAATTGCCATTAATACCTTTCGTTTGATACTCATATTGGGTACCTTTGATGACATTTTTTTTTCAGGGGCCACTCTCCTGTACTGTAATCATCAATCCATGGCCAATTTTTTCGCATCCTAGAATAGTTACAAAGCCCTTTTGCTAGGAGCTCTCTCCTACATCATCGACTTGTTTCACCTATGAGTATTAATTGTAGGTGCTCATCTTCGGTCATTCATTGAATTGAATCAAGTGTTGAAAGCATGCACCTTTAACGTTGAAGTTGAGGAAAAAATAACTCAAAATTATTCAATCTTCGCATAGAAAACAGCCACCATTTTGTTTTACGATTACTGATACTACTAGCTGAACCAACTCTCAAAGATATTCATGATACCCATCATTCCTGAAATTTCCATGCAAATCCTAGCAAACCTGTAGTGTCTGTGTCGCTAAAAAGCGCATGCTGTTCCATAGCCATATGTTTTCATAGTAATACAGCGCATCGTGTTCCATAGTAATACAGGAAAATTCAAATCGCTATAACTTCGTTAAATACTATTCGGCCTTTATGAAATTTCCAGGACAAATCAATGTTATGAATAGTTATCTGTGCACTGAATTTTATTGAATATAAGGGTACCGTTAAGATTTTATTCAAGATAACATAAAATCGATAAACCATACAATTAATAACAAAGTTGAGTGAATTGCGACTTCTCTTGTACTCATAAAAGATTTTTCTGATAAAAGCGTTGCAACCGCTAGGGGGGTACGCGAAAAGTTCGCACATTTTCCCTTCCCCTGCCTCTCTTGGTACAGATAAGGCAATTTTAAGACTTGTTTTGAAAAGATCTCATTGAGACCTTTCCAATGATAGAGTGTTGACTACCAATGGTGAAAAATTTTTGTTAAAGGGTCACCTCCCCATTTGGAGAGACCCGCCTTAAACCCGTTTGAAAAATTTTTCCGCCCCAAAACTTACAAGAAGTCACCACTTCCTACCTTTCCTCAAAGTTTCATTGCTGTAGCTGCTATGGTTTCGGAGAAAAAGTGCTGTTACATACAGACGGACGAAAACACAGGTCGTGATTGCAATAGGGTTTTGTATTTTAGGACAAAACCCTAAAAATGGTTGAAACATGCAGAAACCTGACATGGCGGAGAAAAATGAGATCAGAAAAATCTCAAAGAACGACAGCGGAAAGTAGTAGAATATATAAAATTACATGCAACAATTCCCCGATGATGTACATTGGGCAAACAAAAAGATTAGTGACAGTCAAGAAAAAGGAACATTTAAAAGACGCTGAGATAGCAGCAAAAACTGTGAGCACAACGACAAGATCAGCTGTGGCAAAACATATAATTACTGAAAGTCACCACATAAGCCCTAGCAACGTAAGCGTAATTAAGAGGGTCGACAAGTTAAGTGAAATGGACGCGGTGGAGTCATTAAAAATTCTGCAAACACCTGCGTAATTAAGGATGAATACAAATTTAGGAAATTGTAATTCATGTTTACTCGATGTTGTAAAGTTATTAACGTAAAAAACATCTACAGTTTTTTGAATAAATAAAATCCAGTGTTTCAAGGAACAGAATTTTTTTAATTTTTAAATGTTTTCATTTAATAAATCAAAAATTAGATGTTTAAACAAATGTTTCCCGCTATCAAAACCGTAGGTGTTTCGTGAATTAAATTATATACCGATCATAATATACAATTTAAAAGTAGATTGTCTTTGTTATCAGGGATTATAAATATAGTCAACTAATGTGGACGAAAATTCGACAAAGATATTAGAAAGGCCAAGTTATTATTAAGGAATCGCATCAATGAGACCGAAATTTACGCCTGAAAAGTGAAAATAGTGTTGGAGCAGTTTGACTTTGCAAATAAGTATCGTTGCGTAGGAAATAGATATCAAATAAGTTCAATAGTAAGTGATGCTGCTATAAATACTTCAATAGAATAAATCACCTTGAAGCAAATGGGAGGTATTGTACGAGATTTCAATACAATAATTGATAGAAAGACCGCGGATTCTTTAACACCTTAAATATTTTCAGGGCAAATAAATTAGATAATTCAGTTTTCAGTTGTCTTGAAATATTATTTACATTAACGGAAGTGACGTTTTTGAACTTTCCCCTATTTTTTTTAAATTAATAACGGGTCTTTTGAAAACTACCCCGCATAAGAAGGTAATAATTGTGACATAAATAAGAAAAATCCTCATGGGCGTTTGATTTTGGATTGTCTTCAAATATATCCACTGTACAGTTTGCTCGACTATTGGGCTAAGTTTCGTTCAAATTGAAGCTCGTCGCTGGATAGATAAAATAAGACCGATTTTCGTTTAAAATGACAGCTAAAACATTCCGTTTGAATATCAACTTTTTAGGGTTTTGTAAAAAAATTTTACAAAACCCTACTAGTTTCGCGACCAGCCTGTCCGTCGGTCCGTCTGTCCGTCCGTCCGTCCGTGTGTCACAGCAGTTTTTCTCGGAAACCACTTAAGCTAGAAACATCAAATTTTGTGTGTAGGTGTAAAGTGGTGATCTCTTCAAAGCTCAACTAGAAAAAATGTTTATAAGGTATTCAAGGGGGGTCTCCCCATATAGGAGAGTGACCCCCCGAAAAAAAATTTCATTGAAGATAGCCGATATGGGTATCAAATGAAACAGGTCTTAGTTTGGCAAAATTTGCTTCGAGGGGCGCACGGGGAGGGGAAAGACACGAAAAATTTGTGTCCCCCCCCCTCGCGATTGGACACCTGTGATCCGAAAAATCTGAAAAAAATCAGGAATGTAGGCCTTGGTGAGTACAACAACTACAAATACGTGAGAAGTCGCAATTCACTCAACTTTGTTAGTAATAGTATGATGTATCGATTTTATGTTTTCTTGAATAAAATCTTAATCTTGTATAAAATCTTAACGGTGCCCTTAAATTCTATGGAACTCAATATCTAGATGTCTATTTATAAGATTGATTTATCCTGAAAGTTTCATAAAGATTGACTTATATTTAGCGAAGATATAGTGGTTTGAATTTTCCTGTATTACTATGGAACAATATGCACTGTATTTATTACTATGGCTACATATGGCTATGGAACAACATGCACTTTTTACCGACTCAGACACTACAGTTTTGCTAGGATTTGCATGAAAATTTCAGGAATGGTAGATGTCATGTATATCTTTGAGAATCAGTTCAGCTAGTGGTATCAGTAATCGTAAAACAAAATAGTGGCTGTTTTAAATGCGAAGATTGAATAATTTTGAGTTATTTTTTTCCAAACTTCAACGTTTAAGGTGCATGCTTTGAACACTTGATTCAATTGAATGAATGACTGAAGATGAGTACCTATAATTAATGCTCATAAGTGAAACAGGTCAAGGAGGTGGGAGAGAGCTCCTAGCAAAAGGGTTTTGTAACCATTCTAGCATTCGAAAAAATTGGCCATGAATCTATGATTTCAGCACAGGAGAGTGGCCCCTGAAAAAAAAATTCATCAAACGTAGCCGATATGAGTATGAAATGAAAGTTTTCATGAGAGCTTTTTAAACAGTTGTTAAACTGTCAGTTTTTGCTTCAGTGGGGGCACAGGGGGGAAATACATGAAAAATGTGTTTCCTCCGACGCGGATGGACATCTGAAATAATTATCAAGGGAGATATTTATGAGTATAAAATACCAAAAACCTCAAAAGTCGAAATTCATTGAACTTTGCTAAAAATAGTGTGATCTTCGAATTCCATATTTTCTCCAATAAAATCGTCTTTGACATGTTTCTTGATTTGATTCGATCTAGTGATTGCATTTTGTAAATTGAATACAAAACCCTTCTGAGATGAGCTTAGGTCTGTTAACCCAACTTGTTATATATTGTATCATGTGATCTTCTCATTTCTTGCAAGATGGAAGAACTTGACCTTATAACTTATAACATCAATTTTCTTCAGAATCCGTTACAAAACTTGGCCATTAAAAAGCTACAAAAGTCTGAAAAAATTGCATATTTAATCCCGCCATTTTGAAATCTGCTTTCTCTCTCAATCTGATCTTAGATCAAGTTTTGGTTATAATTTGCTGGAAAAAATAACATGACTATTTGATAAAAATTATAATTTTGGAAATGATTTTTATTAAATAAAATACAGACATTATAGCAAATGCTTAATTTTAAATACACATTTAAAAAGATATGTAAGGAGTCTAATAATTTGTAATTGTTGTGATTGACAAGGACTCTGTTTTTTGGTGGTACTTGTGGCGTGGCGTCTTCTTAATCTGAATTGTGTTTATTTACCGAAATGCCTCGTATGCAGCATGTTGCGCAAGAATATGAAAACATGCATTTTCTTTCTAGAGAATGCAGACGGAATGCAAAAGCAGCCGCTACTCTTTCTGGGTTAAGATATCGTCATGTGCGTCATTTAGGCTACTGGGTGTATATACGAGTCCACAGCTGTTATTTAGAAGGTGAAATGCTTAGTAGTAGTTTCGGAGGTAACAGCTCTGAAAGACTCGTTATTAAAAAAACTGGTGCCTCAAAAAATTCAGCAGAATCCTTCAACTTCTATGAGAGCAACAACTTAGTGTACAAGTCTCGATAAATGGACACAATATATTGAGAAAAACCACAAATTTCACTGATACTTCGTAAAATATGTGCAAATCTCTCCAACAAAGAGTTTACAATCAAAGAGTTTATTTTTCCAAACAAATATTTGCAAAGAATGAGAGAGATCCGAATTTTTTTCAAAAGATTTTATGGATGATGCGATGCTCGAAAGAGGTGGTTATTTAAACTTGAAAATTCTCCATATCTGGTAATTTCTATCTTATGTGTGAGGACCGCTTCCAGTACTAGTTTAAAAAAATTAATGGACTGGAATCTTATATATATATATATATATATATATATACATATATATATATATATATATATATATATATATATATATATATATATATATATATATATATATATATGTATATATATATATACATATAACAAGAGGTAAATTAACTGGCCAAGGTCATTTCTGCAGAACCATCTCCCAAAACTTTGTTGACCGGAAGCAAGCATACGACAGTATTGATCACAATGTCACAATGTTGATAACCCAATCAAATTAGTCCGTCCTTACTAAAATGACAAAAGCATCGACAGCCTTGCAAGTCCGCATCAATAACCAACTCACCGATACAAATATCGGATTAAAGTAGGGAGAGGGGCTGGCCCCATCGCTATTCAATTTGGCTCTGGAATATGTCATAAGAGGGCTATCTGTTGATACGAGAGGTACGCTACTACACAAGATGAGCCAAGTCACTATCACTAATGGTTGCTAAAAACTGCCAAAGAACTTTTCCTGAAAATCGACAGCGAAGCAAAACTAGTACGGCAACAAATCAATGAGAAAATAACAAATCCCAGGACGCAGTTAAAAAAATACCTCAAATACACAAAATATCACGCTTACCTAATACAGTATTGAAAATGTGGTCAAATTGGTGTATTTCTGCGTCAAAATAACGGGAAGAGGTAATAAAAGGGAGGAAACATGCCGACTAATATGCTTCGCGAAAAAAATGTTTTATTCAAATTCGGCAATCTGATAATGACGTCGGCAGGAAAGAATGCAGCTCGTAAATAAAGTATTTTACTCAGTTTTGATGATCTTCAAGACGACCGGCGTACATAGGAAAAAGACCTGTGCTATGCTATTCGTGTGAAACATGGACCCTAACCCAAGCATCCGCAAGCATATTGGTCTTGAGGCAAATAATCGGAGCGAAGCAAGACAGGGAGCAAAGGAAATACGATACAACCATAAGCTGTATGAAATTTTTGACTAACCAGAAGTCTCAACGATTGTAAAACTGTGGAAGCTGCAATAGGCTGGCCACATAAATCGTATAGATGAACAACGAATACCGAAAAAAGTATTCGTTGGGAGAACTAAAGGGTGAAGACCAATGTAGAAACCGAGGAAACGCTGGTCTGACTTGGCTAATGATGACAATTCATCGCTTCTTGGATTTCAAAATTGGGGGACAAGGTCAATGGACTGAGATAGTTGGAGGCAGTTGTTGCAGGTAACGAAGGCCTGAGAGGGGCTGTAGTACTATGAACAAGTAAAATTGTCTTTTTTCTTGAAAAGCCATCGAGTCTTGCTTTTATGTGTGAGTAGATACGTTTCAAATCCTTTGAGCCATTTTCAGTATATTGAGGATGTGTGAAAGGTAATGAATTGATATATGTGTGGGATGTGTCAAGCAGCTAGAACTAAGCTAAGGCCAGGTAGAGGAATATTTGGTTTTGTTTTTCGGGTTTTTGATGTTTATTTGTTCTGGTTCGGTTTTCGTTCGAGGGTGTGGTCTAGCACTGAGCAAATTGCATCGGAATTCGTTATAAGTTGTCTGTTGAGCATTTCACCGTCTGTCTTCCTGTGTTTGCACATTTCAAGTCTTTCTAGTCAAGTTTCGGTCTTTCGTTTTTTTTTCATACAAGTAGATCATAGAGTTTGTCAGAGTATCAGGCCCGTGTGTGTACTCAAAGTTTTGTAGGTACTTTACGTAGTTGGAGTCTGCTTTGCTGTGTAAGAAAGATCGTAAATGCTCTTTGTATCTTGTCATTAGTTTCCGTGTAATTTTTTCTATGTTTACCATGTCGTAGTCTTTGCATGTCAGATTGTAAATACTGCTGCTTTCATATATTAATGTATCATTCAATTTTGGTTTCGATTCGTTCCCAATGTTGTAATCAGTTTGAATGCAGTTTGTATTTCCTAAGGAAGTTTGATAGTTTGGATATCTCTTTGCCTACGTATGTTAACAGAGCTTGTCTTTCTTATGTGTTTCAGTCAGTTGGCGTTTTTGCTTTTAGTTGTCTGATGTAATAAAAGTTTGTCAATGTCACATTGTTCGTATCCGTCATTACTAGCTGTTCTATAAATGTTGCTTAGTTCATTTAAGTAATTTGCAACAGTCAATGAGATGGAGTAGAGGCTCCGCAATATTGACCTGGACGCTGCTATTTTATGTTGTGCAGGATGGTTAGATGTTGAGTGCATCGTTTGATCAGTTGTGGTTGGGTTTAAAATTTACAGTTTAAAATCAAAGAGTATTTGTTCTCATGTCACGGTCAGGTCTATATAGGTCGGTTGTCCGTTTGTTTCTCTTTCTATAGTGAAATTTATATTCGGGTGTACCTCATTCATATAGATAAATGGGTCGTCAGGTTTATTTTCTTGTGAGTCAATGATGAAACAGTCATCCACATACAATCTTCTGTAATGTTTTGCTGATTTCGGGTATGAAGTCTTCTTCCAAATGTCGTAAGAATATTTTGGCTGTTATGGAGAACATTCAATATCTCAAAACGAAACCGTCATTGACAACATATGTGTTGTTATTGAACTTAAAATAGTTCTGCTTGATTATGGTCTTTATGAGATTGAGGAGTTGATCTGTGAATCATTGGCTGTTATTGAATGAACATTTTAATTGAGTATGGTAAGTGCTTCATCGACGGGTCTAGATGTGTAGAGGTTGGTGATGTATTGTGACAAAAGTTGACAAGTGTCAGTCAATGTTAGAGAGATGGTGGAGTTCAGTTGATTGCAGCTGTTCTTTAATGTGTTTTTGTCGTTGAAAAGCATGACATAAACCAGTTTCGTTGCCGAGTACCGTGCTAATTGGTATGCAGGAACTGAGTGGTAATGGACTTCGTGGATTTCGTGTTTGTGGAGCTTAGATTGTGCTTTAAGGGGTGGTCTAGATAGATTTAGGTTTATATAACGGTACTGAATATCAGGACAATATTTAGGGGAGATTGTGTAATAGAAGTATGTTAGTCTGCTTAGAACTTATTAATGGGGTCTATATTCATTGGTTGATAACAGTCGGGGTTAATGAAGTCTGTTGTTTTTAGGATCAACGTCGTATGTTCTTTGTCATTTTTGTCACTGTTAGTAGGTTGTCCATAATTTATTTCTGAGTGTGTCTTAATATATTGTGATCTTGGAGAAAATACATTTTGTTTATGCTAGTACGCATGTGTTATAGTATATCTACTAAAGTGCATCTGTTGTTTTTGGAGCAGTATATCAATAGCTAGCTCAGTGTCAGTTGCGGTTTGTATTTCATATATCCCTGAAAATTTATTACAGAGCATTTTAAATGAAAATTTGGCTACTCTGGAATTTTTTAATGAATTATAATAGGAAAGTGGAAAAAAATTAGTAGTTCACGTGCTGTAATTGTTAGAGTGCTTGCTAAGTAAGCTGAAGATCACTGATTTGAGTCCTGTTGGTGACAAGGATATTTGTTTTGAGCAGGTTTTTGGACGGATTACAAGCCCGTTCAGTTATGCTACGTACTGGGATAAAACCAGAATGCATCGCAGCTGGGTGGACGGGTATACGGCCAAACTGTCGTGCAGACTATATAATTTTCTCAAACACTGATGAATTAGAGCTCAAAAAGGACTGTAGTGCTAAGGCAATAAAGGCTTAAAAATTAAAAATAGTCAAAAAACATCAATTGAAAGTGTTGGAGCTCTTATGGAGAATTGCTCATGGGTACCATGAGTGTCGACAATCCAATATATACTCGTGAGCTTGCTACTAGAATTTTGCGTATACGAGTATCTTGCCAAACATTAAATACTTTTAAGAAAAAATCATTAAGCTTCGTTGTTTATGATCCGACTGAAAGCATATTTTGTCTGCAAGCAAATTTTAAGTCAAAATCATACTAAATTAAATTTAAATGCTTTGAGAAATATGCTCCATATAGACAAGTCTCAGAACCTGTAATTTGATTAAAGAAAAAGCCGCAGTTTTTCACCCTGTTCACAAATAATCTATAGTTTTGAACATCATTGCATCTTATGCAAATCGGCTTAGTCTTTAATTTATGGCTTGTAAAGGCCTTTATATTTTAGGAACTCTATTGAGTTCCATTTCCAAATCCAATCACTTTTTAAGAAGAATCTTCTATAGCATTAAATATAATTTTTTTTTTCGCTGAAGTGAGGAATACAAATTGCACAAAAAATTATGGAACGAAATACAATCATTTCCGAAAGCAACCACTGGCAAATGTCGTAGTACCATTGGGAATTATCATAATGGGACGTCTTCGGAATCATATCGCAAGATCTGTAACTGTGAGCAAAAACCCTGTATTTCGCCGCCGTTCGACCCTGCAGACGGGTTATATTGAGACTTGTCTTGCTACTAGCTTTATTTCTCCCGAAGCATTCGTGTATTTGGTCATGAATCGATATTTTTTTAATTCTGACGGTGTCTTAATTATATATCACATATATAGAGGAGCCATCGATAAGAAGGTAAAACAAGCTCCGTATTTCTGTTCAGGAGACCAACAATTCCAATGGAGATACTCATTTGCCAGATTCGTTGAGGCTGGTCGAGCTGGGACGGAGCAATCTAGGTATTGGTGGCCGAACGATAGTTTCTAAATTATTTGTGTTAATTTTTTTTTTTTTGAGTTATCGGTTGTATAATTTTGAGTTTCAGCTCATTATTGCTACATTTGTTGCAATTGTTTCGAATCCAGAAGAGGAAGGTGCGATCGCATCTACTGCGATAATGCTAGAAATTTTGTTGGTACCAACAATCAACTGAAAGAGATTAAACCTATTTTGACGAAACCAGACTCTGTTGAAACTATCGTGAGCAACTGCGCAAATTCCAATATCCAGTTCCACTTCATACATCCTCGTTCACCTCACTTTGACGGGCAGTGGGAGGCAGCAGTAAAATCTATAAAGTCTCTATTGCAGCGGACTGTTGTTTCAGCTTCATTAAAAAACGATAAATTATGCACGGTGGCCACAGAAGTGGAAGCCATACTTATTTCTAGACCACTCATACCACTTTTTTCAGACATGAATGATTTAACGTCCCTAACTCCAGCACACTTTCCAATTGAAGAATTGTTCTCAGGTTCAAATAGTTCAACAAATAAGATCGCAAAAATGTCACTAGCATCGAGATCGCAACTAACAAATCAGCTCAAGAAAGAGTTTTGGTAGCGATGGTATATTGAATATTTGGGCGAGTTACAAAAGCGAACAAAATGGTTCTCAAAGCAAGTAGACATCAAAACAGGAACGCTGGTAACTGTTAAAGAAGGAAATTTGCCACCATACAAATGGAAACTGGGGCAGATTACAGAGACAATTCCAGAACGAGATAGAAACGTACGTGTAGCTGATGTACAGACAAGCCCAGGCATCATTAGGCAATCAATCCATCAGTTAGCACAATTGCCTACACTATGATGGTGAGGAATTCATCAACTTATACGGCATTACTGAAGCTACTACGGAGCCAATGAAGATGACAGCAATCGTGGACACCAGTACAAGAAACACAGGAAAAGAAAGCGATCTTCAATCAAATTAAATTCGCTTAAAACATGCTTACTCATATTGTTGGTCTTACCAATATTTACTTTGAACACTTACTCCGCTTCCGAATTACCGATCGAAATTACCCAAATTGACAATAACGGAGGCATATACGAGTGCTTTGAAAATATCGGGAGTGGACGACTGACTCCAAACTCATGGAAATCCTAGCCTTTTGCGACCTTGAGAGCTATTCGAATGTTTTTCAAACCATTGAAGCTGATATAATGCAACTAGAGCGGCTTGAAGACAACATCATTAATAACACGTATCATGACGCTTTTGTTGCGCAATATCGTCATTGTGTATAATAACTAAGCCAAGGCAACCTTGTGCTACGAGAACCTACTCAAACCAGAATGAAAAGATCAACATTTGACGTAATTGGGTCGTTAGCCAACAAACTATTTGGAGTTTTAGATAGCGAGTACGAAAAATGTATTGGTGAGACCATTGCCAACATTGAAAACAATAAAAGCCATCTGTATGAGTTGCTGAAGCGGCACACTTCAATTCTAGAAACAGCTGCCAACATTATCGTAAAAAGTGAAGAACAAAGAATAAATCAGACGAACCCAATTCGACGGGTGAAGCATTCAATATCCTTTCCATACTTATTATCAATGAATATCAGGATATGCAACATTCACTGATTGAAGTAATAATCGTAAAACAATAAATCCTAACGTTATATCACCGCAACAGCTGGAGCCCAGATCGTCTTGATTAAGGAAAATCTGCCAAAAAGCTTAGAGCTTCCAACTGTTGGAAACCCAAGCAGTATAACACGAATTTACCAGAACATGCAAATCAAATATTAAATAGAAGATGAATATTTAATATTTACTTTAAAAGTACCGCTATTGCTGCCTACCACATTCCATATATTTCGGCTGCTACCTTAGCCAACTATTGTCAACAAGAGTTTTATATACTTATCATCTACTACAGATGTTATTATGTCAAACATCTTTAAGGATCAATTCTACACTCTTGAAATGACTGAATTTATATAATGCAGAAGCCCAAAACTCCATTATTTAATGTGTAACCAACAGGGACCTATAATCCATAAAACTGATACAACCAACGATTGCGCGCTTGAACTCAGGGCCAGTATTAAATTTTTACCTATTTGTGTGTTATAAAGGGTTATCGAAATAAAGTTTGGCAATAGTTAAAAACACCCAATTATTGGCTTTTTTCGATGAATAACATATACGACTTCACATGTATATACCAGAGCCACTTGTTCCAACAGTGCCTTCAGGGAAAGTGTATCTTAAAAATGTGGCCTGGCTGTACATTGAAAGACGACAAATTTATCCTCAAAGCATTCGACTCGCGACAATCTTCAATGAATGCTTCACTATTTCCAATGATTAATGTTTCGATTCCAGAGTTCACAAGCAGTGTCAATCCGATCCTATCAGCGATTTATCTCAACATTAGTATACTTTCCATACATGTCGAAAAGGCGATGCAACAATTACATGAATTAAAAGCCAAATAAGCGGAGCTTAATTTTGCCCAATCGAATTCTACCCATACAACAGCATTTAGCTACACCGCCTTAGGGGGTACTCTTGTGGTTATCGGATGACTAGTTTTTTGACATCTACGAGCCTTAAGACTGATGCGAAACAAAAGGAAATCAGTTCCAACTACCCGACAATCTATGCACGACCTCCGATAAAACTTTGAAGTATGACACTTCAACAGGCGGCAGTATGTTCAAGAAGTCTTCAAAAATTATTATTAAATTTGCTAATTTAAGATATTTAACATTCAAGATTTTGTCATGGTTGTTAACAACTGCCATAGACCTTTTCCTGAAACTTGAGAGTAAAGCAAAGCTGGAAAGGCTACAAATCAATGAATTAAAACAAAGCTAATGACGCAGTTGAAGCAAAATACCTCAAATACGCAAAATATCACACTTGATAAATACAGTATCAAAAATGTCAGCAAATTTGTGTATTTAGGCGCCAAAATAACGAAAACGGGCAATGAAAGGGACGAAATACGCCGAAGAATACACCTCCAAAATAAAATATTTTATTCAGTATTGACGGTATTGAAGACCAGCTGCATACACAGAAGAACAAAGCTCCAAGTATACGAATCTGTGATAAGACCTTTGTTATGCTATGGGTGTGAAACATGGACCCTAACCCAAGCATCCGCAAATATATTGAACGCCTTAGAGCGACGGGTCCTGAGGCAAATAATCGGAGTGAAGCCGGACGGGAACCAATGGCGAATTCGATACAACCATGAGTCATATAAAATTTTTGACGAACCGGAGGTTTCAACGACTTTAAGACTGCGGAAACTGCAATGGGCTGACCACATGAATCGTATGGACAAACAATGGATACCCCAAAAAGGTATTCGTTAGGAGAACTGAAGGCCAGAGGCCAGTCGGGAAACCGAGGAAACACTGGTTTGACTCGGTCGGCGAAAACAATTCAACGCTGCTCGGATTTCGGAATTGGAGGACACGGTCAATGGACCGAGATAGTTGGAGGCGCTGTTTGCAGGAAGCGAAGCCCCAAGAGGGGCTGTAGTGCAAAGAAGAAGAAGCAGAATTCAACCTTTTCAATCATTAACTAATTTAAATGTCCATATCAGATTACGTTTTTGTAAAACTCTAATTGTAAATTTATGTTCAAAAAGTCCTCGAAATTTTTATTAAATTTATGCTTTGTCTATTTATTCCTAAATTGAGTTAAATGTCCAAGTCTATAATTCCCCTTAGGTAAATTGAAAGTTCCATTCATGTAAAAAGATACTAAAAAAAACCTTGAAACTTGTATCACAATAATTTTCCCATGCAAATTTTTTTAAGCTAAACATCGCGTCAGCAAAAATACTTTCGCGTCTTGGAGATTCTAATTTCTTTCGCACATGGGGAAAATTATTGAGTTTTTCTCTTCTAGCGTCAACATTTTTAGGGCTTTGTAAAATAATTTTACAAAACCTTGCTAAAATCGCGTCCTGTCTATCCGTCGGTCTGTTCATCCGTCCGTCCGTGTGTCACACCATAAACATAAGATTTTGTAAATAGGTGTAAAGTGGCGCCTTCTTCGAAATTTCACCACAAAAAAATTGACAAGGTATTTAAGGGGAGGCCACTACCCATACAGGTTAGTGGCCCCTGAAAAAAATGTCATCAAATTTAAGCAATATGGGTATCAGTTAAAATACAAGTCAAGCCAAGTAGTAGCCTATGTAGACGACATCAACATTTTGTCACGATCATTAACATCTACCAAAGAACTCTTCCTGCAACTCGACAGCGAAGCAAAACTAGTAGGGCTACAAATCAATGAAATAAAACAAAGCTCATGACGCAGTCGAGAAAAAATACCTCAAATACACAAAATATCACACTTGGCGAATACAGTATCGAAAATGTTGGCAAATTTGTGTTTCTAGGTGCCAAAATAATGCAAACCTGTAATGGAAGAGACGAAATACGCCGAAGAATACAACTCGCAAATAAGATATTTTATTCAGTTTTGATTATCTTGAAGACCACCTGCACACACAGGAAAACAGAGCTCCAAGTATACAAATCTGTCATAAGACCTGTGTTATGCTATGGGTGTGAAACATAGACGCCAACCCAAGCATCCGCAAATATATTGAATGTCTTTGAGTGACGAGTGAAAAATTGACCCTAACCCAAGTATTTGCAAATATATTGAACGTCTTTGAAAGACGGGTCCTGAGGCAAATAATTGAAGCGAAGCTAAACGGAGACCAATGGCGAATTCGATACAACCATGAGTTATATGAAATTTTAGATGAGCCGGGGGTATCAACGATTGTAAGACTGTGGAAGCTGCAATGGGCTGGACACATAAATCGTTTGGACAAACAACGGATACCCAAAAAGGAATTCGCTGAGAGAAATAAAATCCGAAGATCGGTGAGAAACCGAGGAAACGCTGGTCTGACTCGGTAGAAAGTTCATCGCTGCTCGGATTTCGGGACTGGAGGACGCGGTCAATGGACCAAGACAGTTGGAGGCGCTGTTTGCAGGAATCGAAGGCCCGAGGGGAGGGCTGTAGTGCTACGAAGAAGAAGAAAAAGGGTATCAGTTGAAAGGCTTTAATGATAACTTTTCAAAACAGGTCTTATTATGACTAATTTGGAGTTAAGGGGTGCAGAGGAAGGGAAAATTTACGAGAATTTTGTGTCCTCCCAAAAAATCTGAAAAAATATCATAGAGGTAAGTCTTTAAAAGCATAAGAGCAACAAATACCTCAGCAGTCGAAAAACAATCAACTTTGTCAATAATAATACATCTTATTTATTTTGCATTTTTGCCTATAAAATCAAAATGGGGCCCTTAAATTTCTCAAAATGACAGTAATTGTATGTGCCCTGAAATTTTCACAATAATCGAGCTATAAGCAACTAAGTTACAGCCAATTGAATATTTAACATTTACAACAACATTAACACGTGATACTAGGGAGACAAACGTTTGCAACGGACTTAGACACTACAAATATGTAGAAATTTTTAAATACATTTTAGAAATGGTTTATAATATTGATTTGTTGCCATGATTACTCGTGCAACGGGTTCAAAACGCTTGATACAAAATGGCGGCGATTATAAATGCATAATAAACAGAATATCATTTTTCGAACGCAATTTATGGAATCTGTATATAAATCTAGCTTTGATATGCAGAGCATATTGTTTGATTTACTTATTGTTTCACAAAACTCTTTATGATAGGAGCACTCTCTTGCTACTTCAACTCGATTCTTTTAGAATAAGTTTACTGTGATCTAATTAAGCTTTTGTTGAGGAAAATTGACGGGAGTTAGTAATACACCTTCGAAGTGTTACGAGCTCTTTTGCAAGCGGAAAAATTGAGTTTTAATTTTTTCAGTTCAACAGTTGTTTAATAGATCTTATTGGTAGAGTTACATGCCATATAGGATTAGCATACACAAAAGGCAACAATCAAAAGTAGAGATACCTACTATTTGTTTTTTCAACCCACAACAATGAGTTTTACGAAATTTTTAGAAAATAACTCAACCTTTAAAACTCTTTTACAATATGAAGCATACTAAATAAATTAAATTATTTTCCATGCATGTGGAAATTGCACCCACCAAAGTGGAGCATAATTATTAGGTAGAGCAAAGCAACATCACTAACATAGCATGCAACACATAATTCCTGGAAACGATCATCATTAAAATAAAAAGAACGATTCGTACTAGATTTATATTCTTCATTGGAATCAAATGTCGCAGTTAAATGAAGTTTATTTAACTCCGGAACGTTATTGAAACGCAAAATTTCTATGAAAATTATCGGCAGCATCCTTGAAAAGAAAACTCACTCAACTGGAATACGATAAGTTTGAAGTCCTGATTATGCTGATTTGCCTCACTTCAAGGCCATTGTAACAATGGGTTGCTGAGCAACTGATTCAAAAATTTGAATGAGTTTTTGTAAATTAGGATGACATATCTTTTATACATTCCATAATGTGACATTCCATATTTCAAGGAAAGCTTCACTCAACCAAATTTAATTTCAAAATTCGCTTGAAGCGTTTCATCCTCATTGTTTTCAATGATAAAGTGAACTCTATTGTTCACCCTAAACTTTTATGCATTGCAAATAAACGCGAACCATATGCACAAACATTTAGCGTACATTCATATATTCAAATAAGCATCTCTTTAACATTCCATTTAGAATAATTTTAAGGAACAATTACAAACAACGTTCGTTATTCGGCAAACTCAACATGTAGACCCAGGCATGGGAAATGAGTTGCATGATTTATTCATATTCAACAGAAAGAATCCTTTCAATTCCTTTCGTATGCTAGACAAAGTGCCTTTAAAAGTCTTTGCCTGAGAAATTCTAAAGTATATGTAAAGTACTTCGTGTCTGTTAATGAAAGTATTATCTACCATTTCTTTTCTATAAGAATAAAACTTCCTGCTCCTTTTGCAGTCATCTTTCTTCTCACAAATGGTGCAGTTCTCGCAACCGTAAAGACTTTGGATTTGGTGTATGTACTTTTGATAGAGACTAGTGTGAAAATGGCATTAGTGTCATAACAAAAACTTTCTATTGTCTATTGTTTGAATGCATTCATGAGCTTCGCAGTCAAAACTTCTTATTTGGGAGAATGGCCACGAAGCTGGAAAAATAATGAGAAATGCATGTTTGTTAAGCGCATCGTAATGCAAAGAGCGTGCTAGATAACATGTAGGCGTTGCAACGGAATTTTTTTCGAAATGCAACTTATACGTTGGAGCTCATTCTAGATGAACCACAGTCGTTGTTTCTCATAGGCGAGGTCCTCTCCTCTAAATGATTCCTGTATAAAGCTGTACTAATTCGATTCGGCTGCAAAGCGTTCGGACCAATTTATGCACAATATCGGAGATTTTCGTATACACGACGAATCATTTTGCACCGTAATAAATTGAATTGTATACTTTTCTATGGGACCATCAACAAATTAGTAAAGTTTGAATGCGAGGAATATACTCGTATATCTTATGTCCACAAAACTTAACAAAGCTTGAAAAATACGAGTAATTTTGCAATTCGATTCCTAAATATTTTGAATATGCACGTATATGTAAAAGTATTCGTATATGTTAGCTTGGTAAGAGACAGAAAATTCTGGGCACCAAAATAAAATGCATATGCAGATATAAGAAATTGCCTAGTGAGGTTTTAGACATTTTATTATGTTCGGCAGCTTTTGAAAAATTTTAAAAAATGTTGAAGATACTTGGCTTTATTTATTAATTTTTGAGGGATTTCAATTCCATGCGTTGATGTGGTAATTTAAATTTATTTATTTATTCAAATAAACCATCCAAAAAAGCTTCTATGGCACATGCTATTTTATGATGCAGTATATCTCTGCAGTTCTGAGCAAATAAGATAATGACTAAGTTATTTTGCTGTTTCAACTTACGTTTTAATGTATTTTAAGTAAGTTTAAAGTTGTTTTAAATACTAACTCTAGATCGTTACTTCAGCACTCTATAGTAGATATTCATGGCCTTTCACTTCTAACAATTGATTCCATCTCCTGATACTGAGCAGCTATGTGAAAGTCAATGGAGTTGACCACTTGTTTCCTTAGGTTTTTCTAATAGCTTGCATACCTTACCCAAAATCTTCTGCCATGAACGTTTTTCAGGGCACGATTCATAATAATCCAATATTATTAAGGCTATTCTACTGATGCTTTATCTGTCACTTTTATAACAATTTCATTTTTAAATTGTATTAAATTTTGCTGTTACATTCACAGAGTTATCGTGAGAATAAATTTTAATTTTAGGACAAAAACATTTTTAAGGTTTTGATCTAAAGTATAAAATTATTTTGAAATCAAGACCTGTGTGAGTCCGTTTGTCCATCGGTATGTTACTGTAGTTTTCCTCCAAAATCATAGAAACTGCAGCCATCAAACGTAATGAAAAGGTCAGAAGCGATGACATAATAGGACTTAAAATTAACTTAGAAGTGCTGAGGGTGCAGGAAATGTAAATAAGAACAAAATCACTCTCCCCGCGGTTGGACACGTTTCATCCGAAAAACCGAAAAAAATCGCAGAACTAGTTCTTTATTTGACTGAATGATATTTCAAAGGTATTTTTAGGGTTTTTTTTTTACTAAAATACAAAATCATATTGACCTCACAAATTGTGATGGTCCTTCCATCCATCCATCTGTATGTCATAGCAGTTTTTCTCCAAAACAATAGAAACTGCAGCCATGAAACTTTATAGAAAGGTCAGAAGTAATGACTTCTTGGAAGTAAGAAAATTTTTTAGAGAATTCAAAAAAAATGTTTCCCATGAAAAGTAGTCAACTGGGGTTTCATATGAATGTTCTTAGTGAGATCTTTTCAAAACAGGCCTTTACCTTATCAGCGTCAAGGGAAGCAGGAGAAGGAGATATATGAAAATTTGAGCAGCCAAAGCCCTTTCAGAGATTCGAAAAGATTTGTGCACATAATTTGATAGGCTGGGGTTCAATAACCTAGCGCCTTGGCTTTTTCCGATCATTATTTTTTTGCGCTGAATTCTCGACGACATTCGTGGCGTAGCAGATGAGATAAATTTGGCTTGGACTCTGGTCTGCCCACAATGTCCTGACAATCCTTATCTTTTTAAGCTACTTAAATACTATTTTTTCATTATTTCTCAACAAATCAATTAAATTTTCTTTTAGGAATAACACAAAAATCCATCTTTACTCTAACTTCGTATGTCGTTGCTCGGCATCTTTTTATTGACTTTATTTAAATTTTTTCATCTTAATTTCTCAATTAGCTTGTATAGGGTTATGGTTGCGATAGTGCCCTTATCGACTGAAAAGATACCTAGACACTAATATGAGCTTGTGACAATTTGCGTGAAAGCTTCAAGAAGGATATTTACTATGAGTATCTTTGAGAATTCGTTCAATGATTGTCATCAGTAATCATAAAAAATAGTGGCCATATGAAACGAGAATATTGAATAATAATGTGATATTTTTCTCCACCTTCATTATTTAATTTATAGGCTTTTAAACATTGATTGAATTTATCAATGAATAGCTTCATATGAAATCATAAATTTTATATATAATTTTTCTTTATAAGAATGTATGCGGTACAGAGGCCTTATAATATAGTAGGTGTTTTAACAAAGTCATTACACCATCGTTTGAACATTACTTAAAACTATGCATATTATCGTATTTCTATGTGATTATTACAATTAGCTAGACGAAAATTTAGGCAAAAACCTCTACTGAACTTATACTAGCTTAACATAACTTAATTATCTACTTATGACTAGCTAAAATCTATGAGGCTAGGTTACGGCCAAAAGATCACCCAAAATAGATGCCTGAAAATGGTACTTAATAAACCGTTTTACTTCTCTTCTGAAAAGCTACACAGCCTTGCTGGCGTTAGTCCAATTCATAAGCTCGCTGCATCGCGCCGTGACAAAATAATCGGGAAAGCAAATGACTCACCCAATCCGCTAATTCAATCATAAATTTTATAAGTGAAAGAAAACCCATGAATAGGTTCTTACGAATGCAAGAATAATAACTTTCTTAGAAGTCGAAAGTCCCTCAACTTTATCAATAAAATAGTATTATTTGCAAATTTAACATTTCCTCTACTAAGTTAATATGAGTACCGTTTAATTCAATGGAATTCGATATTGATAGTCCTGTAAAACCTCCTTATCCTCTACAGTGAAGCCATAATACTTGTAAAGCTCATTGCTGGTTGAAGTTTCTTCGATTTTCCTGCTATTTGGGCTTTCCATCGATACAGACACCACACTTTTGATAAGATTGCTACAGGTAATTTACAAAAAGTTTAGACCTGCCTATTCAAACACTACTAGTGTCTGTGTATGCAGCTGGTCTTCAAGGTCTTAATAAATGAATAAAATATTATATTTGAGTTCTGTATTTTTCGGCATATTTCATCTCTTTCATTACCTGTGCTCGTTATTTTGGCTCCGAAATGCAGAAATTTATTCAAATTTACTGTATTCTCCAAATGTGATATTTTATGTACGGAATATAAATGATTCATTTGGCATTTGATGGTGTTGTCGCTGAATGTGCCGGATGACTTTGTGGATAGCTTTCTGAACACCGCTATCTCCATTTTTAATGAGTTCCATTGGAATCTCATGGATGTCCGGCGCTTTGTTATTTTTTTGGGTTTTGATGGTGGAAACAACTTCATTCAGAGTTGGTGGAGAAAATGGAAACTCTCCAGGAATATCTATTGCTCCAAGGTTTAGTGAAGAATAAAGGAGATTCTTGAGATATGATGCCCATCTTTCCTCAATTTCGAGCGTGGCTTTCAACCTCTCATTGTGCGTGTCCTTAGGTAGCGGATGGATGTTGTCCTAACTGGCTGGCCAGCGGATATGCGGGAAAAAATGCACCACGTTGGGATCTCCAGACGGTCGCACATTCAACCAGTTTGACCATGTTCTCATACAAAAACGACCCACCTCAAATATACCTGACACGCGCTTGTTCCGTGGTGCTGTCTATAATTCGGCCCACTGCCTTAAAAGGGTCGAGTTCCAATACCGCACCTCCAAGGGCTATAAACAAGGAGCATCAGCTCTTTCAAGGTACAAGATATGCAAACTTTATAATAGCTCAGTAACGTCCATATGCATGTCGCCGCTGGAAAATTGCATCAACATATCCGCGTAGGTGGGAGAAACTAATGATAATATCAAAATCATATGAACGACAGAAAGAAGTGCGGTAGCAAAAGTAGCCAAAGACGTCTCGGGGCACCAGACAACAAAAAGTAGGAACGACTGGTACGACAAAGAATGAAAGGAAGCGATTCGAAAAAAGAAACAGCCGCACAAAAAATACATCCAGCGACAAAACCTGGGCCAAAGAAGAAGAATATAAAACTCTTCGACAATAAGTTAAAAAAAGTTGGATAGACAGAACTACGCTCATGTCAGAAGGGTTTCGCACTCAACTTCTCAGAAATACAGTCACCAGCAACGATAAAGTCACGAAATATGTCGAAGAAATGTGCACCTTTAAAAAAAATCAATTGTGTTTTTATTCTATATGGTCGCCATTTTGTTCCAAACCAACAAAAATCCCTCAAATTATAAATTGCTACAAATATTTATTTTATTGACCTTATTTGAAAATTTCAGGAAGATAAAATCAAAACTGCAGTGACTGATTCAAAGGAAAGTCCATAAAATAACAAAATCAAGTGGTATTGTTGTTGCAATTGGCGAAACTTCAAATGACTATAACTTCCGTATGTATATATATATATATATATACATATATAATAAATATATGTTTATGCATATATATATATATATATATATATATATATATATATATATATATATATATATATATATATATACATATATATATGTCATTCGACGCGCGCAGTTTAAATTCAAATGTTACCTTATTTTTTGTCACAGTAGTATATATGTTTATATATATATATATATATATATATATATATATATATATATATATATATATAAATATATATATATATATATATATACATATATATATATATATATATATATATATATATATATATATATATATATATATATATATATATATATATATATATATATATATATATATATATATACATACAGGGCGCGCACGGTGTTTGCGGACAACTTGAGAGTCAAATTGATTAGCTTGTATTTATATATACATATATATATATATATATATATATATATATATATATATATATATATATATATATATATATATATATATATATATATATATATATATATATATATGTATATATATATATATATATATATTTATATATATATATATATATATATATATATATATATATATATATATATATATATATATATATATATATAAACATATATACTACTGTGACAAAAAATAAGGTAACATTTGAATTTAAACTGCGCGCGTCGAATGATTTGGAGAATTATATTTTTTTTTAGGTTGGTAGTATTGTCAGTGACATCGTTGTCAAATTTACATGTGAAAATATTCAAAAAAAAAATACTTCTCCAAATTTTTTGACAAGCGCAGTTTAAATTCAAATGTCACCTTATTTACTGGACACAGTATATTTACAAAGTTCTCTCTGCAAAAGGTACATATTTCGAGAGAGTTTAAAAGACGCCAATTGTTAAAGCCCTACCTTCCAGTGGGTTTGTGGAACTTGAATACACTCCTTGGACTTGCTTTGTCAATTTAAACACGACACTCGCACTACTTCTTCAGTAAAAGACAAATTTTTTAGATTATAAAGGATGGTCCAACTAAAATGCACGATGTTAATTTTAAATAAAACAAGAAGTTTTCAGAGAATAATGTTAATATTTTTTATTATAATAGAAGAACCTATGACAATAACGTGTGAAACAAAATATCACCTAAATGCTCGCCATGGCCACGGTGCCATACTTCGATCCGAAAGTCCATATCTACAATGACTCTGAGACATGATTGGGGTTCAGTCTCGTTGGCGTAAACTTCTTCTTTTAAATATCCCCAGTGAAAGATTCCAACGGTGAATCACATGATCGTGGCGACCAATTAATATCGCTACGACGTGAGATAACACGGCCATTGAATTTCTCGCGCAAAAGAGCCATTGTTTCGTTGGCTGTGTGGCAAGTGGCACCATCCTGTTGGAACCACATATCGTCCAGTTCCATAGCCTCAATTTCTGGCCATAAGAAGTCTGTTATCACCTCGCAATAGCGAACACCAATCACAGTAACTGCTTGGCCGTCCTCATTTTCGAAGAAGTACGGCCCGATGATACCGCCAGCTCATAAACCGCACCAAACCGTCACTCTTTGTGGATGCTTCAGCTTTTCAAAAATCACCCATGGATTTTCATTTGCCTAAGCGCGGCAATTCTACCTGTCAACGAATCTACTGAGGTGAAAGTGTGCCTCGTCTCTGAAGATGATTTTCTTTGTAAAGTCATCATTCCCTTTTGTCTGTTCAACCAACCATTTGTCGTATTGCCGACGCTTGAAATGGTCGGTAGGCTTCAGTTCTTGAGTAAATTGAACCTTGTGAGCGTGTAAATTCAAATCCTTATTCAAAATTTGCATCAGTGATGTCCGTGAGACGTTCAATTGTTGGGCACGACGACCAGTCAAGGTTGACGGCTCTTCTGCCACACTACCGCGAACAACAGCAATGTTTTCCGCAGAACGAACTAGACAAGCATGCACAAGTGATTTCACATTTTCAACAGACCTGGTTTGCTGAAATTTGCGGACGATTCTCCCGATTGTGGACACATTTGGTCGATTATGCTGACCAAAAAAACCACGTAGTACACGAAACGCATTTTAATTTGAACGCCCGTTTTCGTAAAAGGCTTCAACAAGCTTAATGGGCTGCTTAGCTGTGTACTCTTCCATGGTTGAATTTGCCAGATACTGAAACAAAGAAATGTCAAATTAAGGTGGGCAAAAATTTTGACGTTAAGGTATGATTGGCAATCAACATCGTGCATTATGGTTGGACCGCCCTTTACATGACTGTTTGTAAATTTATTTGTTTATATGATTTCATTCTTTTATGTTCACTCCTGATGCCGGTGCTTCCGTTTTGGTGTTAGCTTTAACTGCTGTTTCCTGCGGAACTTCAGTTGAAGGTTGATAGCCTGGCTCCAGAATTTCTATCCAACCACTTTCTAATGTTGGTTGGCTGTAACTGACGCTAGAGTTACTGAAGAGGAAAGTGACAAATTAATGCCACTTCTAATCTTCCGCCTGCTAGCCGAAGGAAGTTTCCTCTGTAGGAGGCAGCTTTCCAATAAAAAAGGAAGCCAAAGGCTACCACCCAACTTCCGGCTCAGGCCACAGGAAGTTCTTTGGAAAGTCAGGGTTTTTCTGGCTAGGCACCGAAGAAAATAAAGTAAGGATTAAGATGTCCCTCAATCCATTCAGTTGACTGGTGAACAGTCAATCGGATCAGAACTCATTTTCTAATTCCTTATAGACACTAGTTTTGCTTATTATGCAAAAATCGACCTGAGATTTGATTTCATTGACTCACAGAAAAACAAAATACTTACATATCAATTTTACTAATAATACTCAATACTCAATGGGACCGATAAATTTTTGCTTGCCGCAATGAGGGTAATCTTCTAGAATTAGTTATTATCGAAATATTTGAAATCGAGGAGCTGTACAGATGATGGTTGCCCAGGAAGGATAAACAAATCGTTAATACTAAATAGTTAAACTTTATTGGTTAGAGTTTGAACACGTGATTGATTCGTCAATTGAGTGGACGTCGTCTTCAAGCTTGTCCTAAATCTTTTTTTTAAACGTGTTCAATGCTGGAGGTGCGCTTATTATTATCTTAGGCACTTGGCCTGGCTATATGCTTAGCCACTTGGCTTGGGTATTTAGCTTAGGTATTTAACTTGACTAGTTATATCTATTGACCTATATCTTTAATGGCTTAACATCCTGATGAACAAAAACCGATACCAAAGTTAAATTGAAGTTTACTTTACGTAATTTGTCTTTTCACGTTTTTCAATTTACATGTCGAAATGGAAAGTAAATACAATGCTTTCGTGAAAACAGGATCCTTTAACCAGCCTCTTGCTCGAAAGTTATGCATGTAGATATATAAAGGCACCAATCATTTATACATGTCAATGTTGTAACGTCCTTACTATGGAAGAAAGTGAAAATGGAAAAATTGTTTCTTTTGAAAATTATGTAATCGAAAAAAATTTTCTAAAAACTACTTGCTTGGCTTGCAGAGTAATTCAAATCTCTTTATTGTATTGATAATTCTCAAGCTCAATAAAGGTGTGATTTGTATAAAATTTCAGAAGCTCAAAAAAAGTTTCTCCAAAAAAAATCCCTAGGCCATGAACTTCAATCAACTTCATTAACAATCAACGTAACTTTCTTTTTCATTTTATCCTTGACTTTGCGTTAAAATTATGGATGCAATGCGTACCAAGAACATGATCGACCATAGAAGCACACTAATAATGTGATCCTTTCATTTCGTCGTAATTGGAGAGGATACTGAGAATCTTTATGCTCATACATTTTATTAAGTCGAGACAACATTGTCGTATGTGACGCACAACACTGCAGCAAACTAATTTACAATACTGAACAAGTCTCACAAAATCACTCCTGATTCAAGAGAAGATGTATGAACTTCGCTTGAACATTTATTTGTTTCAAGAATGAAAACAAGAACATGTGGGTATGGGCTTGTAAGTGTATGTAACCTGGTGCAGAACTTCTGTGCAAGCTTGAAACCTAGAGCTG
>OZ017739.1:282239713-282279713 GCA_963969285.1 Odontomyia ornata | reverse complement strand
TTTTGTAAAGATATGACTATGTTTTATTTAATTTAACTCCATCAAAATCATCGTTTTCTGGGTGTTCAAATACTTTTGGAACATATCTATATATATCTTTATATATAAATAAATATATATATATACATATATATATATATATATATATATATATATATATATATATATATATATATATATATATATATATATATATATATATATAAATACTGTGCATACAAAGCTAATGTCGCAATTGGGCTTCAACCTTCAGAAATTTTCAAGAAAGATGGATGGTATCAATCTTCGAGATAACTTCATTGGGTAGCCATATCAGCTGATAATTAACCCTATAGTCGCCATTTCAGACAGACATCGGTGCTTTTTCAGGTTAAAGTTTTTTTCAAAAAAACAGCCGTTCAAAAGCATAAGCATGAATAAAATTTGTTTAGTCCTATAAAGACATCAATTGACTGACTTCGATAAGAATTGATGCCAAAGTACATGGAGGTAGGTCATTGAAAATGATGAGTATTCGAAATGCAAATAGATGAGCACAAATTTTTTCTTTTAAAATTTCATTTCACGGATGATCTCACTTCGATCAATTTCGAAAGCTTGGTAGAATGCTGATACTAGATGAAATGCTCAGGTTGGAAATTACCTATGTATCTCATTGGGGAACGACTGGAGGATATAAACTCCAAGATGAAACCAATGACAATGACCTGCGCCTGATGAACTTTGTGTGTAGCAGAGAACTAGCCATACGTTTTACTTGCTTCCCACATGCATCGACACATACATATGACCTGGATATCACCGGATGTCAACACACAAAACCAGATCAACCATGCCTTGTCCAACAACCTTGGGCCTCGAGCATACTTGACATCCTTACATACCGAGGAGCCAATTCTGACTCGGATTATTGATTTGTCTACTTATCCAACTAATGTCGTATGTCAAAGATATATTCGGTATCAAAAGGCATCTGTGGCGAATAACTTCACGGAGATTCTTGGCATCCAGCTAACAACAATCCTATTAGACACACTGCTGAAAACAAGCAACGAGCTATGGGTGGAAGTGAAATCGGCTATTAAGACCTTGATAAAACAGAAGATCGGATGGTAAGCCCAGCCCAAAAGAAATAATTGATATGAATTTCAGGATGCCTTAGACAAAAAGTATCAAGCGTACAAAGGATACTAAGGTGGGAAAACCAGAATGAAGAGAGAAGTTTGAGAAAATCTCAGAAGAGAAGCGAATAATATAATTAGAATCAAGAAAAGAAAATACTTTGAAAACCAACTGAGAAGCATTGATGTAAGTCTACTGAGCAACAACATGGGACAAACATACAAAGTCGTAAAAAATTAGAAACAAGATTATCAGCTCAAGAGCATGCTCGGCCGTTATGATACCAGCAATATAATCATCAACAGAGGTGATGAGTATTGTATTTCAAGAACTTTTTTAACACTCCACGCAACATCAAAGCATCGGAGCCTACAGATATTCCCCGAGCGCTTCCATTGGCCCTATCTACTCTGGATAAAATTTGTTCCACCATCAAGACCCAAAAGAATATTAAAGCACCGGGCATCGATGAAATTCCTGTGAAGTTTATAAAGTTAGATAGCAGTGGTGTTCAGAAAGCCATCCAAAAAGTCATTTAGCACATTTGGCAACAAGAATTTTTGCCAATCAAGTGGAGTCAATCAATTATATCCCCTAGCCACAACAAAAGGTGACAAATTACAGTGCAAAAACTATAGAGCCATATTACTGCTTGAGCGGCGTACAAAATATTTTCAAAGACCTTAGAAAATTAAATCAGATCATACGCCAATAGCAGTATTGGCGAGTATCAAGCAAACCGACGATATGCCAATTATTTTCAGTCAAATAGGTACTTGATAAGTGAAACATAAACGTATACCAAATTTTGGTTGAATTGACGCAAGTACGCGTCAGAATTGATCGTAACATACTTTACCAAATAATGTTTTGCTTTGCTTTGGTATAACAGTCAAATTAGTCTATCTTACCAAATTGACATTAACGTCGACAAACTTCCAAGTCCGCATTACTTAGGTGTCAAAATAACGAGAATCATAATTGAAAGAGGAAAAATACGTTGAAGAATACACCTGGCTAGTAACATTTTTATTCGCAAACAAATTGGATGCCTTCAAAAACCAGGTCCTGAGGCAAATGATCCGACCATAGCTAGATGGGGACCAATGGCCTGTTCGATACAGCAATGAGCTGGATGAAATTTTTGTCGATCCGGAGGCCTCAACGATCATAAGACTGTGGAAGCTACAATGGGCCGGCCACGTGAATTGTATGGACGAGCAATGGATACTCACAAAGGTATTCGTTGGGAAAACTGAAGGGTGGAGTCTGATGGGGAAACCACGGAAACACTGGTCTGAAGATAGTTCATCGCTGCTTGGATTTAAAAATTGGAGGACGCAGTTAACTGACCGTAACTATTAGAGGCGCTTGTTGTAGGGAGCGAAGGCCCAAGTGGGGATGTGGTGCTACGAAGAAGAAAAAGTATCAAAGGGGTAATGTCTGACTCAATAGAAAATCTAAATGATAAAAATACCGTACACTGTTTTTGTGTCAATAAAATAAATTTCAAGCAACTGTTTTTTTTCTAGAAACAATTTAAATTTATTGAAACTGGCAGAGGATAAAAGCACTTTCTCGGGCTAGTGAAATACTGAAAATAAGTGAATTTATGAGTACACATATGAATTCCCATGAAAAAATCTTACATTTACAAATTTTTCATGTTCTTACACTTTCCTCACCTATGTGTCTTCGGATAAGAGGACCCATAAAGCGACTATACATACAAACGGAGAAACTGACTCTAAGGAGAACTTGCCTAAAATAACAATGATTAAGGTATTAAAGACACCATTTGACACTGAAGAAATAAAGACTGAAGACTAAATGCCGACAGAAAAGGTCCAGAGAGCTCATATTAGCCAGATATACTTGCAGCGTTCGGCAAGAGTGAAAAAATGACATGCACTCTGGAATGCTCTCTATGAAAGGAGCACAAAATGAGCCACCATGAGGTTGAAAAACAGATCGTAGTAGAAAGAGAACAAGGCTTGGATACCATCAAAATGTCTTTGTGCAATGTTGTTTCCATTGCTGCCGAAAATATGTATGCATTTTATTCAGAAACCAAAACAGGGCACATTTCTCCAAAGAGAAGGCTTGACGGTACAACTGTCATTAAGAAAGAAAGATTAATTTGAAAAGCGGGAAGACAACTGAATCCTCACGTGACTTGCAGAAAACCACTGGTGAAGATGTAAGGAACAGATTGCTGAAGATAGAAGAGCTCTTAGACTACACTGAGATTCTCGGTGGAAGAATGGAAGGCTATGCCTACCGACAAAGCAAAAACGGCTCTAATAGAATGGCATTTAGCCCAATCTAAGGAGTCCGAGATAAAAACAGGAAATATTCGACACTCAATAGACTTAGAGTGTGAGACTAGGGGTTCCAGAGAGTGTTGAAAAGACAACCAAAAATCCACTAAAATTCTTTTTCTTAAAGCTCCAGAAGATGGATCTTGTAAGTAAAGTCACAAAATCTAATTGAGTCGTTTTCGAGGGATATTTAAGCTGCCTTTTTGCTGTTCAATGAGCAATATTACGATAAAAGTTCATCAACATGATACCTGGACAAAACTAGTGCTATCTCAATCTGGATTTAGAGGAGTGCCTATTTCATAATGCAGGGCTACAGACAGAAGAATCGTTTCACGTCGGGCTATAATTAACGCTAAATGAAGCGATATCATCTTTTTAAGTCAAGCTGAATGTTATAGAGGGCACAGTTTCGAATGGAGAGAGCTACGTAGACATTCGAGAAGACTTAAATCTTGAGTTGTTGAATAGAGCATGCCGCAAAAGACCCGTGGGAAAAAAGTCCTAGAGATGATGCACAGGAGAAGGCTCATAATGTTGAATACCAGCAATATGCCAAATTCGAAAGAACCATACCCGACGTGAAATTCTCTTTAGAGTCCCCAGTATGGAAGGTAAATAATTGGAAAGTATTAGGGAATGACTCAAGTAGGTATCATCAGTACACTTTACTTGAAGTCGGCGATGCTGTCCCCTAATGCCCATGCTCTTGACCTCCCACGATTGGGTGAAATATTGACACAATTGACGTTGAGAAGTTCTTTAATCGTGAAAACTACGTTTGCTGAATACGATTAAACTCTAATAAATCCTATAGGTAAAAAGAATCTTGGATTGAGCTATACTTTAATACAAGATTTCATCGAATCTAGGGTAACAGTCCGATATTATTGGCAAAAATGTGAAACTCGTAGATCCTTCTGTTATCCATAAAGTTGAGGGAACTTTGACCTCTGAGGTATTTGTTGTTGTTGTACTCATAGAGTCTTATTGGATTAACGAGGTCCATTTGCGAGGAAAGGACAATATTTTTTCATGTTCTGCCGCTTTTTCTGCCTACACCGTTGTTGTTAACCACTGGTATTAAAACGTCTTATCAATAGCTTTTATTAAATACTCTACCATCAGCGGTGAAAAAAAAATGTTTACGGAACCATACCCTTACATGGGAAGATCTCACTTAACATCGTTTGAAATTTTTCGCGACTTATATTTTTATTAAACAACTTCTAAACTGAGATTCAAAAAACGGAGGGGGGCGGGGACGGAGGGGCAGACAGGGACCAATTTCAATAGGTAATGGTAAAAATTATTTTGGATTGAACTTTTAAAACTAATATCTTAAGGAAAATTAGTTTGCAAAACTTTTTTTTCGTATAGTACTACTCAGCGAACATAAATATCTAACCTAAATTGCTTACAAATTTGATTGAAACTTATCAATTAAAATAAAGTGCATCCTGAACAATCACAATTCACTGTACACTAGAATGCTTATGTTGCAAGACTGCTTTCACTATTTTTAAATTGGTAGTGACTAACTTCGGAGGAAAAGTAATGAGGCAGGCAAGTGCACTCTTGCATTGCTAATTGGATGACTATTACTCCATTGTGCTTTATCGTTTTATTTGTGGTCAGAAATCCTAAGCAGGAGTGGTTTTCGGTTGTCTTAATGGTAGAACTGCATCATGAATTTGTGGTTTGCATTAAAGCTAACTATACTCCTTGGTTTGTACATAGAAATAAATCCATTAATTTAGAGAAATTTAGCGATTCAAACCATCAGAAGCTCTAATGGTTTGTATAAATTTTAAACGGACGTGTTATTTTCAATATCATCTTAATTTTAATTATAGTTATCTAGGTGAAGTCTTAGGAAAGTGTAACTTGTAATAATAAGCAGGTATTTTCAGCCAAGTTTCTTATTTAGGATATATACATATATATATATATATATATATATATATATATATATATATATATATATATATATATATATATATATATATATATATATATATGTACATATACACATATATATATATATATATATATATATATATATATATATATATATATATATATATATATATATACATACATATATATATATATATATATATATATATATATATATATATATATATATATATATATACAACTCCAAATTTGTGATCTTCTCTAGACCTTGTCCATCGTACCTTTTTCTGCTCATATTTCTGGCTTCCTTATTGCTTATGTTGAGGATTAAACTAACTTCTGCTCCATGTTTGTATTCTAGCTATTTTAGGCAGTTTTTGTTGGCCATGTGTTCATTGCACTTGACACAAGCCACTATCGCATTCTGTCGATTGTCATTGTAGATATTTGCGTATTTTATCCTTGCAGAAAGGGGTAGTGTCCCAATCTGCCACAATTTCTGCACTGCCTTGGTCTTTATTTGAAATATTCCACTTTTGCTTTGTGAAACGTGGTCTGTAAATAATCAGGTAGAGTGTTCCCCTCGACTGTAATCTTTATTGATTGCGTATGGACTTACTGTGTGGAGTTGTTGGGATTTCTTCTATTTATTCTCACAGCATTCACGATTTTGATGTCGATTAATTCATTTCTGATTCTATTACAAGGTTTAGCTAGCTCGAAGAACTCCGTTAGGATCAGGTCAAGAGCAATGTTCCTAAATACGCCGTATCTATAAATGAAGTTGTCAGCTATGAAAGCGTTTAGATTGTAATTTTTGAAAGTGTCGTTATCAATCGCATCGTTGGCATTCTTTGGCGATCCAAAAACACTTTCTTTCGGCCACCAGTAATTGCTCCTGTATTTAATTTTTTTAACGTTTGGTGTATTTGTCGATGATCTAGCTTACTCGACTGATGATGTTCTCAAAATTTTCGTTGAAAAAGCAAGTCGCAATATCATTTTCAATCTTTACCCTGTCTCGAAACAGCTGCCAAGTGCTGAAATTCATTTTGATCGTGATCTTAATGTGGTAATATCCGCTGTTGCACAGGTTGTCCTTGATTTTGCACCAGCTAGTCAGTTCCAGAGGTACGTTTAATACAGTAACGGTAGGCAAAGCCTGAATGCATGTATCATCAATCGTGATTATTTAAGATGTTAAGATTCCCGTGTTGAATATTCTGAAATTCAGATTCTCAACCCATTTGAGAAGAGTTTAGCCTTTGACGTTAGAGAGATTATCACCTCAATAGATGTGCCTTGCGTTCAAATCACACTCAATCATATTACGTCTACTAGAATGCAGCTGTTAATTGATTTCATCTATTCCCGTTTTTAACGCTGATGCAGTGACGCTGAGGGGAGCATATATCGAGACAAGGTTTGTTATGAAGATCAATATTTGCACAACAACCGCTTCCAGGTTGGTATTTAAATTGATGTACATATATTTAATATCCTTAGGTAAAAGGAGTAAATAAATGCGTAATCAAATAAATTTAAATAAACAAAAATAAGTAAAAAATTGAATGTAGCTGTTGATGACGTCTTTTCTCCAGAGTCCCAGCTCACACTGCTGTTCCCTTTCTTCCTTCAATATTTTTTCAAGGGTGGATAAGTCGTTCACTAATTTCTTCAATAAGTATAAGTCTGCTTCCATACTGGCGCTGTCGAAAGATAGTAGAGTGTTTTTATACTCTTCGATGATCTTTTGTGTTTCTGGAGTTTTTGCGGTTTCAAGTATTTCGGTTTTGATCCCAATTGTATAGTTTAGACAACTGGGAAAACATTGTTTCTGGTTGTGTGGATGGGACACGTATTTTTGGAACGCACACCCACAATTTTTGCTTAAGTATGTTAACGGAGTTAGGTTTGTTTTTGAACTTGTCCTTTGTCAGTTGTGGCAACTCTAAATTTGTGATCTCTTCTAGATCTAGTCCATCGTACCTATTTCTGCTTATGATGTTTCTGGCTTCCTTATTGATGATATTGAGGATTGAACTAGCTTCTACTCCATGATTGTATTTTAGCAACTTTAGGCAGTTCTGGTCTATGGCCATTTGTTCATTGGACTTACAAAGGAAACATCTCATTTGACAAAAGCCACTATCACATTCTGCCGATCAACATTGTAGATTCTTTATATTATCCTTGCAGAAAGGGGTTTTGTCCCAATCTGCCACAATTTCTGCACTGCCTTGATCTTTATTTGAAATATTCCACTTTTGCTTTGTGGAACGTGGTCTGTAAATAATCAGGTAGAGTGTTCCCCTCGACTGTCATCTTCATCGATTGCGTATGGACTTACTGTGTGGAGTTGTTGGGATCTCTTCTATTTATTCTCATAGCATTCACGATTTTGATGTCAGTTAATTCATTTCTGATTCTATTGCAAGATTGATCTAGCTTGACGAACTCCGTTGGGTCCAGGTCGAGGTCAATGTCCCTAAATACGCCGTATCTATAAATGAAGTTGCCAGCTATGAAAGCGTTTAGATAGTAATTTTTGTAAGTATAGTTATCAATCGCATCGTTGGCATCCTTTGGGAATCCAAAAACACTTTGAGTTTGAAGCCACTCTGCTGAAAGTCCGAGACGTAGTTGTTAACTCCCTTCTCGATAAGAAAGAAACAGGTAAGGTAAGATTAATAAGTTTTCTGTCAAATCTTCTTTCAATCATTGCCAGAAAGTCTTCCGTTTGGAGTTAATGTTGTATCGATTAATTATCGCTCTTGACACTACAGTTGCGTTAGCTGTGTCACCTTTTGCTTGAGACCATTAGCCGTGCCTCCCAGCCTCGTGGACAGGTTAGCCTGCACGCAAAATTCCTTTTTTTGTCTTTGCCTTGCATTTTCTGCAGTCCAGAGCTTGTATTTCTTTTCTTTTCTCTGCGGAAGCCTTATTATTATGTTAGAAGCCCTTGTCTTACTATGTCTACTTGGGCCAGAGCTTAGAGATGGCCCTCCTGCGTGGCAAAATTTACTTTTCAGTATATTAAAGTCACCGAGCCACACCAGTCTATGTAGATAAACAAAGGTACTCACCGGGGTCTGCCAATAAATTTTATCATTTAGGGTAACTTACCGAATGACCGATTTGTTACAGATTGCACTTTTCTTATTTAGAATAAACGCTATGAAACAACGTGTTGTCTCAAAGTTAAAACACCGTAACCAAAGAAAAGACTTTCATTAAATTGAATTTTTCTTAAAACTTGTCTCAAGCTGTGTGCCCAAAATGGCAGTAATAAGTAAAAACTAAACAATTAAAATTCAAGTGTACAATTGAATCGTCAACAGAGGAGATATGTCCAGGAGGACATCTGGGATAGAAATGCCTCAATGTAAACAAAAACTATATGATCCACAATCGTCATTTTTATATTTTAATATGGTCGACGCTTAGGATTTTCATTTTAGGGACTTTAGCATCTGGCAACGCATTTTTATAAGCGATATGTTTTTAAGTATGGTTTGGAGGCAATTACTTTTTATTTGTTCTTATCTGTACAGTAAGGTTAAATGATATTTAAGTAGAATCAAGTGAGGGTATTTGTTATAAGTACACTGGCCGTTTTATTTAACTAAAGGCGTAAGTTGCCTAAATAAAACAAGCAATTGATCAATTTTATACCATTTATTTAGAAATATAAATTCACATACTCTAGCATATCAGAATGTTGTCTAAATTATATCATATTGCTCAAGCTCTTATGAATGTTGAACAATTTTGTCGTGTGTTTTTCTATATTTAATAACATGGCGAGATTGAGACCCACTTCCGGTTTGAAATATACACCCACCATCAACGTGCATTGATATAAGTTTCAAAAATCAAATGGCCATGCCTTGATCGGTTACAATCTGATTTTTATGAAGTTTCTGGAGCAAAAGGTCCTGACGATAATACAAATAAAAATAAAATTTCAAGAAGTTAAAGTGTGCCAAAATGAAATTATGGAGCATTAAGTTAAATTTACAAGACATACAATCGCTACTAGACAATTGCTATTAGACTTCCGAAGTTTTTATCATCCGTTACTTCTGAAAAGTTGCTCCCTGATTTTTTTTGTTTTAGACCAAAACGTATCAAATCACAGGGATAGGGATATAAATATACTGTCTTTTTCATCTATCTAGACAATTTGATAAACGTATTAATTTTGTTCATTTCTCCTCCCATATAACTACTTGGGGGTGAAAAAATATTTTGTAATTTCTTCGGTATATGGGAAATTTTCCTTAAAATCCTTTGAAAATGTTAATATGATTACTATTTTTGAAAACTACTACTTCAATGACTATTGCTTCTCTGGTTTTTGAGGGCACTAGCTATTACGCAAGAAACAATTTTAAAATTTACTCCATAATTCATCAAAATTATGTTGATTTTATGTTTCTTGGAAAAGCTTCGCATCCGTCCGTTTGTCATTTTCAGAATTTAACTCTGAATGTTTTTGCTTTCTCGAACGGTTTCAAGGGTCATACAAACATTTACGTTTTCTACATACTTCCTTGATGATCATGAGCTTATTTTCCTTGTCTCCTATGTCTTACGAGTACATACCTGAAAAGAAAAGCAAAACATGTAAAAGTTAGATCATGAGTTGGTGAGGTTGTGAGTATTTAAAAAGATTCGATCATGCAATTGCATAAATTATGAAATGTGTTAACGTTATGAATTTAATTCGAATGTTAATTACGAAAGACATTTCGCAATATTTGCAATTTAATAAAAGTAGGTGAAAAGGTAATTAACCATTGAGTTTAAAGAATTTTAAGTAATTAGTTCACTGATACGAACTTGTAAGTTCATTGGACCAAATGCCCATAGAGTAGGAAAACCGTGCATTCTTGTTATTGTGGTATATGAAAGTTCAAATGGCTATAATTCTATCAAATGTGATTGGATTCTGATGAAACTTACAGGCTAAAACAATTTTGAATTGTACTAACTGATTCTGCAATTTCGTAGAATTGAAGAGGACATATGCCATTTTATTTGCGAAATGTGAAGCTCATAAGTTCTACTAGTATTCACAAGGTTAAGCGACTTTTGACTTCGGAAATATTTGACGTTGTTGTACTTGTGGCGATAATATTATGCCTGTCTACAATTACGCACTATAAGCAACATGTTGCGATAATCTAACGTCTACACACGATTCACTCATCGCCACCATCTACCGGCATCTATGCGCGTTTCCGGTGCCTGTACATGATTACACGTCGCAAGCAGCTTCATAAGTAACTCCTGTGTGTTAATACTTCATTCCTTTACAATGATCGTCTGGAATGCTCGGACGAAAAATTTGCAAAAGAGCATGGACTGCGTTGTCTGGCTATATGAGCCTTACCTGACGATTCAGCTTCGGTTCAGCAAAGAAAATTTAAAACCGATGCATGGAACAAGCAATACAATCATTCAAAACCGTGACACCGGCAAACGAAAGATGTTCAACTTACCATTTGATGTTACTTTCAAACATATAAAATACAAATATGTTAAGTAATTTCGTTTATTCCAAGCGTTTTTTATTTTCATTTCATACCACTCAAACTATATGTTCATAGAGAAGGAGCTCCGTAGTTTTCATAAGATTTTTTCGCCCATAGGTGTCCAATCGCAAGGGGGTGGGGCGATACAGTTTTTTTGAGATAATTTGCATTCCCTGTCTACCCAACCATCAATTATGGAAAATTTATAACTGATATTAAAAGGCCTTATCAAGAACGTCTATCGTTATTTTACTCGACTATCTTCACAGAAAAAAATAAAGGAGTCACATCCTTACTTTGAAACGTTTATTGACTATGAAACTTTCATTGACCAGCAACTTTTGATCCCCTCAAATAATGTGATGCTCAATCTTCTCAGACAGATCGATGGATAGGTGGATGGATGAACGGACCGACAGGTACGGATCTCAGCCGCATATTTAAACATTCTTTCAAAATCCTAAAAAGTGACTTAAAAGGCTCCTAAATTTTATATTTTTGTGGGCTAAATCTTTGAAAGTTGGCACGAAAGAAAGCATAAGGATAAGCTCATTTAAGGAAAATTTATTGACACTTAATTTTTTATTCTTCTTCGTAGCATCACAAGCCCCCTTGGGCCTTCGAGGCCTGCAACAAGCGCTTCCACTTGTCTTGGTCCATTGATCGCATCCTCCATTTTCGAAATCCAAGCAGCAATAAACAGTCTTTGTCCACTGAGTCAACCAGCGCTTCCTGGACTTCCCCACGGGCCTCCCCCTACAGTTTTCTCAATGAATATCTTTTTGGGTATCCGTTGCTCATCCATACGATTCATGTGGCAAGCCCATTGCAGCTTCTGCAGTCTTACAATCTTTAAGACCTAAGGCTCGTCAAAAATTGCTTGGTTTTATCGAATTCACCATTGGTCCCCGTCTAGTATCGCTTAAACTATCGGCCTCAGGACTCGTTGCGCAAAGGCGTTCAAAATGTCTGCGAATGCTTGGGTTAGGGTCCAGGTTTCACACTCATAGTACATCTTATCACAGATTTGTATACTTGGAGCTTGTTTTCCTGTGTATACAACTGGTATTCAAGATCGTCAAAGCTGGAAAAATATTTTATTTTCGGTCTGCATTCTTTGGCGTATTTCGTCTAACTCATTAGCGGTTCAAATTCACTCACATTCTCGATATTGTATTTGCCAAGTTTGATATTTTGTATATTTGAAGTAATAATTTAATACCAGCAACATTTTTCATAGTATGTTCCATTTTTGGTACATTTGGCTAAGCTGTAAAAGCGATGTCTAATTATTTTAAATTAGGTATTTTTGCACGCTAACATATTTGAGAAAGGATACAAACGAGTAAATGTGAATATATCACCTTGCAGGAAATTTGATTTTCAACCACACACTAAGTGCGAAATTTTTGTCAAAGACAGCGAGAGCTGAAAACAAATCGAGTAGATAAGAGAGCACTATGATGTAGTGTTTATAAGGGTATTAATGTCCGTAGAGGACTGGAGCAATGGTCTGCTGTCTCAAAAAGCGAAAATATCAGTGCTTGCTGGAATTGGCCTTGTCTGAGGACGCGTAAATACGCTTCCAGGCCAGCTTCGCGGTGTCGTGAGACGGGTTCTTTTGCCCCAGCACAAGGGCCCACTAAACAAGATTTTCGCATTCACTTACGATTCGATAAAAATATAACAGTTTGACGGTGTCAAGGCCTAGGTAACCTACCAAAGTAATTGACAACTGAAATCTACGCTGATGCTCGATTTACGCGCACGGGACGCAAAACGATTTCGTCCTTACTCCGAAAACGTTCAATCCCCAACTAAGAGTGGGGTATCCAATTGGAAGCAATGCCCTCTCGCATCCCCCCGCCGTCCGGATCAATATTCATTTTAGGCGTGGCCATGTTAATTCAAATTTGCATGAAAAAATTCATATCAAATAATACCTGGCAACAGCCCCAGAAACTGCAAAGAAGGACAGAATTACAGCGCGATGGCTAGCTCAGAAGAGGAGTGTCCAGCTATTGTGGCGGGTCCCATACCCGGTCGAAATCTCAGAAATGAGAAGACCGAAGTTTATCATTTAACAATTCATTTTTATTATATTTTTTTGTTTACCAATCCAAATATCATCTTTTTCATTCAATATAATGTCAATTTATTCGTATATAACCTTTGTGAAATCTCTTTGTTTTTATTATCATCTCATTATCTTCGTTTCTTGTATCATTGTTTATGATCTGCTCAATTTATTGCACCCTTATCTTCACTTTATTATTCAATATATTGTTTGTTGTTAAATTTATCATAAATGCTTAAAATCTATGCACATTCATTTTTCTTTATTTCTTTAATTTGCATTTGTTTTCTTTGCTCTTTTTATAACATTTGTTTTGTCTCATTATTTTGCTATAATTAATTTTCTTATTGGATTCAATAAAACATTTTTTATCGTTTCCAGTGAAATTATTTCAAATTGCTCATTTTCCCTTTCATTGCTCCAGTTTGTTGCTAGCATCTTTGAATAATTTCTTAAATATCACCTATATCTTGATAAATGATTTCTATTTTTTTTTTAAGGTTTTGTAAAATTATTTTACAAAACCTTAAAAAAAATAAAATAATTTTACAAGATCCTACTAAAATCGTGCCTGTCTGTCCGTCTGTCCGTCCGTCCATATCTCACAGCACTTTTTCTCGCAAACCGTATAAGATACAAACATAAAATTTTGCACATAGGTGTTAAGTTATGCTCTCTTCAAAGTTTCGCTTTGAAAAAAATTTTACAAGGTGCTTAAGGGGGTCTCCCATATAGGGGAGTGGCCCCAAAAAAAAAGTTTCATCAAGGTAGCCGATATGGGTATCAAATGAAAGGTATTCATGAGAAATTTTAAAACACGACTTTAACTGTTATTTTTTTCTACAGTGGGCGCACAGAAAGAGGAAATACACGAAAAATGTGTCCCCCCTCCTCGCGATTAGACACCTGTGGTCCGAAATATCTGAAAAAAATAATGGAGGTAGATGTTCATGAGTACAACAATAACAAATACTTTTGAAATCAAAGTTCACTCAATTTGGTTAATAATAGTATGAACATTGAATTTCACATTTTCCCCAATAAAACCGTATGGATACCCTTACATTCAATGCAATCAATGCAATCAATCAATGCTTTAGTAGTATTATGTAAGGTTCTAATACTCAGCAAGTTTGATGAAAATTCAATCATATTTACGGAAGTTATTGCCATTTGAAGTTTCTGACACTGCAGTTTTGATTTGATCTTCTTGAAATTTTCAAATAAGATCAATAATATACATTTTTTTGGAAGTTCATGATTTGAATCATTTTTGTTAGCTTGCAACAAAATGACGACTGTTGAAAGTACAGATGCAATGGATTTTCTTATAAACGTGCACATCTTTTTGACAAGTTTCTTGCCTTTAGTCGTTGCTGGTGATTGCATTTCGCACGTTGCGTACAAAACCCTTCTGACATGACCGTAGGTCTGTTTACCCAACTTGTTTCTATTTCATTTTTGTTTCAAATGAAAACAGTCCATTGGTTTTGTTATGATGATTAATTTGTTATCGATGATATTGAGAAATGCATAGATGATTTTTAGATAAATATATAAATAAATTGAGAGCTAACAAGCTGTTGCAGTTTATTTCTGTTTGGAGAAAAATCGTCCCTAGTGTCTCTTAACTATAAATTGCTACATGTTAAAACAATAAATTTATTATTTTGCCTAGGGATCCCATAGTATCTTTATATTTTGCAATATTATTTGAATTTTCTCTTCACAAATAAATTAAATATCAATATTTGACTCCGCATAGTTTGAAAGGACATTCAAAAATATTGTAAGAATTTATTTCTGATGTCCATGACTATTTTCTTGAATTTCTTTTTGACTCTTTGTTATATGCAAGCTGTCACGATTCTTTTTTTTTATCTTTTCTAATAAAAAATGATCAAAGACTAAAAAAGCTTATTTCTCCTACCAGATTTACGTGGATCTGGATTTCACTAAAATACATATGTGCGTTTCAATTATGAAAAGAATTGACTTTTAATTACAGGAGTCAATTTCTTAAGAATGATGGTAATTTTCGATTTTTTTGTCTTTTTAAAAAAATACGTTAGTTTCAGGCTGTTCTGAGTAGGTTTAATTCTGAGATATAATCTTGCTAAAATAGTCGTTTAAACAATATCCTTATAATTATTGCTGACTTTCATATAATAACATTCTACAAGTAAGTAACTATGATTTTCGATGAATATTTTTTTAAATGCTACATGAATTGTATGGTATATGGGAAATGATTTCTTTCGACGATTATAAAATGGTGAAAAAAAATTAAATAAGTTAGGTAGACAGACCTACGCGCCTGTCAGAAGGGTCTTTTATCCATCTTTTCAGAAGTGCAGTCACCAGCAACGAATAAAGTCAAGAAATATGTCAAAGAGATGTGCCCGGTTAATAGCAAATCCATTGTTTTTCTATTTTCAACGGTCGCCATTTTGTTGCAAACCAACAAAAATCACTCAAATTATGAATTTCCAAAAAAGTTTATGTTATTGACCTTATTTGAAAATTTCAAGAAGATTAGATCAAAACTGCAGTGACTGATTCGATGGCGAGTCCATAAAATACCAAAATCGCAAATTTTTCGTGTATTTCCCCTTCCTGTGCGCTCTCCGAAGCAAAAAATAACAGTTCAAGCCCTGTTTCATTTGATACCCATATCAGGTACCTTTGATGAAATTTTTTTAAGGGCCACTCCCCCCTTAAGCACCTTGTACAATTTTTTTTGCACAGAAACTTTGAAGAGGGCATCACTTTACATATACGAGGTGTGTTCAAAAAGTATCACGAATTTTGAATTTTCGCGGGTTACGTATATTCGAATTTCGATTTTTTTGTGGCGTTATGTTGGTACTCATGTCTGTCACTTATGCCGACAAGCTCGGCCATTTTGAATGTTCACTTAATTGGTGATAGCTGCTTTACTTGCACGTGTTTTCAATCGTCTTCGATTTTTACTTATTCAAAAAAATGGATCAAAGAACGTGTATCAAATTTTGTGTGAAAAACGAAATTAAGTGCGCGGATGCATTCCGAATGTTGACTGTGGCATACGGAGAAGCTACCTTGGACCGAAGCAACGTTTATCGGTGGTACAAAATGTTTTTAGAAGGCCGAGAAGATGTGAACGACGAAGAGCGTGCCGGACGCCCGAGCACTTCAACAACAGACGAAAAAATTAATGAAGTGGAGAAAATGGTATTGGCCAATCGTCGAATCACCGTTAGAGAAGTTACTGAGGACCTAAACATATCGATTGGCTCGTGCCATTCAATTTTTATCAACGATTTGGGCATGAGACGGGTCGCCACGAAATTCGTACCAAAATTGCTCAATTGCGACCAAAAACAGCAACGCATGAACATTGCTAATGAGATGTTAAACTCTGTCCGCGATGAACCAAATTTGCTCCAGAGGCTCATAACTGGTGACAAATCGTGGGTTTATGGTTATGACGTGGAAACCAAAGCTCAATCATCTCAATGGAAGCTGCCGCATGAACCAAGACCGAAAAAAAGCGCGCCAAGTTCGGTCGAATGTGAAAGTTTTGCTGACAGTTTTCTTCGATTGCAGGGGCGTGGTGCATCATGAGTTCTTGCCACAGGAAAGAACGGTCAATAAGGAATATTACCTGCAAGTTATGCGCAATTTGCGCGAAGCAATCCGCCAGAAACGCCCGGATTTGTGGGAGAACAAAAATTGGCTTTTGCACCACGATAACGCCCCTGCTCACACATCGTTGCTTGTGCGCGACTTTTTGGCCAAAAACAACACACTAATGATGCCGCAGCCACCGTATTCCCCAGATCTGGCCCCCTGTGACTTTTTCTTGTTTCTTAAACTGAAGAGGCCCATGAAAGGACGACGTTACGCTACGCTTGACGAGATAAAGACGGCATCGAAGGAGGAGCTGAACAAAGTTTAAAAAAAAATGATTTTTTGAAGTGCTTCGAAGATTGGAAAAACCGTTGGCACAAGTGTATAATATCTCATTGGGATTACTTTGAAGGGGACAAAATAGATATTCATGAATAAATAAATAATTTTTGAAAAAAAACAAAATTCGCGATGTTTTTTGAACACACCTCGTATATACAGAATTTTATGTTTGTGGCGAGAAAAAGTGCTGTGACACACGAACGGACGGACAGACAGGCGCGATTTTAGTAGGATTTTGTAAAATTATTTTACAAAGCGCTAAAAACAGCGCAAACACCTGTAGTTTTATAACAATAAAATAACGGTTACGGTTGGGAATAAATCTCAGAAATACAAAAATAACCCAGGACAGGATTGTGTTAAGTGGAAAGAAGTAGTATTCGATACTTCCTCAAATTTTCGATGTGAGTATCATTTTCTTTAGAAGTAGTGGTATGGCCTAGATTGTTGATGTCCAACTGAAGGAAGCGGCATTTGGTTACTTTTAGCTTCGACCCATACAAAATCAAGATGCCAAATACATTGGATAAAATTTCAACATGTTCTTCTGGTGTGAAAGTTGCAATCATTTAAATAAATAACTAACTGTCCGACGTGGATCATATCGGCAAAAATTAAATTTACATAAATAATTAACTGTCCGACGTGGATCATATCGGCAAAAATTAGTGGAATAAATCTGACCATTTTTAAGTCCAAATGGAGTGATAGAAGAGTTATACTAAACGAGTTTTGAGTCCCTTGCCACTTAGCGTAATCAATATTTTCAATCAAGAATTAAGAAGTAGTTTTTACCATCAAGGTATACAAGGTAATTTTCGATAAGGGACAAAGAGTAGTTATCACGAATGGCGACACACATTTATTTTTCATTGGGTGTCTTATGTATCATTGCTATATGGGATGCATAAGGAGAGTTACTAGGCCAAACCATTTATTCCATCAACAATTCATAAAACTTTACTCGTTTTTGAAACTGCCTTACATTTTGCATAGGATAAGTAACGGGAAAGCCATGAAAACGGTATATTGGACATAAGTATTAGTTTAATTTGGAGTTTTGGTAATTCATGGTTTGCACCCGAGGCAGTGATATATCTTGTATTAATTAATGCACGCCAACGGATTGCCTATTCTTTATCGAAACTGAGAGTCACTTTCACTTCTTCAGTATCACCACATTGATCCACCGGGTTGACCGCAAAAAGATTGTTTAAAAAAATCCCAACAAACGTAGAAATGAAGGGGCTATTCCATTTATCCAAATGTTTGTACTTTGCTTCCCCGTCAAATTGTTCCTCGCAAAAAAATGCATGTAATCAGATATTATTTGAATAACTGAACGGTATTTATAATTTATTCGATCTGATTTAATAACATTAACGCTCTTCAGTAATTTTTGTCTTAAAATGAAGTCTAATTCCAAAATCTGCAAAAGTCACATCTCAGGAGCAACAAGATCGAAATAACATTATCTGGAATAGCAAGGACAGTAACATGATGTCTTAAAATCTTAACTTTATAATTATTTTCCCGTAGATTTTGGTTTAACTTACACTTACTCCAAGAAATTCAGACGATTTCAACTCAGATAACAAAAACTTTCGTGTAACTAAAATTGCTTTTCGAAACTAATCCAGCTACTAGTACCAAAAAAGGTGGGAATATTTGTCTTTACTTGTCTGGTTACACAAAAGCTAACACCACAACATTTGCAAAGCAGCTTGATCTCCAGCCAAAATAGAGGCTTCTTCATCCGAGCAAACTTCATGATTTATCGATTGGTAAATTGTAATCCTTCCAATATGGCGCTTACGCGGGGATTGATAGTGCAAAAGTCCCATTTTGTAGCAGTTGAAGCAGGAACCTTCAGATCTCTTCAGTTTGCTACATTGTGATGTATAGTATAATGTCCGTGGGTAGAGCAATTACAGCATCGCGACAGCTGATTTTTTACGGTAACGGGGATGATAAACCTGGTTTGTTTGCTAATGGGTTGGCTGCTGTGGCTTGGGGTGTGAAGTCTAAAATGTAATTCAATTGTACCAATGACTGGGCGCCATACAAAATCTGCAAATTGTTTGATCGAGCATCGAGTCCATCTATGATGGATTGGACAATGACAAGCTCATTCACCTCAGCTTGTGGAGCTACATGCAGAGTACATATTGATGAATATTTTCATCACGGCGTAGACATCAACGGCTCAACTGTTTGAGTACTTTTCCACAAAAGACTTCGTCACCAAACTTACGCACAAAGTTGTCACAGATTTCATTCGATGATAGCACGGCAATATTCCACAAACTTTCTTGGGAGATTCTTTCAATTATTGCTAGGGTAGAAGACCGTTTGCATGTATCATCCAACCTCAATAAGTTTGTGGGATCTTCAAAATCATCAATCCAGTGTTTCACTACATAGGCGTTGTCCTTGGAAAAGTGCGGGAGCCCGTCTAGTTCAAACATATCCATACAGCGGGTGTGTGCAATTGTTGGAAGACTCAGATGATCTTCTGACGCTTGAACTTTAGTGCGCAAAGCTAGTACTTCACCCGTGTTTCCTAAGAATTTCAATTTTTTTTTTATATACACACATGTTCGGGCTTTCGGTTCTTAGCATAGTACATTCACCTAGTACCCACACCTTTTATTTACCCTGTGTTGCACACTTTTTGAACTTTCGCAGGGGCACGACAGCTGATCGGGGGCACGAAAGCTGAGCCCAGGCATGGCGCGCTCAAGAAACAAAGCAAAAAGCAAATAAAATTTCCGACGCACGTGTTCTTTTACGCATTTCAGAACGTAGGAGTGCTGCCAGATCCTAATGAAAAACTAAAAGATTGCATGGAACGAATTTGTTTTTCTGCAAATTCATTGATTTTTAGAGATATGGTAATCCTGAAATCTCTCATCAAAGCACATGTTTATATTCGCGCCAATCCTCGCGTCAGCATTTACCTACCTACCTGCTACCGAAGATTTATAGCTCGCTGTTCGGCTTTTGTTCGGATTTTCCCGGAGGGTTGATAGAGTGTGGATACTAGTTGAGTATACTATGGTACTTAGTCCCTCCTCATGGTCACTTTATGGTGCTTGTCACCCTGGTCGGCATCAACATGTTTATCATTATGGTCCGCATCACATTGCTCGTTTTCGATGTCTGCATCACAAAGCCCGTTATCCGGAAGGGCTTTGCCGTACTTCCTTCTGGTATAATGCTCGTAGATTCGCAAAAGTCCTATTAGCCCAGTCATATTAGGTAAAAAAAGGGGTCAACCTCGGAATGAAAGATAATAAGCTGCAAATTGGTATGAACCTTTGTTTTGTCATTCTAAATGTTGTCTCAAAAGTCACAATCGTTATCGTGTCCACGTCTCAAGATATTCAAGGTCAAAGGTCACAAAAATCGGTTTTTCGCGAATATCTGGCTTCCTATCGGTTAAATGAGATTTGCATTTATCATAAAAGTTGTAGGCTATAAAATTCCCTACAACTTTTGTTTAAACTTTTTTTTCATACGACCAACCGTTTTGAAGGTAGAGCGCGAAGAGTGCACATCGTACAGTCATATACGGCCTAATGCAAGGTCAAGCGTGAGTTATGGTTATCAGTACGTTATAAAGTCAATTATTTACTTGGAAATTATAATTATTAAACAATGCCTATTATTTATGTACTAACTATTAATTATTTATATTTAATTAAAGTAAGTAACTTGATTTGCAACGGTACAATTTCAAACTAACGAATAATCTTGACTCATACAAAGTGGAGAGAGTGGCCTTGAATACTATAGAACATCTGTCCCGGCAATGAATAGAAAAGGGCATAGGGTAGGGACAAGTATTTCCAGGTATATAAGTATTGAGAAATTTACGCGTTTTAAAGAAAAGATATATAATGTCGTGTTAACTTAAAATAAAACTAAAATATATAATCCAGAATTAATAATATTTTATACTTAAATAGTTAAATATGAATAATTATATATAAATAATCAAGTTACTTACTTTAATTAAATATAAATAATTAATAGTTAGTACATAAATAATATATATAATTATTCATATTTAACTATTTAAGTATAAAATATTATTAATTCTGGATTATATATTTTAGTTTTATTTTAAGTTAACACGACATTATATATCTTTTCTTTAAAACGCGTAAATTTCTCAATACTTATATACCTGGAAATACTTGTCCCTACCCTATGCCCTTTTCTATTCATTGCCGGGACAGATGTTCTATAGTATTCAAGGCCACTCTCTCCACTTTGTATGAGTCAAGATTATTCGTTAGTTTGAAATTGTACCGTTGCAAATCAAGTTACTTACTTTAATTAAATATAAATAATTAATAGTTAGTACATAAATAATAGGCATTGTTTAATAATTATAATTTCCAAGTAAATAATTGACTTTATAACGTACTGATAACCATAACTCACGCTTGACCTTGCATTAGGCCGTATATGACTGTACGATGTGCACTCTTCGCGCTCTACCTTCAAAACGGTTGGTCGTATGAAAAAAAAGTTTAAACAAAAGTTGTAGGGAATTTTATAGCCTACAACTTTTATGATAAATGCAAATCTCATTTAACCGATAGGAAGCCAGATATTCGCGAAAAACCGATTTTTGTGACCTTTGACCTTGAATATCTTGAGACGTGGACACGATAACGATTGTGACTTTTGAGACAACATTTAGAATGACAAAACAAAGGTTCATACCAATTTGCAGCTTATTATCTTTCATTCCGAGGTGAAAGCCCTAATATGACTGGGCTATATCCTGTGGAAATAAGATACCCACTTCTTCTAATGTGCTAGCGAACTTGGACTGATGCATACGATTCATCTCCTTATTTGATAGTGCTAATATAGCCACTCGATTTGATTCTAGAGCATCTTATACCTAAATTTGTAATCCACTACTCTATTTCTAGGAAAAAACAACTTCTCAAGAGACACGTGCTCTGCTCGGTGACCATATGATAAACTAACTTCTCCCTTTTTAGAATTCATTTCATATTCGCTACTGATCAAATAAAATACAGTGTTTAAAAAATTTATCCTAAGGCATGAAATAATTCCCAACATAAGAAATAATATCAACATTTGACTCTGACTATCCGCAGTAATTTATTAGTATAGAAATGCAAATTATAAGAACCGAGAAGATTGATCCCCGCTGTTATTAGAAACTATATGTGCATCATATCCAAAATTTGATTACACCTTTGAATTTTTCGTTGATCAGCTTTACATCTTGATGATTCTTCTTCTTCTTCGTAGAATTACATCCCCTCTCGGGTTTTCGCTTCCTGCAAATAGCGCCTCCAACAGTCCTCCAATTTCGAAATTCGAGCAGCGATGAACTGTCTTCGTCGACCGAGTCAGACCAGCGTTTTTTCGGTTTCCCCACTGGTCTATGATCTTCAGTTCTCCTAAAGAATACCTTTTAGGGTATCCGTTGTCCGTCCATACGATTCATGTGTCATCTTGATAATAATTACTTCTGCTAAATAGCCATCAAAGAGAAATATAATCCCTCTGGGCCTAGAACTAGCAATATGAATCAAAGAAACGTGGTGCATGTTGTGAGAGAAGTGGGAAAATAAAATACAACTCTGAAACGTAATTCAAAAGTGTTTATTAAACTTTAAATTGAAATTTCCTGACGAGACTGTCGAATAATTTAAAGAATTGGCGTGACAAAAAACTAGCATATTAATGAATCTTATCTAACATAAAATACTTTAAGATTCCTTGTAATTCTCTTTAGGAGTACAGCCTGGTCATATCACCAGGAGTTATTGTACTGATGACAATGTTGATAGACATCTAGATTAGATCTATATATTTATTACACCACGGCAAAAAATTCACTAGCGTTAAAAATTTCTTAAATTTCAACCAGTAAATATTTCAATGACAATCCTTATATAAATTAATTAATTACATATTTATACAGATATCCATTGTGCCATTCTTTCTGACTTGATTAAAAAGACAATTAGTTTTTTTAAGCTGTTATTATTTACAAATTTATAATCAAGATTTATGATGTAATTCGCCCGTTAGAATTTATATTGATGCGAAGCTTGTAATCCTTTTTAAGCCTTACAAGATAACCACGGAAGCTTTTGAAACGTTGGCGATGTCTTAAGAAAATATTTCTTGACTCATTTCATTAAATGTAGAGTTTTTATATCATACAATTTTTTTAGTCCTGATACTCTATAAAAGCTTTGTTTCACTCAAGGAAAAATTCTTTGTAACAGTAAAAGCATTATTATTTTATCGGAAAACTCATTATAATAAAGCAGTTCCATCCATCGATATATTTCAATGATTCTATAGCATTCTATAGAATCAAAAATCATGAGTATATTATACATCAGCGTTAAGTTTACCACAGTTATATGAAACTTTGCAAGGTACGTTTTAATTATAGCAACAAAAATTCAACCACCTATGATTTATCTTGCTGTGGATACGCTTCGAAAGAAAACTTATAGAATTACTGTAATATTTCGTGCTTAAAGATCGTCCATCAATATATTAACTCAGGTTATCAGCAAGAGAAGGAAATAGACACCTGACAACTTTTACTACCATCCTCGTTGCTTCAAAAATATTTCAGTCTGTATGTTCTATGCATTCACTGAAATGTATGATTCAACTTTATCTTAGCATTGGCATGACTCCAATTTTTCCAAAGTTCAAATTTTTGAAAACCATCTACGCTCCAGTTCCAATCACATAAGTGAAACTCAAGTGTTGAACAACTTTTCATAGTCACCATACACACAAAACATACAAAAGGATCCTAATCCCTTTCGCTACACCCAATCCTCAAGCCCAGCCTCACCGTCAAGTTCCCACACGAATGCTTTCAATACCAACGACGAACGAGTTACAGAAATTTCCACCATCCAGTCAAGGGTTCACGCTAAGACCGACTCGTATGGCGAACTTTCCACAGAATTCTTGAGAAGTTATTTTTTGAACAAGGTGGAAGTTTTCTTCCTACCATAGCATTAAAATTGAAGGAAAAGTCTCATTTTTTATCCATCTTTACAAGCGGTTGTGTGCGCTGGGCTCTTTTTTCTCAAGTCTGTCATTTTTAATGGGGTCAGAATCGACTTGATTCTTCCACACAGCATGGTGCTAACAATTCCATAAATTTCACAAAATTAATGAGATTTTTTTCTGTTGGAGATGAAAGCAGAAAATTCTCAATAGTTCTGGAGGAACACGACACTTTTCAGAAGTATAGAAGGATGTGTTATCTTTGGCGGATGAAATGTGTTAAGCGTTAAAGTTGATTAAGTAACTTCGGGTGGAAATGCAGTTAATATACTAGCTCTCTCAAGCTGAGATCAGTGAACCTTTCAAATCCAGAAAGAAAGACGGTAATGTCATTCATCCGCATATAAGAACATGTAATGTAAAAACACAGACTTGAATTTGTATATGCATCATTATATATGATGAATCGAGTTTAGCGAACGAAAGACCAACAAGTTTTACAAAAAAGTCACGATTTTGCAGAAAAACCTTTTGACTTTAAGTTCAAAATATAATGTCAAAGCCTTTGCGTAAGTAATTTAGGAGGGGTACTACAACTGCAATGTAGAAATGAGTTATACCTCAAAATTGTTATACGTGGACCCTGCGTGGATGTGCTTCATAGATAAAGCCTTGATACTACTCCAACAGGATCCCTGCTACAAAAAAATAACATAGACTTTCGTACGGAAGGAATCTAAAAAAATTAAAATTGTTACAGAAAATTAAAATAGCAATGATCTAATTGTAAGGTTAAAGAAGCGATTGGGAATTTTCTGTTTCCATCCTTCAGCGAGATGTTTTTGGGAATGAGCGGTTAAGGCAGGAAAAAAGATATCCTAAACTAAAAAAATTGTGAAGCAAAATAGAGGAATTGAACTATCAAAAGTAGCCGAACCAATTCCTCAAAACATGGCGGTATTTTGGTTATCACTAACACTTCATTTAAGGGCAAATATATCTGATATGTCAAGGCTGTAATCAATGAAAATTAACTCACTCCATATATCGACCCGACTAGAAATTCAAATTAGGAAGTAATGAGACCCTGATTAAGCATGCATTAATCAGCATTGAGAACTTATCTCGTACAATTCTTAAACAGAAAAACTTTAGGCACTGATGGGGTTATCCTAGAAATTCTTAATTTAGTAACTGAAGGAGATTTCCCAAACAGTTTCTAATTTATGTACTGATGAGGCTTGCCTAAACAGTTCCTCAAAAAAATTTTCTTGCAAAAAATCAAGATAAAGCTATAAAATTCTTGATAAGAATTTTCATCATCTACCATTTCCTTCACTATATAAAAAGCCTTTCACTTTTCATATTATCTTATATATTCCACGTTGTTGATATAACTTTATGTAAAAACCCAATAATACGACTCTGGTGCAGTATATGCTTAAAATGTTTTAATTTGAATTTTCCTAACTTCTTCTTCTTCTTAGCACTACAGCCTCTCTCGGGCCTTCGGTTCCTGCAAACAGCGCCTCCAACTATCTCGATCCGTTGATCGCGTCCTCCAATTTTGAAATCCCAGCAGTTCTCCTACGAGTACCTTCTTGGGTAGCCGTTGTTCGTCCATACGATTCATGTGTCCAGCCCATGGCAACTTCCGCAGTCTTACAATCCTTGAGATCTCCGATTCATTAAAAATTTCATACAGCTCATGGTTGTATCGAATTCACCATTGGTCCCCGTCTAGCTTCGCTCCGATTATTCGCCTCAGGACCCTTCGCTCAAAGGCGTTCAATATATTTGCGGATGCTTGGGTTAGGGTCCATGTTTCACACGCATAGCATAACACAGGTCTTATCACAGATTTGTATACTTGGAGCTTCCTGTGTATGCTGCTGGTCTTCAAGATCGTCAATACTGAATAAAATATTTTATTTGCGAGCTGTATTCTTCGGCGTATTTCGTCTCTTTCATTACCCGTTTTCGTTATTTTGATGCCCAAATACACAAACTCGCTAACATTTTCGATACTGTATTCGCCAAGTGTGATATTATGTGTATTTGGGGTATTTTTCCTCGACTGCGTCACGAGCTTTGTTTTATTTTCATTGATTTGTAGCCCTACTAGTTTTGCTTCGCTGTCGAGTTTCAGGAAAAGATCTTTGGCAGTTGTTAACGACCGTGGCAGAATGTTGATGTCGTCCGCATAGGCCACTACTTGGCTCGACTTGTATAGTAATGTATCTCGCGTATCGACAGGTAGCTTCCTGATGACGTACTCCAGAGCCAAATTGAATAGCAATGGGTACAGCCCATCTCCCTGCTTTAGTCCGATATTTGTGTCAAAGGCATCGGTGAGTTGGTTATTGATGCGGACTTGGGAGGTTGTCGACGTCATTGTCATTTTGGTAAGACGGACTTATTTGGCTGGGATGCCAAAACCAAGCATTATTTGGTACAGTACGTTACGATCAATACTGTCGTATGCTTGCTTGAAGTCAACGAAGATTTAGTGTTCGTCTATGTTGAATTCCCAGCATTTTTCAAGTACCTGCTTGACTGTGAACAGTTGGTCTGTTGTTGATCTACCTGCCCTAAAACCACCTTGATACTCTCCAATAATACTGTTGGCGTATGATCCGATTTTATTTTCTGAGATTTCAGAAAATATTTTGTACGCCGTACAAAGTAGTGATATGCCTCTATAATTTTCGCACTGTAGCTTGTCACCTTTTTTGTGGATAGGGAATATCATTGATTGGCCCCGATCTTTCGGCATATGTTCTTGTTGTCAAATGTACTGGATGACTTTATGAATAGCTTGGTGAACGCTACTTCCACCATATTTGATGAGCTCCACTGGAATCTCATCCATGCCCGGCGCTTTATTATTCTTTTGGGCTTTGATGATGAAACAAACTTCATCCAGAGTTGATAGGGCCAATAAAAGCTCTCCACAGACAGCTATAGGCTCCGATGTTCTGGAGCTGTGCGGAGGATTAAGGAGGTTCTTGCAATATGATGCACATCTTTCCTTATTCTTGATTATAGCGATTATATTGTCGCTGTCATCATGACAGAGCGTGGTTTTGGGCTGATAATCACGTTTCAGGCTACTTTGTATGCTTGTCTTGTGTTATTGCTCGCTAAACTTACATCTATACTTCGCAATTGGTCGTCATAGTATTTTCTTTTCTTAATCCTAATTCTCTTATTCGCTACTCTTCTGAGATTTTTATTGTGTTCTCTCTTCGTCCTGATTTCCCTACGTATGTATTCTTTGTACGCCTGATTCTTTTTATCTAACGCATTCTGGCACTCATTATCGAACCAATCATTCCTCTTGCGCCGGGCTTGATGTCCGATTGTCTGTTCTACCACGGTTCTGATAGCCTCTTTCACTTCCATCAAGAGCTCGTTGCTCGTCTTTTACGATGCATCTGATAAGATGGGAGCCAGCTGGTTGTCGAGGGTCTCCGTGAAATTTTCGGCCACAGACGCCGTTTGGAGCCTTTCGATATCAAATTTTTGTAGCGGGCTGGTCTTCGCTGAATATGCCTTTGACATACGACATTGATAGTTTAATTTGATCAAGTAATGATCTGAATTACAATTGGCTCGAAGCTCAACGTTGTTGGATCAAAACATGTTCGATCTGGTTTTGTGTATTCCCATCTGGTGATACCCCAGGTTATTTTATGAATGCATCGATGTTGGAAGCAAGTCGAACGTATGACTAGATTTCTGCTACATGCACAGTCAATCAGGCGCTGGCCGTTGTCATTTGTTTCATCGTGGAGGCTTTATCCTCCTGTCGTTCCACGATGAGATAGCTCATTGGCAACGTTCGCGTTGAAATCACCCAGAACTATTTTCGTGTCGTTTGTGGCCAATGAGTGAGTTTCCAGGTGATTGTAAAACGATTCCTTCGTTTCTTCGTCTTTTTCTTCGGTCGGGGCGTGACCATTAATCAGCCAGATTTTGAAGCATTTCGCTTTTATACGGATCGCACAAAACCGTTCATTGACTGCCTTAAAATCAATAATGTGCGATTTGAACTCCCTATCCACAATGAAGGCTACTCCAAATTCTCGTTTTCTAGTAGGCTTCCCACTTTTAAATATTGTGTGCGATCTCATGTCTTGAATGTCGTTTCCAGTCCAATTCGTTTCCTGGACTGCCAGTATTTTTAATTGATATTGACTGGCCTGTTGTAAAAGGTGCTTAACAGCGCCAGGGTAATTGAGTGACCTGACATTCCAGGATCCAATGCCATAGTCCTTTTTTCGTTTGCGAGGTTGTGTCCTTGAGTACAATCCATTTCAAGGCCTATCTGCAGGTTTCGAAACAATTGAAGGTTTTCCAGGGACGGAGAGTTAGCCCGTCGCCCTACCTCCATTCTGACAGCATGGTTATTATGTCGATTATGTTATCAGGCGCGGAAGATTCGCCTTAACCCTCTTACGTCCTCACAAAGGAGGTGTAAGTAGGATTTCGTAGCAGAGCTGTAGATGTATTCACAGTTATGAGCATTTCTCGACATTTAATGTTACATTATTGGGGAACCAGTAAACTCAATGAGCACCCCTAGAGCATTTACTACCGTTTATTTATAGGGGTTCAGGATGAGGAATCATGGAAGCTATGGGTTGGGGAAACAAGGGGTTCCCTACTCCTTTCGCAAACGGTCTTGGGACCGTCTATGGCGGAGTTATTTTCCTAACTAAGGCATGCCATATTAGAGCAGCAGTAGGCAGTGCCTAACTTTGTTATGCTACATGAGATATTGAGGTAAGCTCATCAGTTTCTGAATTGCGGGGTAATTAAGCAAGCCCCATCAGTTTCTAAAGTGGAACTTTTTGTCAAGTGAAGGTAATGGTACGTTTACTAAATTCTTATCACAAAATTTACTTTCGCTCTGATTTTTCGAGGCAAACATTTTTCTGTTTTGGATTTGTTAGACAAAACACAGCAGTTTTAAATTCGCAATTGTCTAGGTAAGCCCCATCAGTTCCTAAATTGAAACCTTTTTTTTGAAATAAAGAAAATGGTAAGTATTTAAAGCTCTTGCCAAGAAATTTTAATTTTCACGATAAATCACTTTCTGTTTAGGAATTTCCCTGGAAAAACTTCATTCCGTCTTAAAACAGAAAACACTAAGGAATTGATACGTAGTGCATTACATTTGGCGTAAAAGCCCTATTGAGTTTCCCTAACCGAATTCTGAAAAGAGCAAGACAGACATGCTTAAATAGGTCCCTAATAGGCCCGCATAAGGCACGCCCAGTAGGTCCCATTTGGCCCTTAATAGGTATGCCTAAATCTCACTCAATCTCACTTTAACTTACAAAATTGTAACTAAGAAATTTGTTATGTTTTTTGTTTTATTTTGCCTGAAATGCGAAGTTTCCAAAGTTACTTGGGCATGCTTAAAAAGTCCACATTAGATGTTCCATGCTACATTGGGGTTCTTTTAAGCCCACGTTATTCGTTTTGGCTCTGGAGTACGTCGAAAGCGAAGCAAAACTGGTAGGGCTACAAATCAATGAAGGAAAGATACCTCAAATACACAAAATAGCACACTTGGTGAATACAGTATCGAAAATGTTAGCAAATTTGTGTATTTAGGCGCCAAAATAACGAGAACGGGCAATGAAAGAGACGAAATACGCCGAAGAATACAGCTTGCAAATGAAATATTTTATTCAGTATTGACGATACTGAAGACCAGCAGCATACACAGGAAAGCAAAGGTCCAAGTATACAAATCTGTGAGAAGACCTGTGTTATGCTATGCGTGTGAAACATGGACCGTAACCCAAGCATCCGCAACTATATTGAATTCCTTTGAGCCGCGGGTCCTGAGGCGAATAAGTGGAGCAAAGCTACAAGAGAACCAATGGCCAATTCGATACAACCATGAGCTGTATGAAATTTTTGACGAACCGAAGGTCTGAACGATTGTAAGACTGCGGAAGTTGCAATGGGCTGGACACATGAATCGTATGGACGAACAACGGATACCCAAGAAGGTATTCGTTGGGAGAACTGAAGGCCGGCGGCCAGTGGGGAGACCGAGGAAACGCTGGTCTGACTCGGTCGACGAAGACAATTCATCGCTGCTCGGATTCCGGAATCGGAGGACGCGGTCAATGGACCGAGACAGTTGGAGGCGCTGTTTGCAAGAAGCGAAGGCCCGAGAGGGGCTGTAGTGCTAAGAAGAAGAAGAAGTAAGCCGTGCTGTTCTCATAAAGAGTTGATGCCCGTTTATGCATGACTTAGTTTATTTCTAGTTGGAAAGATATAAAACTATATATATACTGACCGCTGGAATGTTTTCTCAAGAAAGATCATGTTTTCAGAGAGATAAAATTTTTCGATAACAAGTTGAAATGTATAAAAAACCAAGGAAAACTTAAATAGTATCCACGTTTTTAGATATAGTTGCGAGTAAAAAGAACGAAGAAACAAACCTTAAGAATATATGTGAGTATCTAAAAATGAGAATAGGAAAGTCTCCAAGTTTGCTTAATCTATGCATTAATAGGGAAACAAGGTTGGCATACTAAGAAACCCCAAAATCTTGTGAAGATAGTGAAGTAAGCTTGCTTATTAGATGATAATTTTGAAAAATTTAAGTCAGAGAGGAAAATATTTGTATTCTTGCACTTTAGAAAACCACTGTCGGAAAATATCACAAAGAATTAAGTATGGGGGTGTCACCTCTGAGTAGAGCAATACGTTAACTCGAAATCTTGCCACAAAGGATGTTATTGGCAGTTTTTTGGTTTTCGACCCTCAGAAAGTTATTTTTGTCGACATTACTAGCAAATATTAAATTAATTTATAAACATTTTAGCAACAGCCATCATTGACGACGACGGCTATTGACAATAAATTAATTTCCCAATATTGTTCAGAAATTATTCACTTTAAACAAGATTTGTTATATAACGAACTTAATTATATAATATTTCTATATAATTATCTAATAAATTAAAATTTGACTCCGAGTAGAAATCAGTTTAGGCATGCTTAGAGGGGCATTAAGGCCTAACAACGAAACAGCGGAGGTTGCCTAAGTTAGGCATGCCCAATACGGGCCAAATGGGCATACCTAAGTTAGGCATGCCAATGCGGTCCTAATGGAATTAGGCATGCCTAACTTAGCAATTTTGGAAATTTTGCGTTTTATTACAATCTGGAGAGTGAAAAAAATTCAATTAGGTAATTTTAAGACGTCTTTTCAAAAGACCCTTTATATGACTACTTTTAGTGGTAAAAAGAATACAAACTTTCGGCATATTTAGCCTCTCTGGACTTCCTGCTTTACAAAGTGAATTTTTGATTCTAGATTCCAAAAGCTCTAATCAAATCATTTTGTTTGATACCCCACTTGACAGTCTTTGAGAAAAAATTGTTTAAAGGCCACATTTCTATGGAAGGACCCCTTCTGAGAACGTTTGAAAATTTTGATAATGCTTGAACTCTTGAGATAGCACCTCTTCTGATTCATCCACAAACGATGGATCAACAGACCTAAAATTAAAAGGTCTTTGTGAAATACCTTATACAATCCAAGTACTCAAAGCTAATAAAACAAGTTGCCTTATAGAAGGATGCTCCTGTCAACTGAGTTTTGAGCTCAACCCAGGATTTATATGAATAAAGTTTAGAAGAACTTCAATGAAGCCTGCATCAAATATCTACTTGTTTTAAACAAAAAGCCATTGTTACTGCATTTAAACGAACCGTAATTTGGATCAACTAAACCAAAAGCAACGATTCTATGGAATCTTAAAGATATTTTGAAGGCAATCGTATCTTTGTTGCTTTAATTGAAGAAATGGCCATAGCTATATTAAATATGATACGGGTTGAACGAAGCTTGCAAGATATATGGATCTTTTAAAATATTACTTAATCATCTGGTTTTAGAATATTTTTGTTATTTACCGGGGAATATATTAAATTTTAAAAAATATAAGCAAGCATTAGTGAACTTTGACTTCAAAAGTGTTTTTTAATCTTGCTAAGAATAATACCAGATTCTGAGTAAAAAGCGAGCTTCGTTCTTTGCCTAGATCAACACATAGATGAGCCAATGGTCGAAACTTTTTTAAAATTTTTTTTAATGGAATCTACAGAATTATGTACAAAGAGCTTTCGTACATTTTTACTTCTGATGCAAGTTTAAGACTTATTTTCAAAAGATCTTGTCAAGACCTTTCATATGACACTAAGTGTTTTACGATCGAAAGTCTGATGCGAGAATATAACCATTGCACAGGTTTTAATGAAGAGATCCTAGAATTCTAGAAAATCGTATATTCGGTCTTCACTTCAATATTACATTGAAAATCAGGCATAAGCTCGAAGCAAAAAGTACTCGATTGGATTTTGTTACATTAAAAAGGCTTTTGGAGCTGTTTCATTCGCCACTACAATAATTAAGCATAATATACAATGTATAGCTCCCTCAAATTCAAAGTCAAAAGCACTTTATTCAATACTAATCGCTATACATTTTCAAAGAATAAAAACATTCCAGACAATAAAAAATTTAAAGCTTATGTTAGTGGCCTGAACGACCCTCTTAATTAAAACATTTTTGAATTGGAACAAGGAGGAAAAACCAACCAACATTATTTAGAAATTAATTATAATATTAGCTCAAAAGAAAAGTGAACTTTTATCCTACATCTACTATGTTATAGCCGAATTCTAATTAAATTCGACCAAAAACGTTATCTTGTACTAATTCAATGCTATCACAATATACATATCCTAAACGCACAACCTTATCCTTACAAACATATACCTGTCGTAAATATTGAAACCTATCCCTAATTTTTAACATGAACAAGCAAGAACCACACGAAATGAAGCAATAATAAGCTGAAACTAAAACACGAAGAAACAAAAAACATAAAGCAAAGATAAACCACCAATACGAATCTAGCAAATGAGTATCTCCATTGGAATTGTTTGTCTTGTGAACTCAAATTCGGAAGGTATTTTAACATCTTATCAACATCCATGTGTCAAAACTGATCTTATCAGGGTCTTGTAACAGATAACTTTGACCTTTTGATAAATATCTCTGGAAAGAAATAGTCGTCGAAGGCTCATGACTACTTTTTGGGCTTTACTCAGCATGGTTTTGACATCTTCAGTATAGTACAGATACTGATCATGATGAACACTAAGGTATCTAACACAGGATTTACATGGAACTCGTTTTGAACTACCCTCAACAGGAATGATGTAGAAAGCCAATCACATTTCAGGTCTTGACTGGCCCCCTGCAGCGTTCTCCGAAACAAAATTGTTTTGCACTTTTGCGCATTGATTTTCATTCGCCAATTGTCAGTGCACAACTGCACATCATTTAACATTTTTTGAAGATTGCTCTGAACTACTGTACTTATACCTTTTTGATCTGCCATATATATGATCAGATTATTAGCACGCTCCAACACATTCTATGTTGTTTCGTTTCAAACAATTGTCTGAGGCTACTTTCATGGTCGCATTTATGTTTGAATGCCTAGCATGAAAACCGAATTATAATTTGGCATCAACTCATATTTCTCAATGTGGGCGTTTAATGCTTTGTTTAGTATCACTTCAAACACCTTGTTGATGTTAGAAATGAAGCTAATCGGGCGATAGCTTTAAGGGCATGAAGATTCTATTCTTTTCTTAAAGATTTGAAATACCTTGGTCTTTTCCACTCATTTAGGAAATACGAATGGTTCAACGTGTTTTTGAACAATATGCAAATAATTCTTAATGGCAATATCAGGCAAATGTCGGAGATACGTTCAATACCAAATAATTTTTTGTTGTTTATCATGCAAAATATGAGACACAAGTCTTCACAGCTGACAAAATAATCAATAAGATTCAAACTCGAATGAGGTCATATATCAATGTTTCATTGAAATGAAGAATTCATTCGCCGTTCATACTTGATTCAAAGTCGAAGGCTTTTGCTTCAACATCTTCTGAAAGTATTTGATACTCTTTCTCATGGTTTGGTAGATGAACTAACTCAAAACGCATTCTAATCAGGCCAAGTTCTTACAGACCGTCATCAGTTTACATTTCTGTTCGGAGTCGTACTATCAATTTCGAAACCAGCCCTATCGAGAAGATTTATTTCATTACTAGCGCGACTTCTTACAGAATAACCTACTCACTTACATGAAAATGCCATCTGAGTCTTGAGGGCTTATAACCCTCAGTTTTTCTGCCCATTGATTGCTGACCTCACTCCTGAAGTATGAACAAATTAAGTTCTGGACATACTTTAGGTGAAATTTCAGCGAGAAAAACGAGGGATGGTTTTAGTCCAAAAATCGTGGATCTATTTTTTTGATGCGTGTGAAGAGGAGGGTTTTGAATCTTTTTAGCCTTGTGTAGTGAAATGTGTAGGTATATGTCCGGGAAAGACTGCAGCGATGGTTTGCTGCTTCGGCGAAAGAGGTTGTTGAGATCCACCGAGATCTGGCCTTGTCGGGTTCTTTTCCCCAGCATGAGACCCACTACAAAAAAATATTTTTCGCATCCACGAATTTCCAAAAACGTTCTATCATTATCAACTGGACTCCATAACAAGTTGGGTAGAAAGATCTACGCTCGTGTCAGAAGGGTTTTGTACCCAACTACTCAGAAATGCAGTCACCAGAAACGAATAAAGTCAAGAAACATGTCAAAAAGATGTGCACGTTTACAAGAAAATCCATTGTTTATCTATTTTTAACGGTCGTCCGTTTGTTGCAAATCAACAAAAATCACTCAAATCATGTATTCGCAAAAATATTAATGTTATTGACCTTATTTGAAAATTTCAAGAAGATCAAATCAAAACTGCAGCGACTGATTCGATGGAAAGTCCTTAAAATACCAAAATCATGTGTTATTGCTGTTGTAATTGGAGAAATTTCAAATGGCTATAACTTCCGTGTATATCATTCAATTTTCATCAAACTTACCTGCTGTTGGACTACTTAAATATCGAATTTCGTTCAGTTGAAGGATACCTATACGATATTATTGGGGAAAATGTGAAATTCGAAATTCCTAAGGTTTTGTTGTTGTACTCATAAATATCTACCTCCATAATTTTTTTTCAGATTTTCTGGATCAATGTGCCAAATCGCGAGGGGTTACACAAATTTTTCATGTATTACCCCACGCTGTGCGACCCTCGAAGCAAAAAGTGTCAAATTAAGACCTGTTTTGAAAAGTTCTCATCAAGACTTTTCATTTGATACCCATATCGACTACCTTCGATGAAATTTCTCCCCTATATTGGGAGACCCCCCTTAAATACCTTATAAAAATTGTTTTCTAGTTGATCTTTGAAGAGAGCACCACTTTAAACCTGCTTACAAAATTTGATGTTTCTAGCTTAGGTAGTTTGCGAGAAAAAATGCTGTGACACACGGACGGACAGACAGACAGGACGTGATTTTAGTAGTAAAAAAGGAGGTTATCTGCTAAAGGCTATCAAATTGCTGATTCAGATAACAATTAGGGCCTTGAGAAAATGGGCGGACTGACAGAGAGTTCGTCGTTACCGACGATACTTATGGCCCACAAATAAGAGTGGGGCATCCAGATGGAAGCGGTGCCCCCTTGCACCCTCCCAACCGGATCAAGATCCAAACGTAGACGTGGCCATGTATTTCTCATTTGATTGAAAAACTCATACAAACATAATTTGCATGACTCTTTCCGTACCCGATTTATGCCATAGCGTTATGCAATGAAATCACATAGCCTTATATCATAAAAGGACACGCGAGCGGAAGGCCACTCTACCCGGCAAGCAAAAAATGACTTGCCCATTTTAGCGGGGGAGCCTGCCATCGATGAGGCTCCTAGACCCGGTCAGGTTTTCAAAGAAAAAAAGGGAAAGACCGAATCTTCAAGTTTCAACAATTGATTTATTTAGTACTTCGAATTATAAGAAAAAAACATACTTTGTAGGATGAAAATAAGTATCATCAGTTATAATTTATATTGCTGAGTAGAGATATGAATGGTGCAAACGGGAAATTAAAAAAATGTAATTATTTACAAGGTTTACTACTGCAAAAATTTTAGGAAAAATAAATGCATTCATTCTTGTACAGATATTCTAAAAGAGAAACTCCTTTTGAAACGAGTATAGCCAAAAAGTTACTTATTTAATTAATTTAATCATAACACATGTTATTTTACTGTTAAACAAAATAATTATGATGAAAATTTATAACTACAAATGTTTGATATGTATTTTTATAAAATATTGATCTAATGTTCTTTTATGATTTAAATTGGTTTATTTTCTATTTTCTATCGACATACATGTAAATGCAAACTAATATTTTATATCAAACATGTCAACAAAAATATATACAATATTTTAATTAGAGTTTGAGGAAGAAGAAGAATTTCGTAATGTATGCAGATGATACGTCCACAATATTTTGTACTTCCTAACGATCGGCGGTATGGAACTTGCCAAAAATCGTGCCGCAGCTTGTTTGTTTATACAGTGGAACCGATGTTCTAGTCAGAGTTTTAGATGAAAAACTAATATTTATTTGAAAATTTGATTCACACCAGGATTCTTATCATTTCATAGTTGTATGTTTGCATTTGGAGAAAAGATATGTCATAAACGTTAAACATCTTATTAAGAAATATGTATCCGCCTCCCATCATTTGATTTAGGCCCATAGAAGAATTTCGGTTTGCATGCGATTATTGTTCAGTAGTATTATTGTTACTGGGAGGCCACTTGTCTGTAAACCGTTTAAAGTTTCATGCCGCCGGGTTATCGTCTTATCATGAACTAATTTTTAAAACATGCAAAAATGCTCCTTGAACGTTGCAAAGCGGATATAAGAATATTCTTAAAATAAAAGCAATCTGCGTACACGCTAAAATTGAGCCGATTTCAATGAATCTATTAGTTTTCATTCACCGCTAGGCGATGTATTTTTCATTAACACTGCTTTTAAACTACAATAAAAACTGAACCGTTCTTAATTTACAATAGTTCCAAGGCAGTGAAGCAACGTATCGTCCACATTAATTGTTTTTAAACTCAGCGTTCAACTAGTTCAGATTTTGTAAAACCGAAGCATCTTATTCATTTGTGAAGATAATTATATTTCATTACAGATTGTTGTTACATACGATCGTTTTTAGCTGTAGTTAGATTGGATGCATCGGTTAAATTTCTCGAGCAACTCGCGAGTTGGTAGTAGTACAGGCAACGAGTCTTTCGCGGAAATCGTTATGTGCATCGATCAAATAAGTACCGTATTGAGGTTAAACCAGAGAGGAAACACCACACAAAATCAATACAGCTGTGCGGAAACCGCTCACCCAGTTGCCTACTTTTTTTGCAACAAAAAGGATCCAACTTCTTTCTGCACCTTAAAATGAAAGTTTTAATCAGCTTAACTCGGAGACCTTTCGGACCACAAATCGCAGGCACACAAAGCTTTCACCGTAACACCAATTTTCCGACTTTTCCCCAAAATCTGATTTTGGATTTTTCCATGCAATGACAGAGGAGCCTTGGACTGGGTGTAGGCGCGCTAACTCGAAAGGATTCGATTCCGAGCAACCGTATCTTTCCAGGGACTCGAAGGATTCCACTCGAACCGAGAAATTCAACCCGAGAAATTACTCCCGCAATGTCCGGATCCCATAACTTTCAGCTGACACCCGTTTTGCTTATCGTCACCAAATCGCAAATGCAGCACAGAAGTGGATCTAATCACCACAATTCAACAATAAACGAAAAATTGCACTTTTTCAACAGCTTTCCCAGTTACCATTTCCTCGCTCGCGAAAAATCTTCTTGGTTACACCACTAACACTTGAGGGATCATTAAACGGATTTTCACTCTCATAGGCTAATTCATCTGTCGAGTTTTCTTCACTGACATGTTCTTTCCATTTTTAGATTTCTTGGAACTAAACTTCACTGATTCACATTAGAAAACTTTTCTAGGAGCCAAGTTTACGGATTCTTAATAAACTCGACTCAACCGAGCAAATTGAAAATATGTCTGGAAAACTAGCGAAACAGATTGATTAACTGCGTCAACACTCGAAAGTATTTTGCAAGAATGGAGCAAAAGAGAAAAGCGCACTCCACAAAACTTGAGATTATCCGTCTCATTTAATTTTTTAATACCAAATCTTTCGCTTTCATTATTTTCTTCTCCAGGACCGCGTTTTTCTGACTGTTGATTTGATTGGCGGCCTGATAATCGTGAACAACTGTTGATTGACGGGTTGATATCCGTGGCAACTGTTGCTCGTCGTCCCTTCAAGATTCGCCTTGTGTCAATTCTTCTTCGCCGCATGCTGACTTTTTGCCGTTCCTCCTTGCCGTCTAGCTCCTTCCAATTATACGAGAAAACGAGTTTTTCCTCGTGATCCGGGTCCTTTTATAGCCTCTGGGGAGACATGGCCCCTTTCGTGCAACACACTTTCCAGTCAAGCCTTGCATCCGGCAATGTGGCAATGCCTCACTGCATTACCGCCCTGTAGATTCCACATCTACCAGCGGGCAACTCGTGTCATCACTTACTTGTTTCTGCTGCACATATGTATTGGGAGTGGAACTATGCACACATTGAGACAAAATCGGATTGGTAAAAGAAATATTGTTCAAATCCACAACGCATTCCACTCAATGCATTTATTCTATGCAATTTGATGACTTTAAGGGCTACTAAAAGCCTCGATCGCAGTTTCGCTTAACATCGTTTTGCACTGTATTTAAATTTAATGCATTAATTCCCAATACTACACTGATCTCACAGACAGCTTTTATGGGAGCTGCTTCCCACACACCACTGGATAACCTGTTTGAGTTTCTACTGCATTCATATTAGCCGCGGGTAGAACATATCTTGCACCACTAATCCTATCGCCATTAATCATATCATCATTGCGTAGTTTTTCCACCGTCCCTGTTGATTTGCATCTTTCAGTTGTAATGTACTTTTCCCAATGTTTCTTTAATTTCTTTAGTCGTTTTCGCCAATCTCAAATATTTCAAATTCAAATCGGAGTCCTTCATTAGTATTCAAAGCTTGTACGCATCATTTTATAGAGACACTATGTTTTGGCATACCGCTTAGAATCTACTTAGTCTAGTCATTACATGTACCAAGAAAATTACGGTTGACAATACAATATTTAATTCAAAAAATTACGTTACCAATTCTTCTTCAGCCTGGCTGGTGTGATTATTTCAAATTTGGAACAGCAATATGTTGGTTTTCGAGCAGTTTGCTTAAGCGACTGCTCGATTATTACACTTGCGCTGATAATTGTTTCATATCTTTCCATGTTGTTTTGAAGTTTAATCTTAGAAACTACTTCCTCAATCGCTTCTAACGTCAGCTTTTCTAACTTCGACGCATAGAGATCTTTTTCATCGTTAGTTAGATTCTTGCCATTAGAAAATATTGAACAAGTATTGTCATCATCCTTCGGATTAAACTTTGTTTGAAATTTGCTCCAATCCGTTCTTTTGAAATTCAATCAATGATTTTCATGTTGAACTAGAATGAGGGAAGAACATCCCTTTGATGATTGATTTATATGACGATTGCGTTATGGTCGCTATCGTAAAGAGGCACCTGCAGTATCCGTTGAGGACTATTAAAGCTGAATTCAAGTCTTGCGTCAGCACTGCAGAGGACCAAGTATGAGTTCTTTCCAAAGTATGTTGGGAACTCCAACCCCCATAGATTGCACCTGTATTCAATTTGGTTCTTTGTTGTGCGCGATTTCACGAATACACCTCTTGGATTATTGTTGGCGTTCAATCATGATGTATACCGTATATTTAGGTCACCGGCAAGAATATAACATTGGTACAGCCTGTTCAATTCGGGTATTTCAAACAAGAAATCCGAGTTCCTCCTTAAACTTGAGAACATTTCGACCAGTTGTATAGGCAGATATAAGGATGAGGTTATCTCTACCTGGCAGTGAAA
>OZ017739.1:282174713-282234713 GCA_963969285.1 Odontomyia ornata | reverse complement strand
ATCACAAAACTAGTATACGGTTATAATATATTTTAATTTGCCTTTATTTTATTTTCAGTGTACTAACCGTAATGTTTGAGTAGTTGTAATTACATATCAATGCTACAAAATATTCCTAGAATTTTCATTAATTTCCTTACACATCTGTTTTATTTTGGTCCTTTGCGAACGTGTATTTAAACAGTAACACGTGTTATAATTGATTGATTTTCAATCGTCTATAACTTTGCTTTTGTCTCGATTTTTATGACGCCACCAAAAAATATACACATAAATAAATAATTTAAATCCAAATTTTTGGCAAATTTAAGAGTCCCCTCTTAATGTTATAGATGAAAACGTAAAATTCGTTACATGTACAATACTATTACTAATAAACTTGAAGGAGTTTTGAGTTCTGGGGTATTCGTTTCCCTTGTTTTTGTAAGGACCTAATTTCATGATTTTTTCCGGTATATTTTTTTTTGTCCAAAGATGTCCTATCGCGAGGGGGACACAAATTCGTACATTTCCCCGCACTCTGGACCCCTCTATGCAAACGCTTCTAGTTTAAGAGCTGTTTTGAAAAAACCATCAAAAAGTGGCATTTGATATCCATATTGAAGACCTTTGATAAATAAAATGTTCAAGGATCACCCCTCTATATAGGGTGACCCCACTTAAATATCTTAAAATATTTTTTGCAATGTCACTTTTGAAAGGGCACCACTTTTGACCTACCAATGTGTTCAAAAAATAAGGTGACATTTGAATTTAAACTGCGCGCGTCGAAGGATTTGGAGAATTATTTTTTTCTTATGTTGGTGGTACTGTCAGTGACATCTTTGTCAAATTTACATGTCAAAATATTCATAAGTTTTTGAGATACGCGTCGTTTTGTGAGCTGCTCACAGTGAGTTTTCCGTTTTTTGCGATGTCGAAATTTGTTGATTTTGCATTAAATTTTGTTTGCGGAATCAATTTTCTGCTGCGGATACGTTGAGGATGGTGCAGAAAACCTAAGGTGATGAGGTTATGTCTAAAAAAATGTTTATAAGTGGTATGGTGAGTTCCAAGCCGGCCGTGAACGTGTCGAAGACGAAGAGCGTCCTGGGCGACCATCAACCTCTTCTCTTCTTCGATTATCGTGGTGTTGTGCATTATGAATTCCTTCTACCGGGCCAAATAGTCAACAAGAAATATTATTTGAACGTTATGCGTCGTTTGCGTAACGCTATCCGCCTAAAAAGGCCGGAATTGTGGAAAGACAATTCTTGGTTTTTACCCCACAATAATGCACCATCCCATACGCACTCGTAATTCGTGATCATTTCGCCAAAAACTCAACCCATATCGTTCCGCAACCACCGTATTCACCTGATCTGGCGCCGTGTGACTTCTGGCTGTTCAGCAAGCTCAAAAGACCGCTCAGGGGACACCGTTTTGATACGATAGAGGAGAATCAAGCTGCAGCGAAGACGGAACTGAAGGCCATCCCGGAAACGACACATATCTCAAACAATAATGAATATTTTGACATGTAAATTTGACATAGATATATTTTTTGGTCACAGTAGTATATACAAAATTTTATAACTTATGTAGTTTGCGAGAAAACTTTCTGTGATGCATGGAGGGACGGACGGACTGACAGGTCACGATTTTAGTGGCGTATTGTAAAACTGTATAACAATACTCTAAAAAGCGATTGCTATATAACAATACCCTAAAAAGCGATGCTAATGTAAGGGAAACAAAATGATTAGCTTTTTTTCATGTGAATGCATTTGATAATAATGCCAATAATTTCTTGTAGAATGAAGTGCTATTACATTACTCCTATGTATGAATTGATAATAGAAAGATATTGAAAAAGTGTAAACGTGGAGGCGTAATAGTATTTCCACCATTGCCAAAAAATGTAGAACTATTTCACCTACGCTTATTATTACTTCATGTACGTGGCTCTAAGAATTTCGGTATTTTGAGAAGCTATGAAATGTTTTTATCTGCATTTGCTGCTTGGGATTGCTTCAAATGATGATGAGTGGCTCCATTTCTTTAGAACTTTAGATTTATAACACCGAAGTAGCTAAGAGAATAATGTTTAATCATTTATACTTTGAGTTTTCCTGGAAAAGCATTGGCATTATGGGAAGAATTATAAAAAAATTTTAGTGTAGGGTTTCCCTGAAATCATAATAAAAATAATTCATTCAACTTTGCATTAGTTGAACTAGAGGTAATACATATTTATATCTCATAACATACCATGCCAGCATTGGTCTTCCAACATCTTTGTACGCACAAGACTTTAGAATTATGTATGAATTCGATACAGATGGAGTTGCTTTTTCTTCACGGAGTTTTATGATGGAAATTATGAACAACTTAGTATTATAGACAAGATTTTGAGAGAAGAAACACATCATAGCAGCTCATGCAAACTTTTATTAAAAGAGCACTTACGCCCGAAATAAATTATCTAAATTTAGTTTGTATTTCGACAGCATTTAGCACAATTGTTTTAACTCTACTTATCAATGGCCAGCCATTACAGAATATATTGAAATTGCCAATTCAAAGTTTAGAAAAGTTTTGGGTGTATTACTGGAAAGTAACTAAGCAAATCTCGTAAAATCCTATTCATTAATTATAAAAATCCTGTTGGCACCACCAGCCGGAAAGGAAATTTCTCTTAGGTACCTTTATTTTCAGAACAAATAATTACTTTATTGGTCAACACTTTGACACACAAGCAATGCTTAATGCTTCTAATTTAAGCCGTTTCAAACATTTCAATGAAAAATATTCAATATTTCAGTTGCGACTAAAATAGCTAATTGCGCTTATTTTCTGAACTTTGTAAGCAGCCATTTCTTAATGCATGGATTTGATTTTGGTTTTGTTTTAATTTTCAATGTCTTTGAGTATCATCAATCACTGTGCAAAATCTCGTTCAAAGTGGAGTTTTACTCTCGATGGGGCAAAATTAATCAATTTTGAATGAAAATAGCAGCTGAAATTATTATGTTTTGAATTTTTGACTCTTATATTTTCACACGATTTTGACAATTTCACGAAGTACAAAATCTGAATACAATTAGCATATTCAAAATCTCAAGTTCCATCAAAATCCGTTGAAAAACATGGCCGCTAGAGGGCCATAAAAATCTGAAAACATGGCATATTTAAGCTGCCTACATTTTAAAATGTGCTCATGACTGGTCACCAAAATACCAAAACCATTAGATATATTTATTTTATAGCTTCAAAATTAACTTTCATACAAATTAAATCAAAATTGTGACTTTAAGAAGATATAAAAAGCCTCCATTGTATTTATTTATTTAAATCCATTTACCAGTCAAAAATCCAATTACAAAATAGACTTAGACAATTAAATATAGTTTAAAGTAAGACAGATTTATACAACAAAATCAAGCAGAAAAAAGTTAATTAAAAAATGTAAGAAATGAAATTAGAGTCTAGATGAAAGTTTGCAAAAATTGAGTGCTAAGGAAACATTAATCACTATTCATAAAAAGCAACGTCTTCAGTTTATTTTTAAAAACAAAGTAGGACGTGGATAGATACCAAAGCTCGAGGTTGTTATGCTTTCTGATGATTCGCGGCATAATTGACTATAAATATAAATCTGTCCGGGACCTCGAGAATGTTATTAGACCGACTAGGACGCGCATATAGTCTGTAGTGCAAGTTTTCGCTTAGAGTGGAAGCAATTTGTTGGTGGTACAACTTATAGAGGAAACATTGATCTAAGAGGGTTCTACGGGGCGACAGAGAAGGGAGACAAAGTATGGATAGACGACGCTCATAAGACTCATAGGTTAAGTTGAATTTGAAGAACACAATACGGGTAAACTTACGCTGAACAGCTTCTAGTGAGTTCACAAGATATAAATGTCTAGAAGACCACACTACTGAGCAGTACTCAAGAAGCGGGCGGACAAGACATGTGAACAAGTGAACAGCGGCAGCAATATTTGCAATCTTGTGAAAATGCCGCATAATAAAACCCGACACTATTGATGCCTTGGTAATTATACTAAAAATATGGGCAGCGAATTTAAGTTTAGGGTCAAATATTACACCAAAATCTTTACATGAGTCTGCAGTGGAGAGAACAACATCACATAGGGTGTAATTAAAAGTTAAAAGAACAATTTCCAAAGTAAAAGTCATTTTAAACCATTTGGAAACATTGATGCGTAGGGAGTTTACATTACACCAGTTATAGAGGTTAAAAAGATTAACTCGGAGTTGCTGACAATCTTCAAGGGATCTAAGTATCCGCAATATCTTGTGGTCATCAGCATACAGGAGACAAGAAGAGGAAATTACAGAGGGAAGATCATTGATAAACAGTACGAAAAGAAGAGGTTCAAGGATTTACCCTTGAGGGACGCCAGATGTAGGATTGAATGGAAAGGAGATAGTGCCATAGAGATTAACACGTCATAAACGGAAGGATAAAAACCATGAAGTCCAAGAATGAAGGGAACCGGATATGCCAAGCAAAGCTAACTTTTGACAGAGGAGAACATGGTTCACGGAGTCAAAAGCTTCGGAGAAGTCCGTGAATATTGCATCAACTTCATGCTCTTTATCTAAAGCTTTTGCAATATAATCTTCAAACTCAGCCAAGTTCGAAAAAGTTGAACGACCTTTCAAGAATCCATGTTGCTGTGGTGAAGCCTGTTGTGTACAAGTCGTTCCAGCAGCTTAGAGAAACAGGAGAGGAGTGATATGGGACGATAGTTTGAGGCAGATAATGGGTCGCCGTTCTTTAAGATAGGAACAATATTTGCATATTTCCAGTACGTTGGAAAGGTGCCAGTACCAAGACTGAGATTAAATATAAGGGATAGAGGAAAATACAAAGAGGAACAAAGTGACATAACAAATATATTAGGCAATCCATCGGGACCAGGACTAACATTCGGATCGAGCAAGTTTATAAGGGATTCAACTTCAGAAGGATCAGTGGAATAAGATGTAGTTGATGCTTGATGAGTTTGAATTGAATTTATGGGGGAGTGTAGTATATGAGAAGAGGAAAAAGTGGGGGAGACATATTCGGTAAATAAGCTAGAAATATCCTGAGGGGAGGAGGCTTGAGTGTTGTTCCATTTGACAGTATGCGAGATGGAAGAGGAAAATTTAAAGGATCGGATTAATGACCAAAAGAATTTAGCGTTATATGTCAGGAGGGAACTCTCTAAACTGCCTTTGTAGTTTTTCATGGCCGTTTTGAGCTCTTTTTAAGCCAAAGAGCGCACTCTACAAAAATTCTGGTTAGCATCATCATTTCCGGTCAATTTAAAGTGCCTATGCTCCTTGTCTTTGGCTTTTAAGGCACGAAGAATACTTCGAGCAAACACAGGCTTCATTTTCGCTTTGCAAGGAGATTGGAGTGGAGTTTAAAGAGCAATCAGATTATTAAGATAGCCGTAAAATTTGTTCAAAACACTATCGCACTTCTAAAGAAGTTGTAACGATAAACTGAGGCAATTCTCTGGGGTTTTAGGGTATCGACGGTTAGTGCTAGAGACAAAGGTGGATGATGGAGATCAGGTTGAACATAAGGATGTAAAACAGGAGCTATTGATAGACGCCCAGTTTGAACATTTGACATGGCAAGCTCCAAAAGATGACCATTAGGGTTACGGATATGATTAAACTGTGAAAAAGTACAAAGGGAAAAAAGAGAAGAAAGTAACAAGGAAGGATTATTTGTTAAGGAAATGCCAGGTGTTGTTAAGGAGTTCCATTCCACTGCCGGTAGAATGAAGTCCCCACAAATTATAATTATAGAATGTGAAAGACGAGCAAGAAGGTAGGCAGGGACTACAACGAAGAAGGCTTCGTACACAGTTAAGGCAGAATTACAGGGAATATACACAGAGGAGTTTAATAATGAGGAGTTATGAGGAAAAGGGAGTATCACAATTACATACTCAATAGCACGAGCAAATTTGAAGTCAGCGCAAAGTAAACTATTAAGGGTTTTACAGACTGCAACCAAGACTCCCCCACCATCGGACTTATTAGTGATATTAAGGTCACGGTCACATCGGTAGACTAAATAATCAGGTAATATTTTCGCATTTGAAATATTTTCGTTCAACCACGTTTCAGTTAAAAAGAAAACAGAATCCTTAGTTAATTGAGACACGAGTTATAAGTCCTTAAGTTTGGTTCTTAAGCCATGAACATTCTGGTAATAAATAGAAATAGTGAACGATTAGGAAGGGAGTAATTTCTTTCATGATCCTTGGCGGTTGTGGAGGCTGTTTGGAACCTTTTTTTGGGACGGAATCACCGCTTAAGTTGCCTTGTATCAAATGCTTTAACGAGTGCCCCCTTTGGCCTAAAATCAGGACCTAGTAGGATAGAAAGTTCAGCCGGAACTGACAGCTTGAATGAACTTGTAACCTGATCAGAAAGATTGTCTTTTGTTAATTTTACGCACCTGAAAATACTAGGCATGTAACCAAGCTTCAATGTTACGTAGCTAGCAAGTGTATCCTTGGTTGTGTTGTAAGCGAGCCTTGATATGAACAATTGTAGAGGTGGGGAGACTGCTCACAACACTCCGTTATCAGCTAATACACTATCTATAAAGTTTTGTGGTGCTGGAGACATAACGATATTTTGCTGAAGATAATTAGTCGTTGATTGTGTTTTGCACAGCTCGGATTGCGGCCGAATTTTTTGTTGCTGTTGAATAGGCAAGATAGACTGCTGCATGCGACTGTTTTGTTGCAGGTCCGTAGCTATATTAGTTGGAGCTAGAATTGACTCCTGACAACATTCTTGCTGTTGTTGCGCAAGCACATTTCGCGTAAGGGGCCGCTGCTGCCCGAAAGGTGACAAGGTAGAATTTTGTATAATACAGTGACGGCGTGACGATACCAGCTCATCATACACACTGGGCGAAAGTAACTGCGGGGACAGCAGAAAATTTTGAGGTGTCGACGGTTGATTTGAGAACTGCTGTAACTGATCCTCACTCTGCGGCATACTCAGGAGCAATTTCATTTTTTTTTAAGACTTGATCTCTAGTTTGTTTTGCATAGTACTATAGACACTTATAGTTTTTACCAAATTGTTGAATTTCATCATAATTGGTTGAAAGGTTTGGTCACAACTACACTTTAAAATTTTTCGCATATTTTCGACACTTGAGCGGCCATGATTTAATTTCAAACGGTTCAATTTTAGATTTTTCATTGTAAGATTCATCACACAGTTCAATGAACTTCTGTATCAAATTTCATCCAACTCTGAGCTATACTTTGCTCAGAATAGAAATGACGGTTTTCCGTCCAAAACGACCACAATTTTGTTTTCGTTCAGCATATTTAACTGGTTAAAGAGCAAAACTGAGTTATTTAACCAATTGACTTTCCTGATGAAAACCGGAGCGAAATTACAACTTCTAGTGTGGTCACAAATCTCACACACACACACACACATATATATATATATATATATATATATATATATATATATATATATATATATATATATATATATATATATATATATGTACCATCATCATCATGTTCAGCTTGTTCAACCATAATCCTAAGTTATGGTGTAGCCTCCCGTACATATTGACTCCTCATTGCTTTCCATATCTTCCTGTTTTCAGCTGTTCTCATCCAGGCTGTGCCGGCTATTTTCTTTATATCATAATCTCATCGAATGTTTGGGCGTCTTCTGGGTCGTTTGATTCCTCTTGGGTACCACTGCGTTATTCTTGTGGTCCATCTGCCGTCTGTCATTCTCATCAAGTCACCGACTCATCGCCATTTAAATGATTTCGCTCTTTGTATCACGTCTGTTACTTGGGTCCTTTCTCACGATAGTCTACTGGAATGGCTTCGTGTAATGCCCAGCATACATCTTTCCATGGCTCTTTGGGCGACCTAGAGTTTCCTCGTTATCTCGTTGTCAGCGCCCATGTTTCACTACCGTATAGCAGGACTGGTAGGATACATTGATCGAAGGTTTTCTTTGACAAGTTCATTTTCATTTTAGACTTGAATAAAATCAAGTTCTTCCCGAAAGCACTCCATGCCATCTTTATTCGTCGATTGTGAGCCGGATTTGTGTATGAGCTGACCAAGGTATACATATTCTTCGACTATTTCTAGTATTGTGTTGTTCACTTTTGTATGCCCTTGAATGTTTATGAAGTCATTGAATATGATCTTGGTTTTGCTTTAGTTCTTTTTCAAGCCTACTCTTCCGCTAGCCGCGTTGAGTTCATTCAGCTGTTCTTGTAATTCATCTTGGCTGTTAGCTATAAGGACTATGTTATCTGCGAATCTCAAGTGATTGAGGTGTTCACCATAGATTTTTATTCTTTTATTTTCCTAATGTAGGGTTCGAAAGATACCCTCTAACGTGGTGTTGAAGAGCCTTGGCCTTTTTGTGTGGGAAACTCTGTGGTGTCGTCTAGTACTTTGACCTTTGCTCTGCCATTGCTGTAGATGTTAGCTCGAACTTTCACGTATGGTTTGTCTACGCCTTGTGTTATGTATGCATTGATTATTGCATCAGGAAATATTGAGCCAAAGGCTTTCTCAAGGTATATAAAGGCCAATGCTAGGGGTTGCTTATGCTCTTTATATCTACTCAAAACTTCCCGTAGTGCGTGAATATGATCTATAGTGCTATACCCCTTCTGAAACCAGCTTGCCATTAAAACACCTGGACACGACTGAGAGCACTATCACCATGCTCTTTTACAATTTTAGCGCACGTTTCCGAAGCTGTTTTGCCCAATCTGGCGCAAAATTTTATCGCGACCTGTAGCTCTTGATTTTGTTTCTCCATTTTCGTGACGAGCACCACCAACACACGTCTACTCAGCACGATACAGCAGACAAACTAAACCAGCTAGAACGATGGTAAATATATCAATGGAGAGGAGGATTCCGGAAAGGGGAAGGGAATTTCAAGGTCACAGGTTTGCCACAAGCACGGCAATAAAATCAGTCTCATTACTTAATTATCACCCCTTGTATATTCTTTGTACGCCTGATCCTTTTTGTGTAATGCATTCTGGTAGTTATCATTGAACCAATCGTTTCTTTTGCTACAAACTTGATGTCCGATCGTCTGTTCTGCTAAAATCAATAACGTGCGATTGGAACTCTCTATCCACATTGAAGGCTACTCCGAATTCTCACTTTAGAGCTGGCCATTTTAAGTATTGTATGCAATTTAATATCTTGAATATCACTTCCAGTCCAATTCGTTTCCTGGATTGATAGTTTGTTTAATTTATATTAACTGGCCTCTTGTCAAAGGTCGTTAAAAGCGCTAGGGTAGTTCAGTGATTTGACATTCCAGGATCCAATGCTATATCCTTTTTTCGGTTACTACGTCGTTGCTGTAGATCCAATCTCTTTTGAAGCTCGGTTGCAGGTTTCGAAACAAAGTATGTAGAGTTTTCCAGGGGCGGGGTGCACCCCTATCGCCCAGCCTCCATTTCAGCGGCATGATTACTACTTTCAACTCAGTTATCAAGCGCGGATGACTCGCCTTCACCCTCTTACGTCACTACAAAGAACGTGTAAGTAAGGTTTAGTAGCAGAGCTGCAGGTGTATTTGCAGTTATTGGCATTTAGTGTGCCATCATTGGGGAACCAGTACACGTAATGTGCAATCATGAGACAATTTACTACAATTCGCTTGAGAGATTTAGTATAAAGAATCATGGAAGCTGGGGATTTGGAAAAACAAGGAGATCCCTCCTCCTTTCAAGCGTCTACGGCGGAGTTTAAAGCATATTATCAGTAACAAACTGACAGCAAGCAAATCTTGGCGATTGAAAAGGTTCATCAAGTCAGAATTTCTACAAATCATTCGATATTTTTTAAGCGAACAATTTTATAAAGAAATTTTGATGATTGAAGAGGCCCATAACAATCTAAAATTATTTTCGTAAGGCTGACTTTTAAAATCAATCAATATTAGAAGTGACTGAGAGGGAAGAGGATATCATCGACTTGCCAATAGCAGAGGATCAGTTTAGTCAAGTCTTAGTCTGCAACGACAACTTGGATTTGTATGGGGAATAATTGATATTAACACAGCAAATCATGACAGTGTTCTTCATAATACTTTCATAAAATGTTCTTCTGGAAAAATTAATTCTGTTTTACTGTTTTTATTAAGAATGAAAATATATATAGGTTGTAAAAATGTTTATTTGCAACAAAATTACTACGCGACCCCCATAAGTGTTGAAATAGTTTATGAATTTTTTATTTGCATTAATCCAGGTTTTACTGAATATATTGTAATACACAGTAGTCATATAAATTGTATCATAACAATGTCTAAGATACATGAGCTAAAGTATCCTCGGAGTTATGTACGAGTGTCCTTGATACGTGTTTTTCCAACTATTGTGCAAAATTTCGCATCCTGTTCATCATACACGACATTACGAAATTGCAATCTAAATGTACATATAAGACCGGGGATCACGGCTTGAACGTATCTCCACTTAATCCTTACGAAACCGCATCAATAAATGCTGGCTGCCACTTATAAACCCAAAACTCATAAATACATTCGCTTTATTTATAGAAGCTCGTGTGACGTTTTGCCATTTCTGGTAACTCTTAGACCATGTTTGGAAAACACTTTGTAGGTATTAACCGAACAATTTATCATTTGGGACTTTAATCGGCTAATTCTTACGTTCGTGTTGCGAGCGTATATTTCGAACGAAACATTCATATCGAAGCATACTTACTCGTACATATCTGCACGTTGAAGCCGACACGTTAAGGAGCAGCTGCCTCAGTGTAGCCATGGCTATATATTAAAATGTGAGTGCAGATTCGGCCTAAGGCCAAATATTAAGCAAGCCATATTTTTGCTGTATATATCTATAAATCATATCGTGGAGCTGTAACCAGTGAGAAAATTCTACAGCTTGATTATAGGAGCCCATTCTTCGCAACGAGGTTTAATTCCCTACGGGCATATGGCGCCTAATCAATATCCATTGCTCAGCAAAAATTGGCGCTTGTAGTGTGATTATCGGCCAATTTATCGTGAATTACAGCCATAAATGGAATACTCTTGGCAGGTACTCTGCCATTTACTTGTATCTCCTATATGAAATATGAACACTCACGGGCCCGCACCGTGCTAAGTTAGTTTGGCGTTCCAAAGTTAAATTGGTAATTTGATACACACTATGGCTGTCTATTTTCGCAAATTACAATGAAAAATTATCTAAAAGTAACATAATGTTTCCCGAACCATAAACATAAAAGGCAGCTTGTTTGTTGATATAAGCAATTATATCAAGTTTAGCTAATCAAGGCACACACGTATGCACATGCTTTTGAGTCGGTAGAAACGGATCAAGATTTGGGAGTTTTCACTGTTGTACGAGGATTACTCAATCTTAATCCGAACGAGCATTATGCTTTCCGAAAGGTTTAACAAATTACTCAAACTATCAGTGAGATAAGGATATCATACATGAATATGTACGGCTATGACTAGAACATTTACTTACTGTTTATAGGTTTTATATCGCAATTAGAGCAAGGAAATGTTTTAGCAAGAAACTATCTATGAAGTCACCAGGTATAAAATTAATGAAAAGGCATCTCTAGCTTAAACTGAAATTTTCAAAAGCTTTAAAGAAAATTCCCTAACATAGGATTTGAAATACTAGAATAATGAAAATGTTTAGTCTTATTTTGCGAAGTCTGGCGGGTTAAGAAAGGATACCGATGAAAACAACATTATTTTGAATTCTAATTCTCATCTACGAGTATTGTAACATCAAACTAATACTATCTCTTTGAGAGGCTATTGATATACTGCTTTAGCTTTACTACTAAAATTTCTGAATGGATGGTGTCTCATATTCTGTTAACAAAGAAAATAAGTTGCTTAAGCAATCCAGACAGTTTATTTACGTTACACATTATTCTGAATGGATAACGACAACGTAATTTATTAACGTTTCCACCAAGGGAATGGATTTATGCTAAAAATTGTATATTCATAAGAAAATTCATAAACAACCAATTGAATAGGCTGAAGTATACTTCTGCCAGAAGGGTTTTGCGTCTAACCTTTAAACTGAGGAAATGTATTTTAACCCATTCAGCATTATACTTGATTAACAGTTTATTGGAATGTGCATTTTACATTGAATGTTTAAATTGAAGAAAAACGACACAAATTCATTCATAGTCTACTTAAGGCAGATGCCATTTCTTTCGCATTACTGATTCCACTGTTGGAACAAATACTTAAAGGCATTTGTGTTATGCATCCCCTCCGAGAACTCCGTGAATACCTTAGCAAAACCTTACTATATGGGTCGACGGAAATCGTAGATAGTTTCATACCTTCAAATCATTCTTATTCTAAGACTAGAAAATTGAAATTCATGAAGTCTCAAAACAGAGAAGTGTCAAAGTTACGGTTCTTAGAATTTTTTGTCTCAAGTGAAGAAATAAATACTGTCATATATTAGAATCAGCTGTGTATTACAAATGAAGTGGTTCTAGTTTCACTCTATCAAGTTGGAGATAAGTAGCGATTTTTTAAGTCATTAATTTCATTTGTTTCAATTTAAATTAGGCGAAGAAAAATTAACGGGACCGGGAATTCTTTCTTTGGCTTAGGAGTGGGATTCCCGTGTTGTTCAATTTATTATAAAGAATTTTTGAATTTAATTCTAAATTTATATGTTTTCAATTTTAAAATTCTTTTTTTGCGAGTGCGGCTTTCTACGCTTTTCATAAACTATAGAAAATAAAAATAGCTAACTAAGAATATAAGAAATAAAAATACCGGAAATCGAGGATAATATAAAAATTTCTAAAAAGCAAATAATAAAAAAAGTTAACAAGAATCAGTAATAGTTTGAATAAAATTTAAAAAAAAGGGAAATTATAATGGCTTCTAAGCCAGCCAAGGATAAGTGTGGCAAGCGTAGGAAACCCGTGGAGGATACTCACTCGGCTATGGGATGTGATGGCTTCTGCCTCAAGTGGTTCCACTTGAGGTGTATCAAAATGTCGGAAGATAGACATCGGGCTATAATAGACAGAATTGAAGATGTGATTTGGATGTGTGCCGGATGTAGAGCTCAGCACCATTAGTCTAAAGAAGACCAACTCTTCCAACAAATGACTAATTCGCAAAGCCGAATTGAAGAAATGAACTCAAATGTTACCTTATTAATAGATAAATCTACGTCTGCGAGCAAGCCCTCATATGCCGAAACTATTAAAAATTCTACTTCTTCTCCATCAGAGCATCGATCAAGCACAATATCGCAAAAAGGGACTAGAATTAAGCCTAGAAATAACTCCTCCTCGGAAAAACATTGATTGATTTTAAGTCGTGGATCAGGCCATCAAAATGTTAAATTCCTCTACAGCTAATGAGGCCTATTTGTGATGGTGGGGCGGTTATCAAAACATCGACCAATGAGAATGCTACTTCGCTTTTTAATATAGCAATGGATGCAATGAAAGAGGAGTATAATGTTGCTGAGACCATATTGCGACATCAATGGACTAGAAAAACAAAACTCAAATGATGAATTAAGAAATGCGATCCAGTCATTCAATCCCAATATAGAAGAGCGAGATTCTATGGAACTTGTACATGCTAGGCAGACAAGAAATGGAAGGTGTTTGCACATCATCCAGGTAAATGGGAGCATGTATGAAAGGCTTGCAAATATATACATTAATATAGATTATGGATCGTATTTTGTCAAGGAAGACTTTAACGTAACGAAGTGTTATAAGTGTCAAAAATACAATCACAAAACATCAAAATGTGAACGGGAGCAAATATGCGTAAAATGTGGAGGGAAGCATGACCTAAAGGACTGAAAAAGCACGATTGAAAAGTGCTCCAACTGTATTGGTAACAATAATAATGCTGATAATTCTCACAAAGCTGACTCTGTAGAGTGTCCGGAGCTTCAACGCAGGATATTGATTGCCAGGAGGAGCACTCACTACAACTTCGATGATTGCTAATCTTTCTAATAAATCAAGTTGAACAAATTTAACATTCATATATGCTAATATAAGAAGCTTAAGGCATAAGCTAAGTGATATTCAGATTTACCTGCAGCGAAATCCTGACATAGATTTAATTATTCTCAATGAAATTTGGATTTACCCAGAGGAGCACGATTTTACAATATTGAAGGACATAATGCAGTATTCTCCTGCGGACCTGGAAGAGGTGGAGGTACAACAATGTACGTAGAAAAAAAAAATCAATTTCATTACAAAGAGAGTGACGCCTGATAAATATAACGTTATAATAATTGAAATACGCCATGCAGGTAAAAAAATAAAATTAGGGACGTACTACAATCCCAATCGTATGAATGCGCAAGATTTCTGCACAGTACTAGATACTTTATTCTCAACTGAAAAAAATGTAATCACAGTAGCGGACACAAACATTGATGTACTAATTGAATCACCAGAAACAAGGATTGATAAGGATGCGCTAGAAACGAATGGAACGGTAATCATAAACAACAACCAAATTACTCGCCCAGGGTTTAACACCTGTCTGGATCATATAGTAACCAATGATTCAAAAGTCGCTGAAAGCACGACATAAATATTCGAGGACAGGCCGGAACTGGATCACCGTGTGTTAAAAATTGCTATTCAAGACCAAACCCTGAACAAACAGAAGCCGACGTACAAAACGTTCAGAGATCTAGGCAAGGAATCTTTAAATCAAACATACGAGAGTTACTGGAAAAGCGGAAACCAAATAGTATTATTGAACTCAAAAATATCATCATATCTGCTAAGCAAAGCTCTACAATTGAGAAAAAAATCAGATGTCGACAACGGACTTGGATAACGAAGAAAGTAATTGATGCAAGTGTTAAACAAGTTGGGTAAACAGACCTACGCTCACGTCAGAAGGGTTTTGTATTCAATTTACAAAATTCAGTCACCAGATCGAATCAAATCAAGAAACATGTCAAAGACGATTTTATTGGAGAAAATATGAAATACGAAGATCATACTATTTTTAACAAAGTTTAAAGAATTTCGACTTCTGAGGTTTTTGGTATTGTTATACTCATAAATATCTCCCTTGACGGAGGAAACACATTTTTCATGTATTTCCCCCCTGTGCCCCCACTGTAGCAAAAACTGACAGTTTAACAACTGTTTTGAAGTGCTCCCATGAAAACTTTCATTTCATACTCATATCAGCTACGTTTGATGAATTTTTTTTCAGGGGCCACTCTCCTGTACTAAAATCATCGATTCATGGCCAATTTTTTCGAATCCTAGAATGGTTACAAAACCCTCTTGCTAGGAGCTCTCTCCCACCTCCTGGACTTGTTTCACTTATGAGCATTAATTGCAGGTACTCATCTTCAGTCATTCATTAAATTGAATAAGTGTTCAAGGCATGCACCTTAAACGTTGAAGTTGGGAAAAAATAACTCAAAATTATTCAACCTTCGCATTTTAAACAGCCACTATTTTGTTTTACGATTACTGATACCACTAGCTGAACCAATTCTCGAAGATCTACATGACACCTATCATTCCTGAAATTTTCATGCAAATCCTAGCAAAACTGTAGTGTCTGAGTCGGTAAAAAGCGCATGTTGTTTCATAGTCATATGTTGCCATAGTAATAAATGCAGCGCATATTGTTCCATAGTAATACAGGAAAATTCAAACCGCTATAACTTCGCTAAAACTTATGAAACTTTCAGGATAGTTAAATCTTATAAATAGACATCAACGTACTGAATTTCATTGAATTTAACGGTACCGTTAAGATTTTATTCAAAGAAACATGAAATCGTTAAATCATACTATTACTAGCAAAGTTCAGTGAATTGCGACTTCTAACGTATTTGTTGTTGTTGTGATCACCAAGGCCTACATTCCTGACCTTTTTCAGATTTTTCGGATCACAGGTGTCCAATCACGAGGGGGGGCACAAATTTTTCGAGTATTTCCCCTACCTGTGCGCCCGTCGAAGCAAATTTTGCCAAATTAAGACCTGTTTTGTAAAGTTCTCATCAAGACCTTTCCTTTGATACCCATATCGGCTACCTTCGATAAAAAATTTTTTCGGGGGGTCACTCTCCTATATGGGGAGACCCCCCTTAAATACCTTATAAAATTTTTTGTATTTGAACTTTGAAGAGATCACCACTTCACACCTACGCACAAAATTTGATGTTTCTAGCTTTAGTAGTTTCCGAGAAAAACTGCTGTGACACAGGGACGGACGGACAGACGAACGGACGGACAGACGGACAGACTGGTCCTGAAACTAGTAGGGTTTTGTAAAATTATTTTACAAAACCCCTTAAAAAAGGAAGGCATACACGGACTACACGAAGAACTATCGAAACCAGGCTTTCAAGTTTGTATGTATGCAAGCGAAAAAAGAATCGAAACGACTGATGAAAGAGGCTAAATTCTCATACTTCTCAAGAAGAATGGAAACAGCGGCTGACAACTCCCGTGAAATATGGAAAATAATAAATGAGGTAAAGGATTGCTCTTCAACCCAGGGTTTATCACAAAACTTTCAACTGAATCCTGATGGGCCCTCAAATACATCTTGTCCACGTAACGTGGCGAACTCATTTAATAACTTTTTTTCAACAATTGGTGGAAGAATCACAAAAGAAATCGTTGCCAATTCAGCAAGCAATTTAAATACTACAAATATCTCAATAAATTCCATCCTTCACATTCATCAAACAAATAAAAAGGAATTCTTAAATATAATCTATGAATTGAAAAAGAATACGGCGCCAGGCATCGATAGCATCACGATGAATGAGATTGGTATAATTAAGGAGGACATAGCCCAGATTATGGCAAATTTTATAAACGTGCATCTAAGGAATGGAACTTTTCCGGAAGAAGAAAAACTTGCAAAAATAGTTCCTGTATTTAAGAGTGGTGATCATCTCGACCCGAATAACTATCGCCCGATTGCGCTGCTGACGGGATTTAGTAAGATATTGGAAAAAATACTAAACAATCAATTGGCATCATTCTTAGTTGAAAACTCTATCATAAGCCAACATCAGTTTGGTTTGGATACCCTACATTCTGTCACACGTTTCATCAATTTCGGACTTGACAGAGGTGATTATGTCATCGTAATTTTTGTGGATTTGAAAAAAGCATTTGATACAGTTGATCATGACTTCTTGCTTCGTAAACTTGAATCGTACGGTATTCAGGGTAGTCCTAAGCAGTTGTTTAAGAGTTACTTGTAGGTAAGATTGCAGAGAACTATAATCAACAATGTCCTGAGCGATCATGCACCTACGAAAACAGAGTTCCCCAAGGCTCAATACTTGGCCCAACTTTATTCCTGCTATGCACCAATAATCTAAATACATGTGGGCTGACGGAATATCACACATTATATGCTGATGAAACAGTTCTACTTTATTCAGGACGAGACAGAACTGCCATTGAGAACACTATCAAAGAGGATCTAGGGAAATTCCATCACTGGTTAACTGGAAACAAACTAGTATTGAACACTTCAAAGACAAAATATATTGTTTTTAAGCAAAAGAACAAAGGAGACATAGATGTCGAACTAAATTTTAATGGCGAAAAATTGCAAAGAGGGCTAGAAATAAAATATCTTAGTATTATCATAGACCATCGTATGACCTGGTTACCACACATAAATAGCTTAAGGAGACAATTAGCCCCAATAATAGGATTGTTAAGAAAATATGAGGATTTTACAATGCGCATCAAGAAACTTGTTCTAAATGCGTATGTCCTGGCGAAATTGCATTATGGAGTACTTATTTGGAGTCAATCAGCAAAGCAACATTTAAACAGTATATCCAGGCTGCTGACCAAAGCGTATAAAAACATTCTGAAGCTGCCAATGCTTACTCAAACTAGTTTAGTCTACGAATTGGCAAAATCATTAACCTTTAGTTAAATTATTATTATGGAGAAAGCTAAGTTTATCTACAGAAATTTAAAAACTAATGGATTGGAACGAGCACCATTAATTAAGGTATCATAGATCAACCCATATAATGCGAGGAATTTAGATCAATTCGTAATACCTTTTATCAGAACGGGTCGTCTAAAGAACGATGCAATGAATGATGCTCTGCATATATGTAACAATCTACCAGAAATTGTTAAGAAAGCAAACTCACTTTTGGTATTTAAGAAAAGACTAAGGGAGCATTTAATGAGCACTGATTGAAGCGTGACCCTGCAATTCTACTTTTATGAGCCCAGTATCTTAGGGCGTTCTATTGACCGTATCGACGAGATACTGAAGTAGCAGTTACTCAGAGTTTTTTTTAATGCGTCGTATTATATTGAATTTTTTTTTATCTCTGAGAGCTGATCATGATTTTGGACTAGATGTTCACAAAAAAGACTAGTTCACATTATATTGTGTGCCCCCTTATACCGATGTGTTAAACATTGGCTGGGTGGCACGAAAGACCAAGCGACGTAATGTGAATGCAGATCGCACGAGCGTTGTGCGACGAAGAAAGAGTGATGGAGAGAGTGGTAGGGAATGGAGGTATTTAAATAAAAAATTGCTGTTACTTCCTCAATGAAATTCAATTTTTATTATTTCGCTTTCTTTCATGCATTCTAAGGATGCTTAGACAATCTGTTTAGGAAATCATAAAATTGACAAATCATAATATCGAGACAAGTTGGGTAGACATATGTAGCTAAGCTCATGTCAAAAGACTTTTGTACTCAACTTATGATACGCAGACATTATAATGAATAAGCTCTAGAAAAACTACATCTATAACAAATGCATACTCGCTTTGAAAGAAAAACCATCGTTACTCCATTTTAACCTGGCTCCGTTTTATAGCAATGTAACTAATATTGACTGAATGGAATCTTAAAGTTTTTTTTCTTATTCATATTTTCTGAAAATTTGGAGAAGGTTTAATCAAAAGCGTAGTGACTTGTTCCATGGGTAGCCTGAATGGTAGAAAAATCGAACATTGTTTTTGTTGCTATAGGGTAAATTTCAAAAGGTAATAACTTTCGTGAATACGGTTCGACTTTATTGAAACAAATAGAGTATAAAGAACTTTTGTTGGACTACTGAAAGTGAATTTAAGGGTATTCATATGAATTTACTGGGAAAAATATGACATTTTCAAATCCTACTGTTATTAACAAAGTTGGTTTAGTTTCGATTTTCAAGGTATTTGATATTATTCTACTCACCTATTCTCTTGTTTTTGACACCTAAATGTAGGCTTTCATGAAGAGTAATTAGCCCACATGTACTTGAAGTGCTAAAAGTTGTGAAAAATTACACACATTTATTGAATAATCTCATTTATAACAGCCTCTAATCTATTTTACAAATACTGATGTTACTCGAATGAATTTTCAAAGATACTTATGGTAAATATGATTTCTGAGTTTTTCATGCAAATCGTAACAAACATAGTGTCTGATTTGATTGGAAGCGCATATTTTTCCCATCATCGTACATTGTTGGAATACTGGAAAATTCAAACCACCATAACTTCGTTAAATATCAATCAATCCTTCAGAAATTAATCTTATCTGTAGCTGTATATGCATAAAATTCCATTGAACTCAAGGGGGTACACTTACGATTTAATTCAAGAAAATTAAAAATTGATGAATCAAACTATTACGGACAAAGTTTAGTAAATTTCGACTTCTGAGGTACGGGTCATTGTTGCACTCATAAAGAACTGCCTCCAGGATTTTTCTCAGATTTTTCAGGTATTCAATCGCAAGAGGGAAATACACATTCACACACACATACTTTTTTCGGGCGGGCAGTCAGCTACTAATATTGATACGGCATTGTAAAAGTTATTTTTTACAAAACCCTAAAAAATTAGTCAATTTTAACTTTCCAGGTATCTAATGCTTAAGTACAAATAGCATAAAAACCCACCTCTGAAATATTTTCAATTCATAAATGTTCAATGGCGAGGAGGAAAAAGTTTTCGTGTTTTTTTTCCTTTCCCTGCACACCTTAGCATCAATGATGCAATTGACGCACCCATTACTAAAACAGTGCATCAAAAGCTTTCATTTAATACCCTACTTGACTACCATATTTCTGGTGAAAAAATTGTTTAAGTGTTACATCCTCTTCTGGCAGGATGCTTGTTACGGTTCATTGGACATTTTTTCAACTTACATGAGATTACTAACAATTTTTTCATACGCTTTGATGATTCTATCATTTCTAAGCTAACCTGCTGTCACACACAAATGGAAAACGGACAGAAAACTATCAATTTTAGTATTAATTGAAAGACGTTTTTGAACAACCAAAAAAACTAATTGTTAATTTAATTATTTAGAAATTAATAACACGGATCTTAGTGCTAAGGTAATTTTTAAGCGAACAAAAATTGTAGGTTGTACATCGCTTCAAGCGCTGAATAGATTGACAGCCATTTAAAAATCTTTGATAGGGTTATTAAATAATTGTCTATTGTATAGATGCTATGAAATTCAGCCATTTTACAAGGATCCATGAATATTTAGTGAGAACTTTGGTTACAAACTAAAGTAATGAATTTTATTCCTTTTAAAAACTTTAAGGTGCCACCAGTTTAATTTGATCATTTGATTTCAAGTTATTTCTTCAAAGATTCATCGTATCAAACAGCTACTAGGCCGGATTTCGTTCAAACCTAAATTTCGCCCTGGACAGGACAATAATTACCGAGTTTTGTTACCAATGGCACTTAAATATATCAGATTTTAAACTTTTGACTTCTTTATTCATCATCCAATTTTTATCGTCTAGAAAAAAGAATTCAACCCACAAATCAATAATTCTGTTTCATCGAAATCCGTTAGGAAAATTGGCTGATAAAGGGTCCTAAGATTCTAAAAAAAACAGAACCTCGTATCGAAACAATTTTAAAAACCTCACGCAAAATCTTTTACTTATGGGTTTTAATTGACCCTTTCCTCATAATTTTTGTCCAAATGGCATCAAAATTGAGACTTTGAAAGCTTTTCAGTATTAAAATCATTTTAAAATCCAGGAACTAAGCTCAATACTTTTCATTATTTAACACTTATTTTTAAATCTTTTCATCACTAACAAATTTCATTCAATTTAGTTGAGTTATTGATCATAACACAATTATAAAATCTAATCTTTGCATCTGTTTTTAACCTTTTCAGTAGTTCCTTCCTTGAAATGTAGAGAGCATCCAATTGGGGCGCTTTAGCACGTTTTTTTTTGTTTTTCTGATCAGAGGCAAATAGCATTTACGCACAGAGTGTGGGGCTCCCATGCTCAAAAGTGACGGAACTACCCATTAAACAGATTCCCCGTCAACCTGAGAACAGCCTGGAATCGTTTGACATATTACTTCGGGTCAGGTCTCATTTTGCTATCCCGTGAGGTACCTTCAAGCTGTTGGATCCCTCCTCCAGCGGGAGGGGAGGAAAGATACTTTAAATCATTCAGCATTGCCCGAATATAATGTAGTAGGTCCCGTTGCAGCTTGTATCATTTTTTTGCACGCAAAAACGTGTGGCAGACATCGTCTTATTCTCTTGGGTAAAACTGATAGTCAAGGAACCATGACTTACCAATCTTGTGCAGGAAAGACAGAAAGTACCCACACCCACTCAAAAGCTGGGTCAGATGGAAGTTAGTCTCAAAATGCCTTCAGTTTTGGCATGGTCTCAGATCTGGGATGGGCCACGCAGCCCACCTTTCCTTGGTGCAATTTACCCAATACTGCTACCAATCGTCGAGTGAGTACTATTTCTCGTCGCGGGTAATTACCTCCCTCATGTCCTGCTTTCGATGCAGCTAAATAACGCGGTGCTCTCTAGCAAGGAGGGTGATAGGTATCACTTCTCCTATAACTCTTATTGCGAAATCAGAAACTGTTGGATGTAAAGATGCAATCCTTAGTGGTATTTTTCTCTGTACCTGTGCCAAACATTTTTAGTACAGCTCCTTACTGAGATAATTGCCCCACATTTCTCTCTTTACAGTAGCACAGACCGTATAGCATACATCAATAGGCGTCTTCTTGATGGTTTGGGTCCCCCTACTTTCGTAATAAGTCAACTCGAAGCAGCCTTCTCAGGCGTTGGCCTGATTTACTTGAAGATACTCATCTTCGAGCCGATCAGTTGCACTAGGTTCTCTACCGTTGGCTTTGATTCGATTAGTATGTCTCCAATACTGCTAATACTTACTCTAAGAATTCTCTTTTTTTTTCTTCTAGATGACCACTCAGAATTTTCCCAATGCTAGACTAAACCGCGAGCAGTCATCCAGTCTCTCACTCAGTGCATTTGCATACCTAGCCTAAGCACCATCCGCATAGTCGATCAAGGGTGAATCATCTGGTATTTTCATTCTCAGTAGCCCATCGTAAAATACGTTCCACAGGTCTGGACTAAGGATAGATCCCTGGGAAACAACCAATGTAACTTACATCCATTGTTGGCCCTGTGTTGCCTCATAAAGCAGGCTTTACTAATTCAGATAGTCCCTTAGAAGCCCCATAGGATATTCTAAAAGTTAATAAGGGTTTTGCAGCATATCCAGAACAAGTGTCACCAACGGAACGATACGTTACTTGGTGCGGCTATAAGCTTCTGTTTTTTGGACCACACTCACCCCCTTGCAATCGCAGCAATAGTGGAGCGACGTACCCTAAAGCCATACCACCGTAGAGATAGGTCCCCAGCGGCACGAACCGTATTAGTGAGCCTTCCATTGATGAGTTTCCTTACCACTTACCCAGTCACTTCTAGCAAACATAACGGGCAATATACAGACGGCGATCTGGGATTTCCCTTCCCCTTGCTGATCAGCAGGGGTCTCGCCAACTTCCATCGTTAAGGGTAACCCCCATCCCGTACGTTGAATATTCTGAGCAGCAAGTTAGACAATAGTGATAGAAAAGTTTCAGCACTCCAGCTGGAACACCATCTGGACCAGGGCTTCCTTGCTTTCAATGATAGCACTGCCTCTTCCAGTCCCACTTTTGTGAAGTTTAGGAACTCAATTGCAGTATTGCCACGACTAAGCCCCTTAACTATCTCGTATCTGTCAGAACTTTAATAACTATCAAGTTCTTAAGCCAGTTTTAGTTATTATTGAAATTTTGTAATAACAATTTTATTTTATTATTTAACAAATAATTGGATACCTTGTCATTTTTAGGGTTTTGTACTAAGATACAAAACCCTATTACAATCACGACCTGTGTCCATCTTTCCGCCTGTCCATCTAGCCGTCGGTCTGTATGTCACAGCACTTTTTCTCCGAAACTATAGAAGCTACAGCCATGAAACTTTGTGGAAAGGTCAGAAGTGGTGACTTCTTGAAAATTTTCGGGTGCAAAAATTGTTCCACGGGGGCTGAGGAGGCCTCTCCACATAGGGAGAGGACGCTTTGTAAAACATTGTTCACCATTGGTAGTCGAGTAGGGTGTCATTGAAAAGGTCTTGATGAGATCATTTCAAAATAAGTCTTAAAATTGCCTTATCGGTACCAAGCGGGGCAGGGGAAATGTACGAACTTTTCGTGTACTCCTCTCACGATTGAAACCCTTTCATACGAAAAATCTGGAAAAATCATGAATGTAGGCCTTTATAAGTACAACAACAACAAATACGTGAGAACTCAAAATTCACTCAACTTTGTTAGTAAGAGTATGATTTATCGAGTTAACCTTTTCTTGAATAAAATCTTAACGGTACCCGTAAATTCACAAGGGTGCTATTTATAAGATTGACCTGTTCTGAAAGTTTCGCTAAGATCGAATGCTACTTAATGAAGTTACAGCGATTTGAATTTTCCTGTATTACTGTGAAACAATATGCGTGTGCGCCCCCTAATCTGTGAAGATCGGCATTTAACAGTTCGAATGTTGGCCTTGCAACTGGGTATGAACCGAAAATGAGTCAACAGGGTGCGCCCAAACATCGCTCGTAACTGGATCCTTATTCGCCCTGTATGTCCCCCTGTGACTTTTTTTGTGTTCCCTAGAAAAGAATCGGTGGTCAAAGCAACCCATTTTGAGTCGATTACGGAAATCCAGGTGGTCGTGGCGAAGGTACTCGTGGACATCCCAGTCGAAGATTTCCAGTGATGTTACGAAGCATGGAAAACGCGCTGGAACTGTTGCATAGCTGCCCAAGGGGACTACTTTGAAGGGGATGTAGAATAATTTTTAAATATACGGTTTTCATGGAATCAGCCTCACTACTTAATTGTCACACCTTGTACCGTAATTTGATGAACTTTGTTAATAACAGTACATTTTACAAATTTTACGTTTTAGCCTATAAAATCAAGATAGGAGCCTTAAATATCTTAAAGGCTAATATTTAAGTTTTCTGATAGCAGTTGTACGAGCCCTGAACATTTTGTACCAATCGAACAATAAACAGCTAAGTTACAACCGATGGAGTATTTAGCAATTACAGAAACATTAACACGTGATACTTGGAAGATACACATTTACAATGGACATGCACTAAAATATGTAGTAATTTTGATGAAAATTTTAGAATTGGTTTGTAATAGTGATATGTTATGATGACTATTCCAGCTAAGGGGTCAAAACACGATACAAAACGGCGGCAATTTTTTTATTCAACGTTAAATTAATATATGATTATAAAGTTATTCAATAAAATCGCCATGAGCAACAAAACCTCTTCGATCTGGATCCGGAAACGACTACATGCCCGATTCAATTGCTCCTTGTTCATATTCACCATAACGGCATTAATGGCAGTCTTCGACGACGAAGTGGTATTATGAGGACGCTTATTGGTCTCACTGTGATGATTTTAAAATTTCGTGCGAACGCGGAACCGACCTCTCATCGATTCTAGACGTTAAGTCTGAGTAGTGCCAACAGATGGTACCAACCGGTCAACCAATCCGTGCACCGTAACCCATTCACGCGGTGGCTGCTTGTCGGCCAGCTAGATCGGAGAAGATTTCGGTTGCGGGTCTCCGAATGGGTTACGCTCATTTACAATATTCAGCCACCTGTACACGCCCGTTTTCAAACGCGTTACAAAAATAAAACCATACGGAGAGGAAACCTATTCTACGTTACTCCGTATTTCTTCATTAACCAGTCAAAAGTACAAAATCTAATTTTTATTTCGCGTTCCCGAATTTCCGACGGGGTACCGAAAAGTATACTACGTTAACTCAACTCGACGAAAGCTACGTTAAAGAAAAATCAAAAACAACTAAGGTACCGCGTACCGCGCGCAACGCGAAACCGACTTCAGCGGATTTTCTCAAACCCTACCCTCGCGACGGCATACTTACCCTGCACCCCACTTCCCGCTGAAAAGCAGAACTACTGGAAAGGAAAGTCGTGTTTTAATTAGCAATTCATATTATATAAATGTTTATTCATTTTCGACATTTTGAACTTTCAATATTTTAAATTTGATAAAATCAGGATTTCAGTTTAAATATTATTAGCTTCAAATTAAAAACAAAACTTCTTTAATTTAAAAAAATATGCAACGCAAAAGAAAATCATGGAAATATTTACATTGGATACTGATCCTTATCGGACTTGATTTTAGCTGTCTCATTATTAATTTTAAACTTCTTTGTATGAGTTCTTCTCTAAATGTTACACTTATGTCGTTTAATACAAGCGTGAATTCTTATCAAGAGGGTTATATAGGTTATACTCTATGAATTTTTAGCTTGTTTATCTATCCCTAAGTGTTTGTTTTACTCTAGGTGCTTATTTTAAATGGGTTTATAATTGTTGTGACAAAACGATCACGTCAGGCGATTTTGAACTTATTTCATAAAAATATTTCCACTTTTATATCTATGCATATTCTGTGAACTACTCTAATTAGATATCCTATTTAGTCAGAATCTGTAGGAGAATGTCCTGCAATTTATCATTCGGGTTTACAATCAGGTTTAATGATTGTGGAAATACGGGTAATATCCATTTACTAATCGTTGTCCGAAGTCTTTGAAATTGATTTTCTTCTTATTAATTCAAAGCATGGAGCATATAGAACTAATGTAAAATAACTAAGCTATAGTGAAGTAAACTACGATAGTGCACGATCGTGTTGTGGTGGACTGATTTCAATTATATATAACGAAGAGAAAAAATCAATTTTAAAAAAAAAGCTTAAAAATGAGAACAGTAAAAGGCGACTAAGTATTAATTTAAAAAAAAAAAAAAATCCAGTAAACACCAAAATATCATTTACTTAAAAAAAAAGTTTGCTATCATTTACTTTATGGTACATCTAATTTCCTCATGTTTTTCGATTTCACTCTATTATTCTATTCAAATATTTCATCTTCAAATTCACTTGATTTCATAAAAAAAAGTTAATAAATCGGTACATTTACCTCCAGCATTATCTCTAATTATTTAAAGCACACAGTTAAGGTGAAAGAGACTTGTATAAACAAATAAAGCTTCCTATTCTTAACTGAAATTGTTGCGGCATCTATGATACCCAGAGATGATTTGAATCTTAAGTTAAGGGCGTAACGAGCACATGGAAGGTTTAAAGGCATTTATTTATAAAAGCTTGGTTAATAACTGAAAAGCCGGCGTAATAGTCGACATACTGGACAGTTTATGTGTAACCTGTACAATATTTATATATATAAAAAAAAAACGGATTATGGACCCTCTATATTCCAGTGGAGTTATTTAGGAAATTTACATGGAAAGAAATTTTAGCTAGATTACTCTAATTTTAAATGTATTTTAAAATACGTCTGAATATATCTGCGAACGAACTGTAGCATTTTTGCTATTCATTCGTTGGTAAGAAAACTAAATTAAATGCTTTTCTATTAATCACAGCATGAGATGACGTTTATGATATAGATTCCAACACAAATCTTGTGCCAATTTACATTGGTCTTGGATAAGAAACGAGTAATCTTAAACTTAGTCTTAACACTGGTGTAACTACCTTCGTGCTATATCGCGGCGTTTTAGAACATCGAATATAACTTCTGATGCATCCTGGTTATCACTGTTATCCGAAGCTTCTGAATCGGAGTTATTTAAGTCATTTGAATCCAAAAGTGGAATACTTGGAGCAGTATTGTTGCGAAATTTTACACTTGTTGATACACTGTTCGAAGCTGATTCGTTGTTTATGGTAAATACTTCTTCATTCTTCAAGCGTGAATAAACTGCATATTTATGAGCAATATGGCAGCAAATACCGCCTAGGGAAAGTGTTAAACCTAAAATATTTACTGTGCTTAACTGATCACCAATTACTTCTACGGCAAGTACGAGTTGGCATATATCCTTAAATATTCCACTTATCGAAAGTGTTAAACTTGATGTGTGCGACAGAACCATGAATTCGCTTATTTCCATAAGAAATGCTATTATTGCTCCGACCATTATTTCCATGAATATTAGGGAGAAGTCTTTAAATGGTACTGCATTTAAATTTTCGTACGAAATTACTCGCGAGATTGTATGCAAACCATATCTCGCTCCAGGACTTATTCCGTTACCTCACTGATGTGGGCACTGTCGATATTTCCTCATAACACTTACTTGGTACCTTCCAACAGTTGTCGCTGCCTTTGGGGGCTCAACCGGGATATCCTCCTGGGTGGCGGCCACTACTTCCCATCCATGCAGCTTGCGACGATGGCGACTGTGGTGGATGCATTTGTTTAGATTATATAGTTGAATCGAACTGAACATCATACCTTTGTGTTTCAGTTGGGAAGCGAAGAATTTAACATTTTGCAAATTCGTGAACTTCGTTCCTTGCGTAAATGAATGCGCAAGGAAATATTTTGAAAAAGATAGATTTATCAATCCGCTCTAACACAACACTAGTGGACTTTATTCAACTTGTCGGAAACACGACCACGTTAGTCAAGAGAAACGATAGGGGTGGCTTATAAGTAAAACAATTTATTTTAAATAAAAGTGACTGTTACGGAGATGACGTACAATACAATGCACGAACGCTTAGGTAGAACTTACTCACAACCACACTCTGCCGCCATGTGGCTGTCAATTTCCTTTTGACATCCCACGACAAAATTGACGTGGGATGTGCAACTGTCACAACCGACATGAGATGCCAAGCCACTCGGTTGCAAGGTGTGTTAGTGAGTCATCAGCGGCGTCACAAGATTCATTACAGGGCAGTGTCCACGATACCTACGAGGCATGGGGAGACTGAAGGAAACGCTGCTTGGCCCTAAGATGTTTTTTTTTTCTTCTCTCTCAGCGCCGTAGGTCTTTGGCATGGTAGACTCCCAGCTCCCTTCCGGACATGTCCGCAATGAGGTACCGCGTGGGACTTAAAACTTGTAAGACTCGACACTTCACGAACTTCTTGTCTAGCTTGGCAGTGTAGTGCCGACCTGCTGCACTTTGCCTAAAATTCCGTCGGTAGATTTCTTCGCCTGCCTTGAAGCCAGAAGGATGGGATCGCAGATTGTATCGCTCCTCCCCCACCCGTCTACTGTCTTCAATCCTCTCCCGAATTTGTTCTCGTAGAATTTGGAGTTTCTCGTGAGGCTCCAGCACCACTATTGGGTCTTCTAACCCTTTCAACTGTCGCAATAGCCGGTACGAGGTTCCGTGGCAAATCATATGCTGGCCGAACACGGCAAAGTATGGGGAGATGCCTGTGGTGGAGTGGTAAGACAAACGCAGGGCACAGGTAATGGCGGAAATCCTGCGGTCCCAATCCTTCTGATCCGGTTGGGCGTAGGCCCGAATGGCGGCTATAAGGGTGCGGTTCAATCGCTCGGACGCATTGGCTTGCGGAGAATAAACGGCAGTCCGCTGATGCGTAATGCCATACTTCTCCATTAATTCTCGAAATCTAGACGAGGTGAACTGAACTCCGTTGTCGGAGACCAGCTTCTCCGGTACTCCAAATATATGGAAAACGCGATTTTCCAGAAAACTGACTACGGGGCCGGTGTGCAGGTTTCGAAGAGGTTCCACCATCGGAAATTTGGACAAGTGGTCCAGGACCACGACAGCTCCCGTGTATCCCGAAGTCGAGCGAGAGTACGGACCGATGAGATCTATATACAGGCGCTGGAACACCCGCTCCGGTAGTTCGAATTTTCCCATCGGGGGCCGAAGAACAGAATTGGGCGCTTTCGTGCATTTGCACAGCTCACAAGCGGCTACGTACTTTTTCACTTGCTGCGCCATCTTAGGCCAAAAGAAGTAAGTCTTCAGCCGCCGAAGCGTACGACCATAACCGCCGTGTGCACTCAATTGGTGGTCATGAGCCCGCTTAATCAATTGGCATGTCAGTTCTTCGGGCACCCATAACTTCCACTGTTCCTCTTCTTGAATGGGGTCTCCGGAGGCGTGTTTCGTCCGCTTGTATATAAATCCCTCCGTTACCCGTAGTTCTGGCAGCTGTAGCAACTGGTTCTGAATCGTATTCAGCAGCTGGGTATACCATGCTGACTTGAAGGCGGAATGGTCCAAGTCGATCCATAGGGGGCTGTCGTCCTCCTGGGCCAACTCGGCTCCTTCAGGGGCGAACATCCTTGATAGTGTGCCCGGTACCACGTGCTGACTTCCCTTGCGATGTCTTATCGTGAAGTCAAACGCCTGTAATTTCAAGGCCCATCTGGCCAAGCGGCCGTGGAGATCAGTTTGGCTCATCAGCCATTTCAGTGACGCATGATCAGTGACGATTTCAAAAGGATGTCCTTCTACACATGCTCGAAAACGTTTCACTGCCAGCACAGCCGCTAGGCATTCCTGCTCCGAGACCGTGTAGTTCCGCTGGGCCTGGTTCAGCTTGTGGGACATGAAGGCTATAGGTCTTTCCTCGCCGTCTTGCGAACCTGGACTAAGACTGCTCCCACCCCATGTTGACTCGCGTCACAATGGATTGAGAACGGTTTGTCAAAGTCCAGGCTGTGCAGTACGGCGAGGAAAGACCTATAGCCTTCATGTCCCACAAGCTGAACCAGGCCCAGCGGAACTAAACGGTCTCGGAGCAGGAATGCCTAGCGGCTGTGCTGGCAGTGAAACGTTTTCGAGCATATGTAGAAGGACATCCTTTTGAAATCGTCACTTTTGACATCCCACGACAAAATTGACGTGGGGTGTGCAACTGTCACAACCGACATGAGATGCCAAGCCACTCGGTGGCAAGGTGTGTTAGTGAGTCGCCAGCGGCGTCACAAGATTCATTACATCACGCTCAACTACGCCCCATACATCATAATCCAAAGGATTAAAATCTGCGGAGCTAGGTGGCCATAGGTTCGGTGTTATGTGGTCATAGACATTTTCGGCCATCCAATTTTGTGTCACCATCGCTTTATGTGAAGGAGCAGAGCCATGTTGAAAAGTGTATGGTCTGCCTCCGCTTACATTGTCTTTTCAGGGTTTCACTACCGTCTCCGAAACCTCAATGTATGCAGCAGAGTTCACTCGAAATCCTTGAGTAAAAAAGTGTGGTGGCATAACAAGTCCTTCGCTGCTTACAACACCTAAAACCATAACAGTGGCTAGAAATTTTGTGTGCATAACAACAAGAATCTCCGTAGGGTTTGAACATAGCCATCTGTTATTTTTGCGATTGGTCTTTTGGTTTTCGTTAAAAAATTTTTGTCGGAAAAAAACCATAACATTTTAGGCGCCTCAGGGTGTTTGATTTTGTTTAAAAGACGTTTTGATCGGAAAACTCTCTGTCCCCATGTTCATTCCGACACTAACTATCCTCTGCGCATAACGTAAGACTTATACCGAAGGTCTTCGTGAACGACTCTTCGAATAGGGCGCTGAGAAACATGAAGCTCACTCGCAAAGACCCTCATTGATTTTGAAGGATCTCGTCTATGATCGCTTGCACTTGCTCTAAAAATTCTGCAGATCGGACAGTGTCAGAACATTTTTCGTGCTTTTTGCGTTTTGCAACCGATTCTGTATCGCCTCCTGATGCTTCCAATTTACAGCGAACCTTATTCACGAATGAACGGGCACAATTAAGAAAATTAGAGACCTCTAAATCGGTATGGTTCACACATATAGCGACGATGACAGCATGTCTCTTCATTTCTTGAGTGATGTTGTAGTCCGCCATTTCTTATCTGAAATGGAAAAAGAATAAAAAATAAATTCGCGAAGTTATAGTCACGTTTATGCATGTCCTCAAATACCGTACGCACCCTGTATATATGAAGTGAGATATATATATATATATATATATATATATATATATATATATATATATATATATATATATATGTATATATATATACATATATATAGAAAGATTTCTGTTGTCATCATCACAAATAGTTTTGAGCAAAGTTAGAGGGTACGTCGGACGATGTTAATTGAATACACTGGTCAACAAAATTTAGTAACAAGAAAGGTGCTTGCTAATTTTAAGTTACTCACCTACTCACATCTTATAACCATATTTATTTTGATTCCATTAGGTCTAGTTTTCGTATTACAGCTACTACCCACAAAATTAAAAATTAACCGTTTTTGTTTCACTTTTGCATTTAGAGAATTTGTTTATTTGAAGAGCGTCGTGTTTTGTTCTGTTTTTACAGTTAAGTGATTGTCAGATAATGTCAAGAAAGTATAAAAATGATTCTGACAAGTTTTGTTACATTTGTGGTGACATTACTTTCAAAACTCAGCGAAGGAATTTGACACCATTAGTAACTAATTTATATGAACAGTAATTTGACTTTTCCATCAGACAACAAGACAAAGCGTGGGTTCCACACATCTGTTGTGTTACATGTTTCTTCTCACTGGATGGGCAAAAAGATCAGGAGCTATGCATTTTGCAATCCCTTTGATTTGGAAGGAACCAACGAGCCACTCATCTGATTGTTATTTTTGTCCTACTGATTCAAAAGGTATTACAATTAAAATAAAAACTAAAATAAAGTATCCTGACCTGTCATCAGCGAAAAGACCGATCCCTCATAGTGAAGATCTACTGGTACCAGAAACACCTCAAACTAGCGATCTGGCCGTTACGCCAGAAATCGAAAAAGAGACATTGTATCCTGACTTTCGAGAAGCTAATGAGCTTCTTCTTCTATCACGAGGAGATCTCAATGATTTGTTACTTGACTTAAATTTGTTCAAACAACAGGCAAAACTTTTGGGCTCTCGATTAAAAGGATGGAATTTATCACATCGTTAAAAAAGTATGTTACTTTCGCAATCGAGATGAAGAGCTAAAAGGTTTTTTTTCACAAGATGATCAGCTTGTATTTTGTAATAATGTCTATAGCATAATTAATATCTTGGGTATAGAATATAAAGCAGAAGAGTGGCGTTTATTTAATGATGGCTTATGTTAAAAGTTAGTTTGAAGGCTGTTCTTTTACATATCGGCAATAAACTTCCCTCTGTACTTTTAAGTGAGGCTTCTAACATGAAAGAGTCTTATGAAAATATTAGATTTATCTTGGAAAAAATTCAGTATAACGAAAACAACTGGAAAGTTTGTGGAGATTTGAAGGTGATCGCCCTAATTTTAGGATTACAATTAAGGTATACAAAAAACCTGTTGTTTCATTTGTGAGTGGGATGGCAGAGACCGAGAATACCATTATGCTAAACAAGACTAGCCCAAAAGACACTCTCTTACTCCAGGATAAAAAAAAATATTAAAAAACCTCCGTTGGTGCAGTCTGAGAATGTATTTTTACCACCTTTACACATAAAGCTTGGGCTTATGAAGAACTTCGTGAACGCTATGGACAAGAGTGGTGACGGCTTTTTATATTTGAAAGAAAAATTTCCTAAGCTGAGTTAAGCAAAAATTAAAGAGGGCATATTTGTTGGCCCTCAACTCAGGCAATTGATGAAAGGTGATATATTTATAGAAAAGCTTAGTAATTTAGAAAAATCAGCTTGGGAATCTTTCATGAAAGTCACTTCCAGTTTTCTAGGAAACCACCAGTGACTTTAAATGTATTATCGCGGAGTTTTTATCTAGTTATGAGGCTTTGGGCTGTAATATGTCGTTGAAAATACATTTTTTTCATTCACATTTAGACTTCTTTTCTGAAAATTTGGGCGCCGTCAGCGATGAACACGGTGAAAGATTCCATCGAGACATTTCTACCATAGAAAAACGATATCAATGCAAAAAGATCCACGCATATTAGCAGATTAGTGTTGGACATTAAAACGAGACGTTCCTGATGCAAAATACAGAAGAAAATCATAAAAGTAAATTCATGTTAATGTTGCAATAGATCGACTTTTCTGTTGATAAAAATTCAAAATTTCTAAAATGTTATAAAATGGTATTACAAAAAAACTATTCGTATTTAAAGCATTTTTATTTTTTTCCTAGTATCCTTACCCTTGTCCTAAACATAACTAGACAAAAGTTAACAAAGTAGGAGGTTGCGATTATTCTTTTTCTTCGTTGCACTACAGTCCTTTTTGGGCCTTCGCTACCTGTAACAAGCGCCTCCAACTCTCTCGGTCCGTTGACCGCATCCTTCAAGTTCGAAATCCAAACAGCGATGGTCTGTTTCCGTCGACTGCGTCAGACTAGCGTTTCCTCGGTTTCTCTCCTGGTCTCCACCCTTCAGTTCGCCCAACGGATACCTTTTTGGGGATCCGTTGTTCGTCAATACGATTCTCATGGTCAGCACATTGACGCTCCCGCAGTCTTACAATCGTTGCGAGATTTGCGAGACATTCGTTACTAACTTAAAATGGTTCTTGCTGACCTGTTTCGAATATTTGATCCATGAGCTTTATGCTCAATCTTTTGAAGAGTATAGTTTAAATTGTGATTTTCGTTTGCAGTCAATTCATATTTATATTTTTTGAAATGAAAAATATTTCATAGACTTATAAATTAGCATACATTAGTATTGTTCCCAACTAGCATCTATTCAGAGAGCCTCCTGGTTATTGGTGATCAATATATTCTTTTTGTTCAATGTGAAAGTTAACCCGATTAATATCAGTTCTGCTAGTTTTGAAAGTTTGTTCCATTGGAGGACAAAATCAACATCGTAAAACTTAAAATGCTTGCATGCAAGATCCAGCAAAACTGTGCCTCTACTACCTAGCTGATTAAATCTTCAGCTTCCACATTACCGCAATATATTTTATGAGATATGAAAACAAATATATACCCCGAAAGCAAACAAAATATCTAAACTTGCAAAAGTAACCTTCTGCAAACTTCATTCGGCGGCTCTAGGACTTGGCCCTAATGTGTATTAAATCGAAAATAGAGAAAGAAGAAGCTAAAGCACAGTGTGTGCATAGAAATTTAAAATTTTTATCGAAACCTATAGAACTACTCTCATTTGAGAAACTTTAGATTCAGTGATTTTGCTTAGAATTTGAGTGTTTCAAAGGCATATGGTACTCATGTTTCTATGTTCTTATCTACGGAGCAACATTTAGAAAAAAGTAACCTTTTTGTACAGTAATTATTTAAGGCTACTGCTTTCAGCCTACCGTTTCATCTCACTCACTGTTTCTTTGCATCTATCCCTACACCAAAAATGTTACATTCTAGAAAAGCATTTACGTCAAATTCCTCACCAAGCACTCCACGGTACAAATATTTTGTCCTTTCTCTTTTCCACTGCACGATACGAGATTCCTAAATTCTCCTGCTAGCAAAAAGATAATCTTTGCATTCAAAGTTGAGGCCTTGCGGCGAAATCTTTTCTTTTGCCTCTCAAAGGCTCGCTTACTCGCATATCTTCACAGAAATCCTTAATAAAGTTTTATACAAATGATTCCCTTCACTTTTGTTCTAGATTTACAACACGCATAAATTTTGTGCCTCTCCTCGCTCGATGCTGAAATTCTTAAAGGTGGGTGTTTCTATTCAAAGAATCCTTATGCAGGATGTGAAAACTCCTTAGCTCATCTATACGATTAGGTTGTCGGTGTATAGATGTCGATTTTTGGGTAACATGGGGTTGTTATTGAGTGTAAGGCTGGTGCTATGTCCTTGATAATTCAGTAAAGTATCGTAAATGAACAGTGGATTTGTTTACAAGACATTGTACTCGGTCGACCAAATATATCTTTCACACAGAAGAATAATTGAGCCAAATAAATTTGTAACAATAAAGCTCCATATTGTTTGTAAATGATGTGAATCTCACCAACCTATGGCTTAGGCGACAATTAATTTTCAAGCGGGGTTTGTTGGAAGAACTTGAACGTTCGCATTTAAAAGTACATGAGAGTGTTTATTTATTACGTTCTTGGAACTCTTTTGCTTTCTTGTTTCGTCGTTTATGTACCACAATGTTATATTTAAACGATTTGAGAAAGTTTTTAATTTTGCCATCAATTTTTCGAAGAAATTTTTTTAATGGAATATTTTTATGCCTGCTTTGTGAAAATGAAATTGATTCCTTGATTTGTTAGTACTCGTATACTGGGTACCATTTTAAATTTAATAGCTTTGATGTTTACAATGAAACCTCATTAAAAAAAATGTAAGTTAGCAGATGCGCTTGAGGAAAAGAGTGCATCATTAGAAATACCTTACAGAACTCAATGTGTAACTATAGGATACTAATATCTTATAATTACATTCATGACATTACATTAACGGGAGTGAATTTCAAGGATAGCTTTTCTTGTAGCTGATTATGAGTGGTGTAAAAATATATACGGGTTTTGAAATGTCTGGTTTGAATTTGCAGTACCAAATAAAATTGAATGCCTAAACTAGTCAGCTTAGTCGATCAATTTTGGTTGTAGCCACAAACTTAGACCAGATACTTCAGAATAGATATACAATATATATATATATATATATATATATATATATATATATATATATATATATATATATATATATATATATATATATATATATATATATATATATATATATATTATTACATTACTCATAATCAGCTACAAGAAAAGCTAACTTTGAAATTCTCTCCTATTAACTATGTCTTATAATTACATTCTAAGCTCTGTAAGATTTTTCTGATGGTGCGGCCTACAAAACGATAGTAATTTTCCAAAACTTCGCCCTAGACGGTCCTAAGCCCGCTTGAGAAAGGAGGAGGGATGCCCTTGTTTTCCCAACCCACAGCTTCCATGACTCCTTACCCTAAATTCCATGTCTCGGTGTTACTCATTGGAGTTACTGGTCTTCAACGATGGGACACTAAATGCCACGAAACACCAATATCTACATATTCACGTCCTTTATGGGAACGTAAGAGGGTGAAGGAGAGTCTTCTGTCACACATCTGTGAAAACAAGCAACAATCTCTGGATGGAAGTGAAACCGGCAATTAAGACTGTGGAAGACCAGACAATCGGATATCAAGCCCGGTGCAAAAGAAACTATTGCTTCTATGATGAGTGATGCGTAAGACTAGATGAGGCTTACAAACTAGAAAGAGAGGTGGGAAGAGAAGAACAAAGAGAAAACAATATGAGAATCTCAGAAGAGTAGCGAACAGGGTTATTAGAAATGAGAAAAGAAAATAATATGATGAGCTTTGGGCGAAAGTGTAAGCGGCAATTAAGATGATTCCAGAATAGACGATCTGACATCAAAATCACAAAATAAATGATTGGTTCGTTGATGAGAGCCAAAATGTATTTGACAAAAAAAAATCAGGCGTATAAACAATATTTAGTTAGGAAAACTAAAACAAAGGGCAAACAATATGAAAATCTCAGAAGAGTAGCGAATAAGGTAATTAAAATTCAGAAAAGAAAATACTTTGAAGACTGATTTGCATAGCTCCAGAACAACCAAGCCTATAGAAATTCCTGCAGAGCTTCTATTGGTCCCACCAGCCCTAGATAAAAGATCCACCATCAAAGCCGAAAAGAATAGTAAAACACTGGCGATCAATGAGATTTCTGTGGGGCTCATTAAAAGCCATAAACTCGTCCAACACATTTGGCAACACGAACAAATGCCAAACGAGTGAAGCCAATCAATTATACTTATTCTTATACTTATCCACAAAAACGGTAGTAATCTACTACGCGAAAACTATAGAGGCATATGGTTACTTTGTACGAAGAACAAAATATTTTCAAAGGCCTTAGAAAATCAACTCAGGTCATACGCCAACAGTATTATTGGGGAGTATCGAGGTGGTTTTAGAGTTGGTAGATCGACAATAAACCAATTCTTACAATCAGCCAGGTACATGAGAAATACTGGGAGTTCAATAAAGACGCACGACGAATTCTTGTTGACTTTAAGCAAGTATACTATAGCATTTATCAGAATGTACTGTACCAAATAATATTTTACTTTGGTATCCCAGGCAAATTAGTCCGTCTTACTAAAATGGCAAAAACATCAACAAACTTTCTAGTTTGCATCAATAACCAACTCACCGGTGACTTTGACACAAATATCGGACTAAAGAAGAAAGATGGCCTGGCCCCATTGGTATCCAAAATGGCTCTGGTATAAGTCATCAGAAAGCTACCTGTTGATGAAAGGGGTACGTTATCATACAAGTTAAGTCAGTTGTGGCCTACACTGATGGCATCAGCATTTTATCAAAGCCACTAACAACTGCCCAGGATTTTTTTTTTTGAAACACGACCGCGAAGTAAAACTAACAATGGGAACAAAGCTTATGACGCAGTCGAGAAAAAATGCTTCAAATACACAAAATATCACACTATGCGTATACAATATCGAAAATGTGGGCGAATTTGTGTATCGAGGCGCCAAAATAACGAGAACCAGCTATCAAAGATATAGAATACGCCGAAGGATGCAGCTCATAAATAAAAAATTTTATTCAGTTTCAGCGGTCTTGAAGACTAGCTGCGTACACAGGAAGACAAACCTCCAAGTATATAAATTTGTGACAAAAACCTGTGATATATGGACGCTAACCCAAGCATCCGCAAACATATTGAACGCTACTAAGGATGGGCCCTGGAGTGAACAATGGAGCAAAGCTAGACGGGGAACAATGGCCAGTTCGATACAACAATGGACTGTATTAAATTTTTGACCAGCTGGAGATCGCAACGATTGTAAAGCTGAAAAAACTACAATGAGCTGGCTATGTGAACAACAGATACCCAAAAAGGTATTCGTTGGGAGATCTGAAGGCCAGGGATTAGTCGCGGAACCGAGGAAACGGTGGTCTGACTCAGTTGACGAAAATAGTGCATCGCTGCTTGGATTTCTAAATTGGAGGACGCAGGTAATAGACCGAGACATTTGAAGGCACTTGTTGCAGGTAACGAAGACCTGAGAAGGGCTGTAGCATACGAAGAAGATAATTTTTCTAAATAGATTGCTGCATTGAGTTTATAAAGTATCATCATTAAGGGGATATTTGGTTTTGTATAACTTAAAAAATGTTTGCTTAGTTTTTGAAACTGTCATTCCATCGACCATCACAACCACTATGGCAAAGACCAGGAAAATTGTTTACCTTTGAGATTAAGTACCAAATAATATATGTAAGTCTGTGACCTACAAAAAGATCACTTCTTATCCATTCAGTATTGTTTTTATTAGTTTAGCACTACAACCTCGTTTGGGCGTTCGCTTGGAGATAGTTACATCATTATCTTGTTCAAATTTATCTGCACTTGAGAAGGTTATATGGTCAGTACCAGGGTTTGGTCGTTGATCCGTTCAACCAGCTGAGATAGATTCTGGGTGAAACCAGTACATATCATATCTGAGCGGGCTTAAAGTCCGTTCGAAGAATCTCTCAAAAAAATCTCGTTGTCACCAATGTGATTCGAATTAGGGACCTACGGCCTACACAGCGACTATTCTAACTACTACATTACGTGGATAAATAAATTCAGCTTATGAAAATCGATTAAATAAGAAAATTAACTTTAATGTTCCCTAAAAAGTATAAAATCAAATCTATTGAAAATCTCCGTGTTTTAGCGCTGTAATTTAAATAAAAAGAAAAATATAATTTAAAAAAGCAACGCTATTTATTTGTTTTCCGACAAATATATATATTTCGGGAGTAAATGTTCTCCTTTCTTCAGTGTCTATTTTTTTCTGAAGAGAAACCCTCAAGATGTACAATATATATGCTAAAGCTAATTAGTTATTAATGACCGTACTTAACAAAAGGATGCATATCAATGAAAAAACAGGTCATAAAAGTATATTTTAAGTGTGGGTCAAATGAATTTTAGTGGAACTATTAATTTATTTTAAATTATTTTAAAAATTTGTAACCTGAACTTAATTATTTAGAAGTAAATTTATGGAAGCGATGCCAAATCAATTTACCCATCTAAACCTAATGATGTTCTAAACACAATATCCTCCGAGAACAAAATATAGAAAAACTGATTTGGCAATAATTCCACTACTCTTATTTAGCTGTTATTAGATGATATTGAGAAATGTGTATAACTGTAAAAAGAGATACATTTTGGAGATTGCAAAAAAGTTTGGATTTTGATGTTGCGGATATAGTGAAATTTATAAATGCCTAGTTATACGAAGGTGAATAATCGGAGCGAAGCTTAACGGGGATCAGTGGCGGATTCGATGCAACCATGAGCTGTATGAAATTTTTGAGGAGCTGGAGGTCGTAACGATTGCGGAAGATGGAATGGGCTGGACACATGAATCGTATGGACGAACAACGGATACCCAAAAAGGTATTCGTTGGGAGAACTGAAGGCCGGAGGCTAGTGGGGAAACCGAGGAAATGCTGCTCTGACTTGGTCGACGAAGACAGTTCATCGCTGCTCGGATTTCGGAATTGAAAGACGTGGTCAATGGACCGAGACAGTTGGAGGCGCTGTTTGCAGGAAGCGAATGCCCAAGAGGGGCTGTAGTGCTAAGAAGAAGGAGACGAAGAAGTTATATGAAGTATGTTTTTCATTGTACAGTAGATAAATAATTGTGATTCATTCATTAAAATTATCGGTTAGATTGGCATTTCCACCAAAATCATAGAAATAAATGAAAATCAAGTAATTAGCTATCAGTAAAAGTAAATAAAATGTTGCCCCTTCAAGGGGGCAAAGGTTGAAAATTTTAGTATCTTTTCAAAGCACATAACGCCTTGCAAAGTTCGCGGCTAGATTTTGCAATATTTCCCCAAGAAGAAAATAAAATTCGAAGACATTTACTAAATATTTTATTTTTACGTGAGCTTCAAAACAACTTTTAGATAACCACCTTTTGGTCAAAAATACACCATTTTGTTTGATAATTGTTATCATTTTAAAAGCAGCTTAATAATACCTCTCACAGAAGTCTCGGTGCCTATTGGAGAAAACCTCCAATAATTGATGTTTACAATCCTGATAATTCCTTATTACTAAGGAAGTTTTGCAATGTGAGTAAAACATGATAATCGCTGGAAGCCAGGTTTGAACTATATGTTGTAACCATCAACATGTTCCAACCAAGCTTCTGGAGTTTTTGACGAGTCACTATAGACATGTGTGGCCTGGTGTTGTCTTGATACAACACAATACCACTTTTGTTGGGTAGCTCTGGCCAATTATGATCAATCACTAGCATCAAATGGTTGCTGACAGTGGAGATTCAAATTTAGTGTTTCGCTACATAAAAGCAACTCATGATAAATGATTTCTCAATCCTATCAAATGCACAACAGACTCTTCCCAGCCATTAGTCTTAGGTTGACCACTGTTTGAGCTGCTTCACCGTGCTCATGAACGATTTCGCGCAATGTCCTCATATATGAGGTGTGACAATTAAGTAATGAGACTGATTTTATTGCCGCACTTGTGGTAAACGTTCGACCATGAAATTCCCTTCCCAGGCATCCTTCCTCTCTTCGTCGATATATTTACCATTGCTCGAGCTTATATAGTTTGCCTGCTGTGTCGTGTTGAGTAGGCGTGTGTTGGTGGTGCTCGTCACGAAAATGGAGAAACAAAATCAAGAGCAACGCGTCGCGATAAAATTTTGCACCAGATTGGGCGAAAAAGCTTCGGAAACGTACGCTAAAATTGTAATAGTGCATGGTGATTTTTGTGGTAGGGAGGTGAAGGCATTTACGCCCGCCGAGTCTGGCAGTGTGGGACTCCCATGGAGGATAGTGGATGGTGATAGTGCTCTTAGTCGTGCCAAGGTGTTTTGATGGCAAAAAGAGGTTAAGGAGGGGCGTGAAAGCGTGGAAGACGAGGCGCGGAGCGGGAGACCAGTCAAGGTGCGGACTGACGCGAGTGCGAAGCGTGTGCGTGCCCTAATGCGTGAAGATAGGCGTTTAATAGTTCAAATGTTGGCCTCTGAATTGGGTATGAATCGTGAAACGTCAGACAAATTTTAACCGAGGATTTTGGGATGAAAAAGTTGTGTGCGAAGATGGTTCCAAAGAATTTTTCTGAGGAGCTCTTAGCGTGTCCCAGTATTTGGCCTCTAAAGGAATCACCGTGTTGCAACAGTTGCCTTATTCGCCTGATATATGGCCCCCTGTGACTTTTTTTGTTCCCTAGAACAAAATCGGTGGTCAAAGGAACCCATTTTGAATCAATTACGGACATCTAGGCGGCGGTGACAAGGGTACTCGCGGACATCCTAGTCGAAGCCTTCCAGAAATGTTACGAAGCATAGAAAATGCGCTGAAATCGTTGTATAGCTGCCTAAGGGAACTACTTTGAAGGGGATGGAAGAGTTGTAGAATAATTTTTAAATATACGGTTTTCATGGAATCAGTCTGTTACTTAATTGTCACACGTCGTATGACCTATATCTCATTTCCTATTACGATGCGTTTAAGAAATGGGTCGATTTCATTCCGTTTGGCCTTCACAGATGGAAATTTGATCTATCATGTTGGTTTTTTTAATGATGTGGCAGCCAACGATCAACATTTTTTATGGGTCTAGCTTTGTTTAAATGATTTAAAACTACAAAATCTTAACGTGCCAGTCAATTTCGATCATTTCTGTGATTTTATCGATATTTTCGGCAACTTGCTTACCAGAGCGAGGTGAATTTTTAATATCAATATTAGTTGAACGGTATCAATGAAACCAAAATTGTATGCAATCGGCTATTACTGTATCAAGACCATAAGGGCCATCCACAATTTCAGCCCCCTGGCTTGCAGTTCTGCCTTAAAAAAAAAACGACTGAATGGATCAAATAAAAAACAGCAAATGATTTTTTAATTACAAGATGTTACCTTCCCAACAAGCATAAATCTAAAATTGTTTGCTTGATACTTTACGAAATATAGGGCTATACAGCGAACTACCGAGAAATTATGGATTTCTTTTTCCTCAGCCTATTATTTCATTAGTGATGGTAGTCCAATTCTGACCAGGCTACTGACTCAAATTAAGTATGAATCAACTGATGTTTTCGCTTGCGTGGCGTGGGGGCTGTAGCTTGAGTGTCTTATTTAAGAATATGTTACGTAACGTTAGCCGTTTGTGGTAAGAAGATTCCAGAGCAATCTGAAGAAATAGATCATTTGAATGTAAACCAATAACAAGTTGGCACCATCAAGTGCTGGACAGTGTTATAAGTTTTAAGTTTTCCGCCAAATCTGGGCTTGTGCAGTGGATTTTTTACCTGCGTAAGAATTATTTTTTTAGTCGATACTGTTTTCATATTATTACCATTTTTGTCCCAACGCCACTACTTGAAGCACTTTATAATTGCTTTGTCACCTTATGATATAATTTGTGCATTAATTTTCTAAGAAACTTCATTCTGAAAGGAGATATTGATAGCAATGTAACAATTGCCTTGGTTAAAGAAGAAAATTCATCAAAAATAACATGAGCAATGAAATGTACGAGTATGTACTTCCAACAAGAAGCTGAAATAGAAGATAGTAGATTTATATATAAGAGAATACTGACCACACCAGCAATTGAACACAAAAGTAATACTGTTAATATTCTGCATTGTAAACGTTACTTATTGAAGACAGTTTCTCAATTAATCCCAAAATTAAGTTTAGAAAGGATATACATAAATAGCCAACTTGCTGTTGTTTACTGAGCTAAATCACGACAAGAGTTTTTCAGCATGGAACTTTGATTCTCATTTTCGAATACATAGCCGTAGGAAAGGATATGGCTTCTCATGGGTTCGATGGTCAGGAGCTACATTATTAAGTTTACACCTAACGTCAAACCACCAGCTGCAATCTGTTAGCCTGCACTAGATACTTTGAAAAACGCTTTCTCGAGAACAGAACCTCATGTTTTCATAAAAGAAGGTTTCAATACATAAACCAATAAGGAGGAGCTCTAAAGATAGCAGCCAGAAGTGAACTTGGTGTGTTTAATTTTTTTTTTGTAGGGAGTTAAATGCATCCGCACCTGCAGCTTGGGGCTCTTATCAGTACTTCTTCTTTGGACTGCCCACCAAACACCTCTTCTGTCAATCTGAGAACCGTGCTTGCAACCGTTTAATATTTTACTATGAGCTAAATCTCATCTTTCTATGCTTTAAGGCACAATCAAGTTTCAGGAATCCTTTTTCCAGTCGATGGGAAGGAAGGGAGAAAGATTGCTTAAAAAAGATTCCTCTATCCTTAACACATTTTTTTCCCGATTCGGACTACTCAAGCGTAAAATGCCACGTGGTTTCATTTGTCAACCGACCGAACCAGCTTTATACCAAGCATATCCGGAGATAGCTCCTCTTTTTTCTCCAATGATATCCCCGCACTGCCTCTTCAACCAATTTCATGTTAAAAATGTGTGACATGCTGCGTTTGTCTTTCCCTCAGAAAATATAAAGTTCGAAAAACGTGACTTATCGATCGTGTGTAAGTAAAACTGTAAACGTCAATTTCCGCTCAAGAGCTGAGGAAGGTAGAAATTAGTCAACTGTGTCTTCGATTGAGCCTCGATCTCATATTGTCAGTGAGGTGCATGGCTCATTCATGTTATTTACAAATGATTGTTCCCAATCGTTGCATGAGTGTTATCTTTCCTTGGTTTGTTGTATGGACCATTAAAAAATCCCCACTTTCTGCTGCTAGGACTGTGTGAGTGCTACACTAAATGTGACATATACTTCAAAGTCTCTAGTTAGAAACAATATGCAACGAAACATTTTTTTTTTTTCAACAGCAAGATTCATGTTAAAAGCTCTAGTACAAGGCCCAGCGGGTCAGTACTTGGGACGAGAAATGCAGATATTAATATTATTATTGGCCAACAAGTGCCTTCTTAAACCTATCAACAGCAGTAAGGCATATTGCTGGCATGATCTGGTGGACAGTTTAAATTAGGGATCCATAGGGGCTGACTTGAAGCTAATCATATGGAACCCTGGTGCCCAACAGATGCATTGCTCATGTGAGCCAGAAAAGATGCACATGGTGATGCAGACTGTTTTCCCTAGACGTACCATCTATGTTAATTCCGTCTGCGACGAGGATCAGTGGAATATTCACGTTTTAAGAATATAGAACTGGAGAATGCAGTTCTTTTTATGAAATCAAGAAAGTTGTTAGGATCTTATAGCATTTAAGCTTCGATGATGCAGCTGGTCTATCACTATTGGCTTAATTTGCTGCTCAGTTTGTTCATTGCTTGCCCACGTGATGATTAATTCTGGAATACTGCAAGCAGTGTAATTCTTTCTGATTAGCGACTGACAGAAGAATCCTGAGTCACACTCTGGATACTGCGGATATAATGAGGGTTTATCAAACTCATTTAGGGAAGATTCACTGACTTGATTCATACTGCATAGGACTCCCTGTCTCCTCTCCTGTCCTGCTTGAAAAAAGTCCCTATAAGCCGATGGAGCCTTGGGGTGAAGGAAATAAGCCTTAGTCATGTATCAAACGGTTCCAGACTACCTTCCCGTCAACAGAGGGTTGTTCGTTGGGTAGCCCAGATATATGCATCTGAGAGTCCCATGCTCAGATTGTAAACGGCTTTAAGCTCCTCACCACAAGAAAGGCTGCTGAGAACATTTCACCATATCAGTATGAAATTAGAAGAGGTTGTTTCACTACTAGTGCAATGGTGTTATTCTTCAATGGCTTGGAATTTATCTCATAACTTGATTTGCTTATCAATCTTGATATTAATAATGTCCTCAAATTTGCTAGGTGAACAGATACCCTTTAAAGACTGAAAAATCCTTTCCAAGCACTAGAATAAATTCTTAGCGACTATCTAGAGCATGACAGTCTACTCTACGACACAAAAGAAGATAATCAGAGGATGGAAGTTGCATTGAGTACCACCTAAGGTTCTATCCTTCGTCCAGGTTTGTGGAACATTTCACATAATAGGCTACTCAGGCTTGAACTACTAAAGTATTCATGCTTATAGGCTATTTTGGTGATTTTGTGACACCAGTTGCCGAAAGTAAAGTCGAATCTATGAGACTCAAATCAGGTACGCTAATGAGCTCAATGAGAGACAGAATGAGTGCTTGTGGTTTCTACATAGCTCAAAAAAAAAATTAATTAGCTAGCTGTATAGATAAATATCTACAAAGAAAGACGATGAGAACAAGGAAAGTATTGGTCAAAATACACCATCATCTCTGGCACGATAGCCCAAGCTGGGCCTTGGTCTTCAGGACAAGTCTCCTTCATTTGTCACGGTTCCGTGACCTTGACTACCATTTGTTCACTCTCAATAAAGATCTACTGTCAGCTTCTATTGTGTCTTATCATCAAGACCTTGATTCTTCCGCTGGACGTCTACCTTGTGCCGTACCCTTTAATGTCCTTTTGGGTGGCAAGTTTTCATCCATTCTTTCTACATGGCCCGCCCATTGCAAGTTATGTAACTTTACGTAAGAGGAAATAGGTGGATTCTCCAATAGTTCATACAATTTTTCATTGGAACACAGTCTCCACTCTGTTCTTTGTTTCCAGAGTGCTTTGCGTTCAAATATATCCACTACTTTTTTTCAAATATATCCACTGCCTTTTTTGGTTTCAGGTGCCAGGGCTCATGTTTCACTTACATTTAAAAGCACCGGCTTAACTAGTGTTATGTAAATGGGGAGCTTTTTTTGCCTGTGCACAACTCTGGATCTTTATATAATAGCACAGCATTATTTTGAGTTCACTGATGGGCTCGATGATGATTTTTTCCAGCCAATACAGGGCAACAACTGATGAAAGTGCAATGGAAGTATCGGAAATCAGTCGATTAATGGCTAGTATAGGACAACCACCCAAACAAGAAGGCTATTAATGAGCCCCGTGTAGTCTGTACTACTGTACAAACCAAAAGTAGAGAGAGATGGGCCTAGCAAGGATGTACACTGAAATTCCTTGTGCAAGTACAGAGACGAGGGGCACTTAGCATCACATCTTTGTATCCTACAGTTTATGCGTCAGCTATTCCTGAAACTTTCATAAAAATGTGAACTCAATTGTGTCTAGGTGAATTGAATTACATATTAGCTACGATTAAACCCTGTTGTTATTCAAATAACTTCTAGTTCAAATTGCGATGTCCAACTTGGTTACGATTAAATTTTGATATTTTATAAGCATAGTGCATTTTGCGAAGTGTAAGGCCACTGCTATTTAAATTTTTTGTGGTAAAATGTAAAACGAACAAAACAGACTTTTACTAACAAAGTTTATCGTTGTATTATTACACATCTTTGGGAATTATTTTCAGCGTTTTAAGGCTCAAAGGTGTCTGATTGCGAAAAGAGGACACCAATTTTAAGTTTTTTTGCATCCGTTTGTACATCCATATTCATGACCAGACTTTTTGGTTTCAGATTCTGAAAATTCTAATAAAGACTCTTGTTATATTTTTAGCTTTATGGCTCTACTCTTTGAGCTATAAATCTTTTGCCAGCACTCCAACATACTTACCTTTAAATTCATCCTCATCGGACTTTTGCCAAATTTCAGGTAAAGGTTGGTTATTAATCATTTTAATCATATTCAACTAAATTTAATTATCATTAAGTTCACATATTATTTACATTTTAACACTTAATAACTCAGGACCCTAATTTGCAACAGATCTTAGAATTGGGCTGCAGAGTTGCAGGTGTTTGTTGCCGCTCTGGTTGTCTGGGGTTGTTGCCTCAGTTGTTGTTGGGGGCCGCCTGTCCGGCGTATCATTGTTAAGATGCCTTCACTTTATCGGTCTGTTGCTGAAGCTCTTTTTGGTGACGCTGGTACTCCCACTGCCATTTCCTGACTAGGCACAAGGATTTTACGCGCTCTGTTGCAGTCAATGCAACCTTGGCCAGCCGTTTTGCTTCGCAAGTGCCCTGCCGTAATTGCACCTGCCAGTCACCATGCAATGCATGTGGTTTTGTTTCTATTACCTTTGTGTCGAGCGGCTTCTTCTACCGGGCCCGGTATTCAGCGATACTGATGGGTTTTGGACCGGCTCGGAAGTCGGTTGCGATGGTCTTTGCCTAACTTAATCTAGCCGAGCAGAACACTTAGATATGCGGTTGGAGTTCTGAGCCAAAACGCCAGCCAGAAAAGCGTTATGTTTCCTGAGCCATCAGGCTAACTAAGAAGAGGTAAGTAGAAATAGGTCCAGACACTTAAGCTAATTCGACTGAATCACACACACAAGGCCCATTGGATTCCTCTAGGCTATCCTGCTTTGCAAAGCCAACCAGCAGTAACGTTAAATAAAAAAAATTTATACACTTAAGCCAATTAGATTTACCAAGCACAAGGCCAATTGGTTTCCTGCAGACGGTCCTGCTGGGCAAAGCCAACTAGCAGAAAGGTTAAATGAAAAACATCTAGGCACTTAAGTCAACTAGACATAACCAGGCACAAGGCCAACTGGTTTTCAAAAAATTGCTAGGCAAATGCAACCAACTAGAAGCAACAATTAGTGGTCGCTTGAATTTTCCTTGCCTGCTTCGCTGTTTATAAATTTTATTTTTGCTTGCTCAGCGAAATTGTCTTCCCCGAAATTGTGGGAAGGAATTTAATTTTAAAGCCTCTTCATCGTTGCCAACGACATATATTCTTGATGGGCATCAATCTTGTTTTAGCTCCGGTAGATGTCTTGAATATTTACGAACAGTGCTTCGATATAAAGTTGTTGTATTCGAACAGTTTCGAGTTTGTACGAGGTTATTGTTTCCATTGTTATATTTCCTATTCTTTAGCTATTTAAAACTTGTACGATTGTTGTTTCCGCTGATACATTTTCTATTCTTTAGCTATTTTAAACTTGTACGAGGTTGTTGTTTCCACTGTTATATTTTCTTTTCTTTTAGAACAGTTTAGAACATATGCCAGTTTGTTGTAGTGGATCAGTTGTGTTTGCACATTTTACTGACATATTCGAACACTTAAGCTCAATATTGTTTGCAATTCCTTTTCTTTACGTTAGAGAATTACATATCCTAACACACTAAAGACTACCCAAAGGAGTCAATACGCATCTATTCGCCTGATAAAAGAAGGCCCGATCGGCTTTCAGGAAAAAAAATCTAATAAAGACCATTCGTCGGATATAAGGGACCCCCTTTATACCCTTTGATACAGCGCTGACTTTTTTTTATTGTTTGATATAGTTTTTTAAAAACTTGCTTTGATGCATGGGTAGCCAGATGAATAGAAAGACACAAAATTATAAAGTACTTTCAAAATTCGTTGAAAAAATTGTTAGAAAATGAACATATACAATTCAAAAACAATTTTATGTACTTGTCACATACGCCATAGTTTGCTCTAGATAGAAAAACCTATAAATCGTTAAATGAAAAAAAACAATCCTCCAAATAGTTAGCAGCTTCGAGGGGAATTAAAGTTGTATACCTTAAGATTACAGTGGATCCATCGCTGATCCTTTCAATCAATGAGTTCGGATTTTTCGTTCTTTAATTTTTACTTCAATTAGTTTATTTGGTGTTCAGATTGGCAAATTGCAATGATTGGTGAGCCAATTGTATGCATTTTTGCTAGGTTTGATGAAATTAATATCAAAGTAGAACAACGTACCTTTCGATAAAGAAGTATCGTGTTTAAAAATTCAGGCTTTTCAGTAAATGTTATTGAATGAATATTGAGTGAAAAGACTAACTTTGAATTAGAGATAGTTACAGCAACTCATTATCTTAATCAAATATATATGCACTCGAAGGAAAATATACTCAGTACCACGCCTTGGCCATATGTTCATCCACTCAGCTGCCATACGTTCTGATTTGAAACTAGTATGTATCATAACCGAACTATGATTCGTCCGAAGAACCACTCTAAGCAAATCTCCTGGTTGTCAATGGGACTCGAACCAGCTTATGTAGTAAGCACTCTAATTACTACGCTGCATGGGCTACATCTACAATTTACTGATTTACATAACGGTGTCTAATAAATCAGCTGAATATATTTTACGAGTTGGGTAAACAGACCTACACTCACCCTGGAAGGGCTTTGTACTCAACTTCTCAGAAATGCAGGCAGCAGCAACGAATGAAGTCAAGAAATATGTCAATGAGATGTGCACGTTCAAAAGAAAATCCACTGTTTTTCTATTTTCAACGGTCGCCATTTTGTTGCAAACCAACAAAAATCACTCAAATAATGAAATTTTTTTCAGATTTTTCAGATCACAGGTATCCAATCGCGAGGGGGGCACAAATTTTTCATGTGTTTCCTCTCCCTGTGCCCCCCTCGAAGTAAAAATGCCAAATTGAGACCAGTTTTGAAAACTCCTTATCAAGACCTTTCATTTGATACCCAACTCGCCTACCTTTGATGAAATTTTTTTTGGGGGCCACTCCCCTGTATGGGGAGACCCCCCTTAACATCTTATAAAATTTGATTGTAGTTGAACTTTGAAGAGAACGTCATTTTACACCTGCGTACAAAATTTTATGTTTTCAGCTTAAGCAGTTTGCGAGAAAAAGTGCTGTGACTCACGGACGGACGGACAGACAGGACGCGATTTTCGTAGGCTTCTATAAAATTATTTTAACAAAACCCTAAAAATGATCAATCTTCAAAATAAATTTCGTCATCTTCAAAGTAAGCCACACTAAATGCATTAAATCTATGCCAACGTCTCCTCTAGTTTTTTAGATAGTCCGAAAAACTTTTTTCCGATAGGCCCTTCTATGTTTCGAAGATTTTGCTTTGATGTCCTCGATCAACCTGAAACGATGTTCACACTATGGTCTTACAAAAGAGACAAAAGTCACTGCGTGCTAAATCAACCAAATATGCTGGTTGTGAAATGGTATGAATGGTATATTTATGCTGTATGAGCCATGATGCAAAAATGAAAAGATTTTGGCCAATAATTTTTCCTTTTGCGGCAAATAGTGTCAAGAGAATGACACGTAGCACTCAAATAATATTCTTTGTTAAAAGTTTAGCTTATTGGTAGGAATTTATAGTGCGCTACACTATAAATTGAAGAAAACTTTGGCCCGGTTTTTCAAATTGGGTTCACCTTTTGCACCATATTCATTCAATTGATCGACTATTTCTGTAGTTAAAAGTCTCGTCTGCTGCAACGATGCTCATTGTAACGTCGTATAAAGATGACAACGCCATGCTTTATTCCCAAACTTTTGAGCATTTTTGAAATTAAATGAGAATGAGCGCTCCTAAAGCACAACAAATCTTATGAAATGATATTTACTAAACCTTTTCAAATACCAACAAAGTCAGTAAAATCTCGTATTGTTATTCGACGGTTTTCGAGCATAAGATCTTTGAATTGATTAATGTGTTGTTCAGCAGTTGATGTTGATGCTCGTCCGGGACGCTATTCATCTTTCGTCTATTACAAAAGCACAACTAGCTCTGCAGCAATTGCATATGTTGACTTGAAACTCTACGTAAATATCAAAGACAGAACCACAAATCTCCAAAAAACAGTTGCATGATTTCATATTTTCCGCAAAATTTAGATAACTAATAAATCACCATTTTAGGTAAATTTCTCGAGAGAAATTTACCTATTGCGGAGAGCATCATATATATATATATATATATATATATATATATATATATATATATATATATATATATATATATATATATATATATAAATATATATATACGAGGTGTGTTCAAAAAGTATCGCGAATTTTGAATTTTCGCGGGTTACGTATATTCGAATTTCGATTTTTTGTGGCGTTATGTTGGTACTCATGTCTGTCACTTATGCCAACAAGCTCGGCCATTTTGAATGTTCACTTAATGGGTGATAGCTGCTTTACTTGCACGTGTTTTCAATCGTCTTCGATTTTTACTTATTCCAAAAAATGGATCAAAGAACGTGTATCAAATTTTGTGTGAAAAACGAAATTAAGTGCGCGGATGCATTCCGAATGTTGACTGTGGCATACGGAGAAACTACCTTGGACCGAAGCAACGTTTATCGGTGGTACAAAATGTTTTTAGAAAGCCGAGAAGATGTGAACGACGAAGAGCGTGCCGGACGCCCGAGCACTTCAACAACAGACGAAAAAATTAATGAAGTGGACAAAATGGTATTGGCCAATCGTCGAATCACCGTTAAGAAGTTGCTGAGGACCTAAACATATCGATTGGCTCGTGCCATTCGATTTTTATCAACGATTTGGGCATGAGACGGGTCGCCACGAAATTCGTACCAAAATTGCTCAACTGCGACCAAAAACAGCAACGCATGAACATTGCTAATGAGATGTTAAACTCTGTCCGCGACGAACCAAATTTGCTCCAGAGGGTCATAACTGGTGACGAATCGTGGGTTTATGGTTATGACGTGGAAACCAAAGCTCAATCATCTTAATGGAAGCTGCCGCATGAACCAAGACCGAAAAAAGTGCGCCAAGTTCGGTCGAATGTGAAAGTTTTGCTGGCAGTTTTCTTCGATTGCAGGGGCGTGGTGCATCATGAGTTCTTGCCACAGGGAAGAACGGATAATAAGGAATATTACCTGCAAGTTATGCGCAATTTGCGCGAAGCAATCCGCCAGAAACGCCCGGATTTGTGGAAGAACAAAAATTGGCTTTTGCACCACGATAACGCCCCTGCTCACACATCGTTGCTTGTGCGCGACTTTTTGGCCAAAAACAACACACTTATGATGCCGCAGGCACCGTATTCCCCAGATCTGGCCCCCTGTGACTTTTTCTTGTTTCCTAAACTGAAGAGGCCCATGAAAGGACGACGTTACGCTACGCTTGACGAGATAAAGACGGCATCGAAGGAGGAGCTGAACAAGATTAAAAAAAATGATTTTTTGAAGTGCTTTGAAGATTGGAAAAACCGTTGGCACAAGTGTATAATATCTCATGGGGATTACTTTGAAGGGGACAAAATAGATATTCATGAATAAATAAATAATTTTTGAAAAAAAACAAAATTCGCGATATTTTTTGAACACACCTCGTATATATATATATATATATATATATATATATATATATATATATATATATATATATATAAATATATATATATGGGATATAACGAAATTTGTGACCACGATAGAGGTCGCAATTTTGCTTCGATTTTCACCAAATTTCCAGGAAAGGTGTATTGAGTAATTATCTCGGTTAAGTTCGTGAACCAGCTATATCGGCCGGGCAAAAACAAAATGGCGGCCATTTTAGACGAAAAATCGTGATTTCTGTTCTGACCAAAGTATAGCTCCGATTTGGATGAAATTTGGTACAAAGGTTCATTGCTGTATGTGATGAATCTCACAATAAAAAATCCAAAGTCGGTACGGCAGAAACAAAATGGCGGCCGCTCAAAGGTCGAAAAACGTGCAAAATTTTGTTGTCGTAATAGTGGTCAAAGCTTTCAACAGATTTTTATGAAATTTGATAACTTGATAGAAATTATAAGTATCTAAAGAATTACGTGAAAAAATTGGAGGTCAGGTTGCAAAAAACAAAATGGCGGCCAGTTAAAGGGCAAAATTTCAAAGGCTTTTTAAAGTCGCAATTTTAATCTGACATATACGAAATTAGGTTTCAAGATAGACATTATTTAGGCCTACAGTTTTTGATATTTTGGTGATCATGCATGAGCAAATTTCAAAATGGCGGCCGTTTAAATATGCGTTTTTTCAGGTTTTTGTGGCCCTCTAGCGGTCACATTTTCCGGCGGATTTTGATGAAACTTGAGATTATGGATCTCTGTACTATGTTCTTGTATTATGCAGGAAATTATTAAAATTGAATGAAAAATAAAAAAGTCGAAAATTTAAAGCCTAATATTTTTAGCTGCCATTTTCTTTAAAAATTGAATTATTTTGCCCTGTCTAGAGTGAAACTTCTATTTGAACGAGATAGTACATTGATTGATGAGTTCCTAGCATACAAAGATTTAAAATAATCCAAAATAAAATGCATGCATTCAAAATGGCGGCCCCCAAAGGTCAGAAGGCAAGCGCAATTCGCTATTTTAGTGCCAACTGAAATAATGAATATTTTTCATGATAACGTTTTAAATGACTTTACTTGATAGAATTTATAAACCAGACCATTTTTAAGATATTGTAAAATCTTTTTAACAATCCCCTAAAAAAATTATAAAATCGCGACTTGTCTGTCTTTCCGTCCGTTTGTTCGTGCGTCAAAACAAGTTTTCTCGCAAACCACATGAGCTAGAATGAGGAAATTTTCTACGTAGGTCAAAAGTGGTGCCTCTTGAAATTTGCAGTGCAAGAAAATATTTTAAGGTATTTTAAGGGGGGTGGCATACAATTTTTTTTATTTCTGTAGCAGCCAAGATTCTCAACAGATTCCGTTGAAACTTGAAATTATAAGTTATTAACGCAAGTTAATTTAATTTAATTATGCAAATCGAATGACAAATGAAAAAGTCGAAAATTTACAGCTTAATATTTTTAGCAGCCGATTTCAATAAAAATTGAAATGACGGCCCTCATAGTTCAGAAAAAAATTGAAAATGTATATATTAATGGCAACGCAAGTGCTGATTAAACTTTCATGGAAATCTTTTGAAATTAACTATTCGAGCTATTTAAGCCTTTGTGTGGTTACCACTGTGAACTGTGTAAACAGCAAATACGAGACAAAATATTTGCGCCCCGATAAAAGGTCTCTAAGAACGAACGTGGCCAGATTTTTTTATGTTAATAAATACCCATGTGGTACTACGAAAATTGCAGAAAGAAGTTGAGTAGTAGGCAAGCCAAATTTTTTTTCGAAGCTTTATGCTACATACGAGAAATTTACCTTTCCGGCTGGTGCTGCCAACGGGGATTTTTTATACACAGTAGTTGATAATAGTGACATTATTAGATCTCGATAATATGGGTGGTAAGAATGAGGTTTTAGCAGAATTACCATACCATGACCGTAGTCATCGGCTTATCGACACGAAAATTTAGAAATGTGTTGATGTTTTACACCTGAAAAATTGGTGTCAATCATGCTGTTTGTAACATTATCACAGTAGTGTTCAAAAAACTGGTCCAAAGTTAGATGTCCAAGGTTCTTTTTGTAGGAGACCCACGAAATTGTAGCACTACAGTCCCTCTCGGGCCTTCGCTTCCTGCAACAAACGCTTTTACCTGTCTCCGTTCATTGACCGCGGCCTCTAATTTCGAAATCCGAGCAGCAATGATGTGTCTTCGTCCACCGAGTCACCGGCGTTTCTTTGGTTTCCCCACTGGTCTCCGCCTTTCAGTTGTCCCAGCGAATACCTACCTACGAAATCACTAGTTGGTTTTAATTCCATCTATTTTTCATTCAAATTAGCGAAAAAGTTCGATTGTTATTTCCTAAGATCAAGACTTAAAATATAAAATCAATTAATTATTAAGAAAAAATCTATTTAAAACCATTAAAATATAAAATTTTAGAAGGTACTAGATCGATAGCTCAAATGCTAAAACTTGTGATGAAAGCTGCCTCAGGCGAAAAAATCTTATTTACTAGTGTTTATTATTTGAAAAAATAATGAACCCTAAAGCAAATTAACGAAAATCGAACTCTAATCACGTACAATTCTCAATAAGAAAATAGAATCCTAACCTATCCACTAAGGAACCAACAAGCGAAGATCAAGGGAAGAATTTCAAGAATATTAATCAGATTGTTTCTTTTCGCTCGAATTTCCCTCCAGCATAATCCCTTACTTTTACAACATTTAATCTTTACAACCACCGTCTTAAAGGCCTTTATGAAGCGCTGGAAAAGAAGCAACGCTTCGACATTCATCCATACCATTCTTTAATTCCTTCAAGGAATACCTTGCTATCCACCTTGTGCCTTTCTTCCTCCAATTTCGCAGTTTTACGTCTGGTTTATGTTTCCCTGTATTTTTTCTCTCGTCTCTGCTTTATTGGCCAATAGAGCTTTCCTAAATGCTCTAAATTGGATGTTGTATCAGCATGTTTCTGCTAAATCATTTATTGTACTCTCTTGTCACGTAGCACACTTTTGTTCGATGCCATAATTACGTTCGAATCTTTGTTCACAAAACTTTTTCCAAGAGGTAAAAAGGTTGAAGAGAATTATCGACCGGAAAAAATCGTGAAAATTGTTGTTGGTAGGGCAGACGTATGAGATCGAGCACAAACTGAAATTCAGTTTGTAATTTTTTTTGGTTTCATTTTTATTTTGTTTTTTCATGCCACCGACTGTAAGAGCTTGATTGTAACAAGTATATTTTTACTTGAGGTAAGGAGTTTTATTTACAGTTTTGTATTCTGCATGGAATAGGAGTAATGCAAGCTGGGTGAGGTATTGTTGAACCGAAGCGAGATACGACGCTGTGCTTTGCAGAATCTACCAGACAATGGAAAACGTACACGTCTACATGTTGGTTCATTCAATGGCACTGAAGTAAGCGATGAAACTTCGAGCAAGAATGCTTCTCTTTTGGTATTTATGTGTTTACTCCATTTTTCTTTCAAAACTCTCTTTATTATAATTGACATTATGTTTTCCTTAAAGAGAGGTAAGCACGGAAGATTGATTGTTTGTTAATTTGCTAAAGATTTTCCCGTTCGGTGAAAGTTAGAAATTATACATTTTTATGTAAGAGTTAAATCAAAACGAATTTCAAACGTTTCGTTACTAAAACTGAGGTCAAATGAATTCTTTTCGATTTAATTGACAGTACTATATTGTCGCGTGTTATTGGTTCGCGGCCTATAATTTTAACGTTCCGGGAAAGTGAAAACGCAATGTCTTTTAATTTAAGTTAAAAGAATTTATTTAATTACAAAAATGCACAATAAACAATTTAACAATATAACACTTTCACTTATTTTAATCTTCACTATGAAAAAAATCTAACACTTGTCCATAAATTTTTTATCGCAATTGTCTTCTAAATCACTTCGCACTCAAACAATCAATCGTCTTTACTTCGCGTTCCACTATATCGCAGTTTTCTATCGCGGTTGTAATAAATGAAATCCCCCCATTCATTCAGCTCGCCTTTATATAGGGTCTCTACCTATTCACCCATTTCTCGTACATTATCGAATGTTCTACCGAGAGGTACCTGGTAGATTCGAGCAAATTAATGAATGGAGTGACGTCACTTGCAGATGTTGATCATACTTGTTGGGTTCTCGTGGGTTCGAGTAAATTCATTTGTTGACGTTGATTATGAAAACAATTGCGACAGCAGCTCGCAGAATTATTTGTACATGTGATTATTTGTACATGTAACACTGCCCCCACCTCAGTTCTTTTCGCCCCGAAAAGATGTGTCGCTATTTGTAGTCAATTCTCCCTGGGTGTAATATGGGGCAAGACGGTCCAGATGCACGATTTTCATTTTAGCTCTCGGCTTACGATGTTCCTGTATTCGGTATACGACGTCGTTGATTCGCTTTGTAACTCGGTATGGTCCCTCCCAATTATGTTGCAACTTTGGAGACCTACCCTTTCGCCGTTGCGGGTTATAAAGCCACACCAAGTCATCTTGCTGGAAGCCAGTAGAATTAGCCTTTAGATCATGCCTGGTCTTCATGCGGTCAGTAGCCGATTCGAGGTGCTTTCGCACTGTCCGATGTATCTGGTTCAACCGTTGTCTTAGATCACTTGCGTACTCCGAGACCGTTTGGGGTTTCTCAGGGGGTGTTCCGAACTTTATATCGGCTGGCAAACGAAGAGTCTTTCCAAAAATGACTTTGGCTGGGGCTTGGCCCGTCGATGCATGTTCGGCAGCTCTGTACGCCATCAAAAATAGTGGGATATGTCGGTCCCAGTCCCTTTGATTCTCGTCAACCATCTTGGCCAGATGTTTATTGAGCGTGCCGTTGAAGCGTTCGACCATTCCATCGGATTGGGGATGCAGCAATGTTGTCCTCGTTTTCCGTATTTCGAACAGCTCGCACATTTCGCCAAAAACTAGTGACTCAAAGTTTCGGCCTTGGTCCGAATGTAGTTCGCAAGGTACGCCGTACCTACTCACCCAATTTAACACTAGCTGTTCAGCTACAGTAGTTGCTTCCTGGTTGGGAATGGGGTAGACCTCGGGCCACTTGCTGAAATAATCGGCTACAACCAGCGTGTATCGATTTCCCCATTCAGATTCAGGAAAGGGTCCTGCGATGTCAACAGCAATCCTTTCAAACGGTACCCCCACGTTATAGGTTTGCATTTGTCCTCTCAGTCGTCGCTTTGGGCCTTTGACGGAAGCGCAAATTGTGCATCTACGACACCAGTCCTCTACGTCTTCTCGAGCGTGGAGCCAGTAGAACCTTTCCCGCAATTTCGCTAAGGTCTTGTTAACACCAAGGTGGCCTCCCGAGGATCCTTCATGCATTTCCTTAATCACATCGTGGATTCGGCTTTTGGGTAGCAAAGTTTGCATCCTATAGGGGCTGCCATCCGCCGTTTCCCATTTCCGCTTGAGTACGCCGCCCTCCACCTGAAGGGAGTTCCATTGTGCCCAATAGCTTTTCAGGGTTGCGCCATGCGTTGAAACGTCCTTCCACTCAGGTCGCCCAGTCGTCTCCTTCCATACGAGCAATGGTCTGATGTCTTCATCGGCTAGCTGGGCATTTCGAATCTCCTCCGATGACCAACCTTCATCGAATTCGGCCGCTATCAATCGCAGATCAACGGGCGGCTCCTTTTCCTCCATCCGCCGGCAATGCTTGCAGTTAGCTGGACATGGATGACGAGATAGGGCGTCAGCATTTTCATGAACTCTGCCCTTGTGAAGTAGTTGGGGTCTCACTGGGTCTGGTCGGATCATCGATCGGGCTGCACTAGTGTCGTTTGTTATGGTGCAATGTTCTTCATCAACTTGACCAGGAAGGCATCCGTCAGCTTCTCCCCGATGTTGCCTCGGCACGGTGATGGGGGTGCTGGGGATGTCGATCCTCCTAGCCAACGTACGCCCCACGAAGTTGGCCCTTGCGGTTTGATGGGCCTCCATTCTAGGCTCCTGACACGGTCTGGATCTCCACCATCCTAGACAATAATTCCGTTTTCTTCGCTTCTTGCAGTCTCTTTGCAAGTGCCCTTTTTCTCCGCAATCCCAGCATCTAGGCGCACCATTCACCCGCGGCTCTCGTTCATTTTCCACGCGCTTATACCTGCACTCGTCTGCCACTACTTCGAGGACTCGGGCAGTGGTACGAGTCGCATTTTTCGCTGCCTCATCGTTCAGACTATAAACCAATGCGTCCTTAACCGTTTGCTTTTGAGCTAATCGCACGGCTTTTTGCAATTCCGGGTCCTTCAGTGCGCTGATGAATGCTTCTGTTGCTGCGTCAGCTCGATGTTCCGGGTCGTACGCTGGGTAAGCTAAAAGTGCCAGTCGCTCAATATCTTGGGCTAGCTGCTGTAAGGTTTCGCCAGACTTCTGCATCCGATTCCGTAGCTGTGCCCGGTAAATCTGCTTCAGATGATCGTCTCCATAACGCATGTCCAGCGCATTCATTATAGCAGCCGGGTTTGAATGCAGCTCAACGGGGATAGTCTGCAAAAGCTCGGCAGCTGGTCCTCTTAGAGCAAAAATCAGCGCAGTTGCTCGGTCCTGTTCATTCCAGTGATTTGCCCTTGCGGCAGCTTCAAACTGGGTCTTGTAAATACTCCAGACCGTTTGCCCATCGAATATTGGTGCTTGCACATTTCTGGATGTGCTTTGCGCTGCGGTTATAAGCGGGGCTGGTGAAGTGATTGCTACTGCCTTCGAAGCTTCCAATTCTTTTTTCACTTTTTCCAGCTCATGGTTCATTCTTTCTCGACCTGGCTGACCTTTTCCTCGACCTGGTAAACCTTTTCTTCGACCTGGTCAACCTTTTCCTCGACGCCTTTAATTTGCTTGTTAAGACTACTGAGCTCCGCTTTTATTTCGGTGGACTGTTTTTGAAAATCTGCCTTGATTTCGATCGCTTGTTGACCCAGCTTCACTGATTGTTCATTAAGCTTCGCTGATTGTTCATTGAGCTTCGCTGATTGTTCATTAAGCTTCACAGTTAAATTAGATGACTGTTGTCGCTGCTCTTGCTGCATCAGCATTAACATTTGCAATATCGCATTTTCTGGCTCCTTTGATTTGGGTGTTTCTTCTTCTCCACCTTCTGTGCCTTGTTCCGCATCTGAGGGCTCACCCGCATCCAGATTCACGCCTTTCGACTCGATCGCATCACGCAAGCGTGCAATCAATATGGCTTTTGTACCTTGTGTGGCCAGGTTTCGCTGTTCCAACTCCTCCTTGAGCTCCGATATGGTCAATAGATCAATTTTTAGATGTAAGTTTCCTGGCATTTTTATTGTTTCGGCTGTTTTTCTACCAGTTTCCACGTTAATTTTCACTATTGTGCACAAAAATGTTCAAAAGTTTTCACTTCCAAAATTTTTCTATCCCACTTCTGACACCATTGTCGCGTGTTATTGGTTCGCGGCCTATAATTTTAACGTTCCGGGAAAGTGAAAACGCAATGTCTTTTAATTTAAGTTAAAAGAATTTATTTAATTACAAAAATGCACAATAAACAATTTAACAATTTAACACTTTCACTTATTTTAATTTTCACTATGAAAAAAATCTAACACT